>JAVRXN010000008.1:58539720-58867220 GCA_033556935.1 Timema podura
TACACACATACATAAGCCTACATAAATTCATACATGCATACACACATACGTGTATACATACCTACATATATATTTGTGCATACATATGTACATTCATATGTGCATTTACATATATTCGTGTGTATATATAATAAATAGATTCATGTTCACATTCTTACCTTAGTAGTTGTATCACCTCAATTAGTTCCCTTCTTTCTCCTTATTAATATTCCTTACCTTTCGTACTCTCCCTTGATTTGTGACGTGGACTAAACAGCGATCCAACCCACCTTCACCTTCTCTATATCCTCCTTTGGCTTGCTTGTAGAGTGGTTCTCTTTGTGCTCCAATTCTACTTTACTCTACAAGCCATACCCCAACCTTTCCAATTAACATATTGTTTATATCTTTAATCTAGCCCTTTATCTCCTATCCTCTTTATAATTTAAAACCAAATTAACAAACTTGAGCTACCTTTTTTTTTTGTTGGTACGCTAAGCACATTGGCTTTTAATGATTTAATTTAATAGGCAAGGATGATGAATTTAAAGTATACCCACCTTAGCGTGGACAAAATATTAATAAAATGTCGGTGTTAAATACATAAGCGACATTATTTCTTTATGAACCCAGCTTGTTGGACACCCCGAGCTATTCTTGCAAGTGTATTTCCTTTCAACAATGGTAAATATAAACTTGAATTTTTACTCTCTCTTGACACCTCACAGAGAAATTATTGTGATTGTAAAAAAAAAACGAGAGATTTTGATAAATGTTGACTTTTCATGACCCCCTGAAACAGAAAAAGTGGTTTTTCTGCAATTCTCTCTGTCCGTAGTTGTTACTTCGGGCTAGATCCTAAACTATTTAACCGATTGTACTCAAACTCGGTATCTGGGGTTTTCATAAGGTCCCCCCCCCCCCGGGGGACTTTTTAGAATTATATATCCAACCCAAAATTTAAGGATAATTAATTGAAGTGTAAAAAGAGAAAACATCGATTTTCTCAAAATTCGCGCTAATGATTTTGATTAAATTTATATATAGACACTGTTTATTGTTATAAACAAGATGGCAAGTTTCATTTTCTAAGTATAAGTATTTTCTTAATGGTGAACACATGAACAATAATATTATTTTTTCATTATTAGGATCTAACCCAAGAAGCACACCAACCGGTTGCCGGAGACCCAGCCTGCTATACTTAGCATGGTTGCGCATGTTGTAAACGAGCAAAACAGTTGTTGTTTTGCCTATAGTAGCCCCATGACTTCTTTGGTGCTGACTGACAGCTCACAGCTGACAGCTGACGGCATTGAAAAGTTACCAGACCAAATTATGTAACCCTACGCCGAACTATATGATCTGCAAAAACATGTGTTTAGCAGTTGTCACTTCTGACAGTCAAAATTTAGATATATACCTAAATGTTGACTGTCAGAAGTCAGCTGTGAGCTGTCAGTCAGCACCAAAGAAGTCATGGGGCTACTGTACCTTCAGTGATCCAGCTTAGGCCGAACTATACGAGTAAGTATTAATGTGTTTGTTTTCTGTTTTGTTTATGTTTATTTTTTGGCAATTGGTTCGCATACAATCACAGCGTGTAGTTTGTTTAATGAAAATAGCGTTGTTTAAAATTGTGTCAGTTTATTTTATTTGAACTGGATGGTTGTGTATAGTTTTATAGCTGTGTATAATGTTAATAGCGTATTTTTTGCCAGAAAAAGTTATTCAAAATGTTTCATGGCATCAACAAGTAAATTACTGAAAGTGGAAGAAATATATTGTATATTGTACGAAGATGCACAAAATGCGAATATAAATTGTCAAGACGAAGAATCTGTGTGTGATACTGAAGAGTGTTCTGATGATGAGGAAGAAGTCAAACTATTAATAAAGATGAAATTGAAGATGAGGAAATTAAAGAACTGATCGGTACCTGCAACAAGGACAGTAAAGGACAAACAAAATGTGTGGTTAGCTTATGCAGCCTATTGGCTTAATAACGCTTGGGAATTTGTAGCGGTTGTAGAGATGATGTAAAATGACCTATCAATAGTATATAATGTAAAAAATAAATATCAAATGATTTATATTGTATTTTTTAAATATTTATCACTAAAATTCTAGTTTCAAATATACAATAAAAAAATAGTTTGAATGTTAATAATAAATAATACATTTTATATTAAATAATTAAATATAACATCAAAAGTATTTATTAAATGTGTACATTTTGTAATGGTCACATACGACCTACGGTGTGATTTGTGACATGTAATGACATGATGTGCTTCTAGGGTTAAGTATAGAATCTGTGTTAGTAACACTGTGGATATACCCACAATCCCCCATGTAATAACATGTAGATATTAGAATTCCCCATAACGCCTATCAACACTGTTATGTGGCTTTTGGATAAAACCTTCTCGACCGAGTGGGTCATTTAACTATATAGATCTCCAAGCATAGGTGTAGGCTATATTAAATATTCTGAAAACCACCACTAAATCGAATATATTGTATTATATACAAATTTTCCAAATAGGATGAATAGTCCAAAGTTGTAAGGAAGACACAATTGAGTGAAGAAATGGGAACATGGAAAGGGTAGCAGTGGTTACGCGGTCCAAAACGTAAGGTTAAAAAAATTTATCTTCCCTGTAATGAGGAGGTAAGGGTTAGAATCTAGATAGGGTGGTTTTACACATGTGATTTATCATTGTGTTCCCATACCTTCACTACGCTAATGCAGGTGTACTTCTACTAAACTATCTTTCTCACCTGTGTTCTTTAGATTACACTATTGTTAACCTTGCTACTTTATTTATTGGCACAGTCGTCCAAGCGACAGCGTGGAGCATGCATCCGTGGGATTTGCGATCAGTATATCGCTTCTATTATGTTGAAGAGAGGTTTGATTACCTCCACTCCTCTTTCTTGAATGTCCTTAGTTGCCCTGTACTCTCACTTGAGGTCTAGCTCTTAAAGCGCTGAGACGCGTCGCAGACGTCTAGATATTTAAGAAGTGGTTTATTATATTAAAATATGGTCCACGCTAAGTTGAATGGGATCAACATGTTCCTAGTGGATTAGAAACCGCACATTTCATGTATTAAAATTAAAGAAAAAGTAAACATATATTAAATTATAAGCTAATTTTTATCGACTTTTTACGTGAAATGTTGCATCCCTGGGATTAAAAGCATTTCAAAGAAATTAGGTACTTTTATATTAGGCTCATAGAGTATTATTTTAAGATAAATAAGGATTTTTTTCAGTGGTTTTGAAACTTCACCGCTGATACTCCCGTAATAAATACCACTGTTTGAGGATATTTCACTTCAAGTGGGCGGTGCCCTTAAGAGTACCGCCAGTTCATGAATAGCGCTTTGATGACTGAACTCACACTAAGGATTGGAGCTTAAGGGGAGAGAGAGGTGCAAAATTGCTGGCAGGTGTGAGGGTAGTGGAGGTGGTGTGAAACAAGGCTTACGAATTAGTGCAGCCCTCTCCTTGCTCTGCTGCAAGACAGCCAAGCCAAGCCACCTTTATGGCAGTTCCTCAATAGCAGGGACTGGGTGGAGCAACCGATCATGTCCAACGTCGTTGTTGCTACAGAAGGAGGGAAACTTGTCAGTTGAGATGAAAAATGTCCTCGAAAATAGTGATTTTAATTAAAGGGAAATGGAAGAAATTGATGGAAATACTCAAGAAGATTGGCATCAATTGGGAGGAACAGAGGGCTGATTGTAAACCTGTACTTGTAACGAGTGAAGGTGAGGCCAAACAGCGTAGAGATAGGAAGAGGAATGAGGCTGGTATGCTGCTTGTCACCTTGTCTGTTCAACTTGTATGGAGAGTGGCTGGTCAGGGAAGCCATAGAGAGATGTCGAAATTTCAAGATAGTAGGAAGCGTCATAAACTCAAATTTGAATCAGTCCATGTCAAATCAATCAATGGAAAAATTGTTTTTTGGATTTGAGGTCATGGATATTTTTTTTTTGGGGGGGGTATGTTTTTAACTCAATACAAAATGAACCTAAACTGTTTTTATTTTATTTTTCAGACCACCCATTTTTGAATTAATGATATTTTTTTTTTAGGTTTCAAAAAATATCGAAAATCATTGGCCCATGATAACTTTAATAGCCATTTTCTTGGGATCTATGAGCGTTACAGACCTGTGCCAGGCGTCGTTTTAAAGCTTATTAGAGGAGATTTCATTTGATATTTAACATGAAATATTTTGAAAAAAAAAAACAAGACAATAATTAAGCATATTTTCAAAATTTCAATTTGATAACTAAAAAAAACAGATTTTTAAAAAATCGGAAAAAATCATATTTTCTTGTACATTTTTCTGAACATGTAGTCCTAATTTCAAGATGGTTTCTTTATGATGGTTTCAATACGTAAAACTTTAATTTTTTTTTGTAGGCGCTACAACCTTTAACTAGTCTATAGTCTGTAGACGAAAATTCTGGGAACTTAAGGAGGAGGGAGAGAACAGGGAACATTGGTGGTCTAAGTTCACTGACAAAAGGTATGTACCTGTCGTATTAAGACAAAACACATCATAAAATTAATATTAACTACCTGCTATATATGCCATTATTTTATCAAACAGTGAACAAGTTAAAAAAATACATATGAATATTTTGCGGTATATGATAATATCTAAGAAATAGTTTAAACTGTATAACCAAGAGTAGTATAATGATATCTTAGAACTATAACTAACAGCCAGTTCCATAGGTACACTTTGTGCACCTCAGGTGTGGCTTGATATTATTTATATAATATTTAGCACGCGTCTTACTACCGTTCGGGTTATACGCTTAGTACTAATTACGCTAATGGATTAGGAATTGGGACGATTGAATTTAGAGGAAGTGAACCGCATTTGCGTGGAGGGAAAGTGGAAAACCATTTAGGAAAAACCACCCAGTTCACCCGACCGAGATTCGAATCTCGATTCCCGTCTCGGCGGTCGAGCTCAACACGACTAGCGCGTTAGCCAACTACGCCACCGAGGCGGGTGGCTTGATATTGAATACAGACAATACTACCTAGACCAGAATGGTGGGCAAGTTTCATATGCGATACTGGCCATTCAATTTAAAGTTCAGGTAGGGGTTATCTTGCATTTTGTATCGAGTCGCACTTGCACTTGAGACGCATTAAGTCTGACTAAGAAGGACCCTAACTGTACAAGTAGAGAATGTATTTTAAAAGTGTATGGGAAATCAGACGTAATACACCTTGTCAAGGGATTTATCTCTAACCTCTTAGATTATTTATGCACGTGACCTTCAAACAATACATTTGTCTTAAGGATTGTCCTGGATCCAACCAGGCCCCTTATTACGCGTTCCTACCCACCCAGTGGTAAAGACACTCACTGCTTAATAAATGTAATATAATATCGCACTACCTGGTCAGCTGCTAGCCCGAGCTTAGGTGAGGGCCTATGTCCTTCCTCATGTCACTTAAGAGCCGAGACTATGAAACTATTTCGAATGACAACAGTTATCCTATGCACGAGGACTTAAAGCAGGGGGGAAATATTATATCATTCAAATGGGCTTTATAATCCTGTCCCTTAGCCCCGTATTGCACAGGAGGCTTCTCGTAGCGCCTGGACACCCAATCAACTAGTAAGGCACAGAGAGGGCACTGACTGCCAGCTGTTAAAAAATGGGTTTGCCAACTTGTTACCAGATGAAATGTCGAAAGCGTCACAAAGAGGTATTAAAAAATATTACTACAAACAATATTACTTCTCCATATAGCTAATAGTTAATAGTGACTGGAATCTAAGTCTCAGCTAAGGAAGTACACGGGGACAAATTTTATATAAAATGAGACAATCCATTGTTGGCTTCATAAGGGGTGATTTTCTCAAAAATCCTACACAATTCATGAATGACTATCCTTTCGATGATTAATTTCACAGTGGTTCAATTTCCATTAAGGTACACTATGTTTTTGATTTGAATTTTTTAGTATCATTTTTTATCTTCTTTAAATGCGAGTATTGATGCGAGTACTTGTAGTCAAGAGAAAACGTTTGGGTAGCTTTAACCGAGAGATATATAGGGAACTAATTAGATTTATAAAGGAAGAACAAAAAGCTTGTATAAGCCAAGAAAGCATTTCAGTGAATATAACTAGAAATATAATTGTCAGGAAATGTACGTTATAAAATCCAATAGTTGTCTGAACTTCTTTTCCAGGTTTCTTTCTCTCACCATAGAGAGGTATGAACGCTGTAAAACATGTTATCTTTGTGAGAAAAATCCGAAATTTGAAAAATACAAGATACTGGACACAACGTAAAAAGTGAGTGCAGTTTGGATGAAATAGGGGCTCGATATTTCCTAAGATAATATTAAAAGTAAGTTACTTGTGCGGTAAAAAGTCTTAAACTATGAACAAAAATGATTTTCAAAATGGGATGAATCCTAGAGAGTTCAGTGGTAGAACATTTGCGCACTAAGCCAAGAGTCCCGAGCTCGAGTCGCTCGCCCAGGTGTTATTTTTAGATTAATTGAAATTGTGGTCTCCTTTACAAGGAGAGTGCCGTAATTACAATGATTTGTAGTCTGTATGTTGATATTAATTGAAAACGCGCTTTAATTAAAATCTTGTATTGCATACTTGGCTGCATAACAAACATTCCGTAGCGGGGATGGCTGTGGTATCAGATAGCTCCCCATACTATTGTTTGCTCAGTATCTGACGATCTACACACGTCCATCACAGACTCTGGCTTTAACTATAAGTGAAGAATGATCCTGAGAACAGGAAGAATCCTGAATTACTCAGTGATGAAGAATTGGCGTGCTAAGCCGAGTGTCCCGTGCTCGAATCCCATGTCAAGGTGTCATTTTATCAACTAATTTAAATCGAGAGAAGAATCTCACAGCTAAATGTTGGCATTGATCTGCATTTCCAGGACTTTTAATTATTTAGGAATTTTTTCCCCCCATACATTTCTATAGCCTGACAGCCAAATAAATCTACCACCAGTTATGAAAAATCTAAAAAATATATCAAAACAACAGGGAACAGTCTTTGCACAAAATCCAAAATGGCACTCAACGGAGACCGGCTTACACCTTAGGGATTAGTCATTTTTATAGTGGTATTTTGAATTCTTCGTGAACCAAAGTGTTCTAAACATTAGTTATTAATTTTTTTGTAATTTACTATATATTCTAAAAACATAAATTAGAGGGTATTTAGTATAAAACTATATCACTATATTGACAGTATCATCTTTATTTGGGTAAAGTTAAGGCCAGTATCGTTTCTTACACTCGACCATTAATAATATAACATGTTAATTAATTAATTATGTGATATTAAGATTATGATGATTCAAAACTTATTTATATTATGTGTAAAAATAGTAATCATAAAAATATTAGCTATGAACATAATTTTACATTAATACACATATTAAAAACAAATAAGTGTTGAAAGTAGAACTAAGTGAAGGGGAGAGAAAAAAATCTTGGTTGAATTACAAAAATATTAGTTTATCCAACTGTTATTATCTATGATACAAATTCAAATGGATGCCATTCCAAATAATAATATTAACATAGTAGACGTGGCTTTTTCCAAATAAGTGTGACAATTTGTGGATAATTTGATATTTTAAAACCACTTTAATCATTATAGTGCGCTAAACATAATATGTTTTCCAGCCATAAATCTATTCAGGTGAAATATTACCAACAACTACGTGTAGCCTAGTGTGGCAATGTTATTTAATAGCACTTTTGATGTGTTTACTAGGTCGTTGTTAAATAAAAGGACTGAAGTTTCCGGTATACGTCTTCTTAATGGAAGATAATGTTAGTTAAATTTCCAATAAATTACAAATTATTAATGTTTTAATGGACAGTAAACTTAATTATGACATTGATAAAGTGCCCTTTAATTTAAAGGTTTTTATAATTTATTTATTTTTTCCAAAAAATCGTAGGAAATTTTTTTTACCGCCAGAGTTTTGTGAACATCTATTATTTGCCGATTTTTTTTCCGAAGTTCAGGATCCCGCTCATACCCAACATGTATATGTGTATATATATATATATATATATATAAAATATACATATACTGAACCAACTGGTTATATCAGCACACGATAATTCATATCAGCAAGAATAGGTCATACTGATTTAGCCGGGAAAGATATTTTAACATAACTTCCAAGATTCTTTTACAAGCAATAATCGATTTGGGAACAACGGCTTTACTTTCCGTCCAAGAAAGTTGTGCTGCAAATTTTTATCGCTCAAGAAAATTCCATTGATCCCAGTTGGGCTTGAACCTACAAACTTCAGGTACTGAGGCGAGAACTCTACCTTAGTACCACCGAGGTCAACCTGACCGAGAAACCGTCACCGTTAGCGGTGATAGTGCCATCATTTATAATTATATTATATTTAAATATATATATCTAAATTTACATATATATATAAATATATGTAATATACATAATAAAAGATAAATATATATTAATATTATTATTATTATTCATTGTTCTGTCTCAAGACAGGTTCATTATTTTTGTCAGTGAACTTAGACAGCCAATATGCCCTGTCCTCTGCCTCCTACTTCAGCTCCCACAATGTTCTTCTTTCCTTCAAGTCATCTAATATTCGAATCCTACTTCTTCCTAAGCTCATCTTTCCCTCAACGTTTCCTTCTATGACGTCGAGCAGAAGAGATTTCCTCCTTAGGATCTGTTTGAAATATTTATGTGCATGTAGAAATATATATTTATGTATCTATAAAACATATATATTATATAATTAAATGTATAATTCTTTAGATGTATATATAGTAATATTTATATCTATATAATTAGATATGTACATGTATATTTATATAATAAAAATATATATAATATAAGTTGGCACTATCATAGCTAAATATAGTAGATAAATGGTTGCGTTGACCTCAAAGGTTTTTAGGGTAATGTGCTCAAATCAAGACCTGATGTTTAAGGGTTTGAAACCATTCGGGGTCGATAGTTTCTTTTCTTGAGCGATAAAAATTCGTTTCACATCTTCCTTCGGAGGGGAAGTAGAACCACCGGTTCTATGTGGATTGTGTTTAGTGAAAACAGCCCTGGAATGACTGTACCTTACATATAAAAATTGGTAGAACCTTTCATTCTTGATCATAGAAATTATTTTGTGTTGATATAGTCATTTGGTTAAAAAATTGCACGTTAAATATCACAAATAAATAAATTAATAAAATAGCTTTGTCGGTATCGCTCGCTTGACACAACCGTGCGATTAGTAATTTATACTAAATAAATCATCAATATAGTAAGTACAAGATAAAACTCCTTATTTATTAGTTTTAAAACAAATTATTTGTAATGTTTATTTTAAAACAAATTTATCCAAAAAAAATTCTTTAAAATAAACAAATGAGATAATATTAGGCCAACCACGCCCCTTTATTCTTGGAAACACAAGCAATCGCCGGCGGGAATAAACAGAGAAGTGTTAACCTCATTAGCAGATAATTATATAACGAAGGTAACGAGGCATCAACTTTTCCTCGTCATCAAATAACTAAATGTTGTATAGCTATGTAAAATAGTAGGTTTAAAAAGTGAATATTTTCCCAGGCCTGTTGTTTTATTAAATTTTCAAAATTAAAATACATAAGCCTACTTCAATTTTTACTATCTCCGACACCTCGGAGATAAAGTATTGTGATCGTAAAAAATAATCTATCTCGAGATTTTGGTAAATATCGACGTTTTATGAAGCCCTGAAATGAAAAAGTTGTTTTCGCGATTCTATCTTTCTATCTGTCTGTACGTCTGTCTGTATTTAGGACTAGATCCGAAAATATTTTACCGATGTGGCTAAAACTTGATAGCTGGGGTTTTCTTTAGGTCCCCCGAGGGATTTTTTGATTTAGATTTCTGACCCTAAATTTAAGGGTAGTTCCTAGATCTTGATGCACAGAGTAAGAAACATTGTATATTATTTCGTGTATGATCTTTGGTTTAGTGTTTCTACAAAAATGTTTAGAACCATGGCCGTCTTTAGTTACAAAGACGGCCGTGTATAAATATTAATTCGTTTCACAAATCTTAAAGAGTTTTAGTAAATGTCTATTTTAAGATAAAAGCGAGAGAAAATCTATGCGGTACACCGTTCCATTTATTAATTTTATTGGTACTTTAGTTTGTTTATTTAAACGTTTACAAGTAGAGGTGTATTCTTATACCCCAGCAACTTGCTACCCACCTAGGCTATACGAATTTTAATTGTTCTTTTGGGGTAGGGAGAAGAAGGTAATATTTAGATTAAATATATCTGAATTTAAGTTAAAAGAGAGTGAGAAACCATTTAGAAAATAAACAGCCTTTATACACCTGATCTTGACATTTACTTTACATGGCCACGAATGCAGGTAGGGTTAGAATTAGATAAACATAAATTAAACATAAAATTTACTACAAATTATTTTTAATGTTGTAGCTTAGGACATTAATTGCATAATGGCAAACCTTTCTTATAATAATTAATACTATCATTATTATTATTATTATTATTATTATTATCATCATTAGGGCTTAAATTCAGATCAATTAAAGGTTTGTCATAATCTACTAAGACCATTTTTTTAATGAATTATTGGTCCAATTATTCCAATCTAGCTATCTGATGTTACAAAAAAAAACAAATTTTGACACACATTTGATGAATAAAGTTTTTTTTATATTAGTACCACCACTTACCAACCATTCGGGTTATCCGCTTATATGCTAATCACGCTAATGATATAGGGAGTAGTATTGTTGAGATTAAAAGAAGTGTACCTGATTTGCGTGGAGGAGAGAGAGAGAGTGGGAAACTATTTAATAAAACCACCCTCACTACACCCAACTGGGATCGAACCATAACCTCTATATCATTGGAATTCTAGCCTATTGAAAGAGTAGTGCCTTATACCATGCTACCACTGAGGTGGGAAGCAAAAAAATTTACTTATTTAAAAAAAAGTATTGTACGTTATTAAAACCACCACATGTGGTTCCGTGGTTTAAGGCGTTAGACTTACACTGCACTTTCTGTCCATTGACACGCTCTATGTGACCCAACATTATTTGTAATGTTATCACTCTGGTGCTTTACTCCTCTTTCTATACTGATTTGCGCTTATAAAGTTTAGTCATTAAAAAGTTGATTTTAAAATATCAATTAAAAACTTGTATGAACTGTAAATTGGGAATAATACTCCTCTTTCGTCTGTAATATTAGTTTTACTTTAACATATTATAGAAATCAACATCGTCGATATAAGTTAACGTATTACTAACGTCAGTCGCTGTATTTATAATGATGGGTAGGTCGGATTCAAATGCTGGTTGGGTGTACTGAAGAACCATCTCTTTCTTATCCTAGAACTGTAGACCAAACTCAGATCTTTGGATATATTATATAAATCTCAAACTAGTCTAGTCTAGTCTAGTTTTCTTTTCGGTAATGGGAAGGTTGTGGATACGTTTTGTCCTGGTCTTCTAAGGGTGTATTACTCAAAGTATTATCCCAATTTTCAGGTGACCTGGCAGTCTAGGTGTAAGGTGTTGTACTTCTGTGCTAGGGGTCCGGGGTTCAATCCTTGGTCCCGGCACAGATTTATCTTATTGCCAAACCTTCTCTTCACCTCTGACAAGACGTGTATTAATCACAACTTGTAAATGTGTGGAATGCCAGGTCTCCACCATGGTTTGGATTCCACGTTAGGTCCTACATTTCATCTCACAATCACCCTACCATTACACATTAGCGTAAGTGCGTGTAGACCGGACGGGTAGTAACACGCGGTGCTAATAATAATAATCCCATTTTCCCTCAATAAAAATGCGAGGCAGTTCCTCTAAATTTCACCGTCCTCATACTTAGCCCGTAAATTTGATTATATTATATTAAATATACATATATAGCCCTAACTGGTAATAAAACTCGGTGAAAAAAATAACATATTCACAATAAAATTAAAGTTCATTCAGTGATTTCAAACGTCATAGAGTATTTAAATTTCAAAATTGATAGACTAAATCAGCATAGTATCCCTTTATTTCCAAATATTTCTAAGTTAATTACTTTCTTTGATTTAATTTGTTCATAGCAGAAAAGAAGTAATCTTTGAAGCTGTTAAAAACTAAACGAATTTGTAGTTTGTCTTTTTTTTTTCAATTCGCAATAAGTTAAATTGGTCATGGTAAGAATAAATCCGTAGAGTGGCTAATGAGAAAAATATAATGGAATAACAAAGGCCAACAGAACAAGAATGAAGAGCTTTATTTTACAAGCCAAAGATTTAATGTTCCCGCGGGTCGTTATGTAGATAACGAGTGGTAAATCACGCTTGTTTGATTGCTGTTGTGGCCTTTAAATTTATTTTACTGAATAATTGCTGGGAGAGAGAAAGCAGAATATGTTAAAATTACATAAATAGCACGTTTTTTTAAAAGGAGTTTTAATAAATCGCAAACAATTTTTTAACTGTCTAAAGTCATTAATATTCACACAGTCAGGATCAACTTGTGTTCAGTGCATCGAGTCTTACTTACCCTCCAGAATAACCTTATGATTTCACTATATTGTGGTAGGAAAGAGCAAGGTAGATTTAAAATATAAATGTACACAAATTCGCATGGAGAGAGAGAGAGGAGAATGGGATAACCAATCAGGAAAAAACCTTAGTTCAATAAATCGGGTTTTGAACTTCAGCCATTATCTTCAATCCAACCTATTTCAATAGTAATGTTTTAGAATGTGTGTGTTAGTACCTAGTATAAGGGCTAGGGATTTAAAGGGAAATTGAGAGGAAGTTCACTCGCATTAAATGAAAAATAAATGAGGAAAAAACAAACTGATAAACCATACTGAGATTTTTTTAGCACCGTGTTGGGGTTATACGTTTATGTACTAATTACATTAATGGTTATATGAATTAGGAACGTTATATTTAGAGGAAGTGTACCCGCATTTGCGTGAAAGGAGAGTGGAAAACCTTTTGGATAAATCTCAATACACCAGACCAAGATTCGAACCTTGATCTCCCCGTCATTGGCAGTCTTGTCTACTGCAAGAGTAGTGCGTTAGACCACGCGGCCATCGAAGCAGGTCACATGGAGAACTACCCTCAGCCCTCTCAGCCGGGGTTTCGAACCCCAACCTCTTCTTAAACCGCGACCAATTTCGAAACAAGTTTCCTACTGGAAATATTTTAGTAAACCTTTGTATCGTGATACTTCAACTTTATAAAGAGCTTTAAAAACATTTTATAGATTTGGTAAGAAAAGTACTGTATATATATTAACATAATTTAATAACAAATGAGCCTATATTGTTGCAATGGACTGTAGCTTTATATTCACTAAGCAATAAATGTGTAGTGGTAAATATAAATATAGCTTAATATTTTATACAAAAAGAAAAAATAAATTTAATAGAATAGGAAATGAAGGTACAATGTGAATAAACAATTTAAAACTGTACTTTAAGGGGTCGAACTGAAACATGTATCGGTTCCAGTCTTTGTTCCAGGTCTACAATCAAATATTTTATAGTTTCGGTATTGGTTCCAGTTAGAGAAAAATAAAAGTTATTGTTATCTTTGGTTCTTAATTAGGTTAGTGTTATGGTTCCGGTTCTTTTAAATACTCGTAGCTCATTATTTGAACAAAAATCCTAATAAAAGGAAAAATCGAGTATTTAAAAATTAAACAAAGTTAAGGAAAGAAGGCATAAAATACAATTATTATTAAAAACTGCACAAATTTTAGAAACAATTAGAACCTTTATGAACCTTAAAATATATTTTGATTCAAATTTCGGTAATGGCTCTTAATCAATTTATTTTTTGTTTCTTGTTCTGACTCCTTAGATATAATAGTTAAATTAGTTATCAGTACTTGTTGAACAAATATATTTTTGAATAATTAGTGATAAAAAGTTTTTGAGTTTCCTTTTGAATTAGATAAAGTGAGTTGAAATAATTTTAATTTTAATAACTTTAGAAATTTCGTGCATGTAAAATGTAGTTCATTTCTCATATAAAGGATGGATCTCTTTCTCCCTCGGGATAGTAGATGGTAGATAATTATTTTTTATTGGGTATTAAATAAAGTTATAGCCAATATGTTTGAAATATAATTAATTTTGCTAATTTATTTTATATCCATTACAATTTAAATATAATAATAAATTCAACGACCAAATATTTGAATTTTTAAAATCATACTCGAAGCCAATTATTTAAGACAGGACCCCTCCGAGAAAAGGAAAATCGTCCTTTCAAATAAACCAGTTTCTCAGCATATAATTTATCATCCTATTTTTGCCTCCATTTGTTTGTCATCCCTCGAAACGCATAAATTCTACAACGAAACTTTTACCACAACTAAAAAAAAGGACTAAATTTTGAATACGAAATTAGGAATGTAATTTGATTAGAATCCTGAATTATTGGTTTGCCTTTGGCCGCATTGTCACAGGGAACTTAAAATCAGCGGACTCGTATAATCTGTCAACAAACTTTTCAAACTAACGAAGCAGCAACCGATGACATTTTGTAAAAGGGGTTTCCAGATGAGTAAGTGTTTTAAACAAGAGGTATTTGAATTAGTGAATAGAAGAAAATATAACTGATTATTCTGGTGAAGTATATTTAAATTGGAAGGGCTCAATGTATACCAAACTAAATGACAGTATTTTATAATTTTAATTATGTTCTATCAATAAGACTAATAAGTTAATTTACTATTTTTTATATTGATATTTATAAGTATATAAACACTTAATCTAGAATAACCCTTCAATTTCTCTGTTATTTAATACGTTAAAGGTTTTTTTTTATTAGTTTTAACACCACGTCTTACTTCTATCTGGGCTAAGTGCGTTCTAATTTATCCAAGGGGATAGGAATGAGTAAGGCCACATTTAGAGGAAATGTACCGTACTTACCCATACGTGGAGAAAGAGGAAGAAACTATTTAAGTATAAACACACTCAGTACACACTGTCGGGAATTGAACCCCCAACCTCTCCATCACCAGAAACTAAACTGGATGAGCCTGATATTTGATATGTGTGGCCACATATGTTTTTTCATAACTAAGGGAAAAATCAATTCAAAATAATAATTTCAAAAAAAAAATAGTTTCGATTTTTTAAACACACGCCAAAGAATACGGCTCTTATTGACGACAGTAACCGTTTTCAATCATCCGGTTCGTCATATAACGAGAACGTAACCTTTTAGAAGTTCTCATTTGTGAATCTTTTTAATTGAACTAAAGATAAAATGATAAAAAGAAATATCCAAATAGTTATTTTCATACTTTTGTATTTCAATCATTTTAAAAACGCTTAGAAAAAATAAATTATTCAAAAAATAACTGTATGTTGTGAAAGTTTTGACTGACAAAGTAGCTCTGGTAGCTTTTCCTAGTTGTCAGTCGAGGCTATTCTGAACGAAACTGATGTATAGTTTAGTTGCCTTGTTGACTGGCGCTGCTTGCCAACTACAATTGTCACATAAAGACGAATAATTAGGGATGTGACCTTCAAATGCGAGGATACTTCGAGTCCCTAAATATCTTCAAGTATTCGAGGATATAATATTATATGATTCAATAATTGAAAAATAACATATTTCCAATTTTTACTAACAGGAATTTGTCTTACAGTTCTTACACTGCTTATGACTTAGCCCAAGATAAATCATAGGCCAAACTTAACAACCATACTCTCCAGATCATTTATTTAGCATTTAACTGAATGTATGAATGATAATTATAACCAACACATTCTAGCTAAAACTGGCTGCATTTAGTTAATATTTATATTATCTACATCAACTTAAAAACTGATGTAATTAAGTAAAACTATTGTGTTTAACATGTTTTATAAGACTCACATTTGATATTAGTTCGCAAAATATAGATTCGTATGACTATTATTACAATATAACCCCGGTCATTCGGACTAGTTGGGACCTAGGTTGGTCCATATAAACGAAAATCCTGATAGTTGATCTAATAAAAAACAAATTTCACATTAAAATTATTTATTTTAATATGGTTCTAAAATCTAAGAACATAAAAATGTAAATACTATAATGTTTATGTAATTCGCAGTATGTATAGCACATATAACACATAACAAAACCCAACTTTATTCGATTTATTTATTTATTTGAGGTACTTTCTGAACCAACTGATTTTTATCAGTACATGAGAATTTCTATGAACGAGAGTGATAGGGTCTACCAATTTTCACGGGAAGGTATTTACACATACCTTTCAAAGTTATTCTACATGCCATAATCGACATTGGAACGACGGCCTTATTTACCCTCCGAAGTAAGTTGTACTGCGGATGTTTATCGCTCGAGCAAATCCGTCCATCTCGGCTGGGTTTTAACCAACAGTGGGTCCTGAGGCGAGTACTTTACCCTAAGCCAGCAGAGGTCGATAAAAAATTACAATGTACAAACTACATAATATGTATTTACCATAGAACACAACATAATAACAAATCTTCGAACATCTTAAAAGCAATTACATACCATACAGAAAGTTCAGAACAGTTAGGAAAAGATAGTTAAAAAAACTTTGCCAATACTTTTTCATAGACATTTAGCGTAAACATTTGTTTCTTTTCACTGTAGATAATTTTCGCATCCGTTTCAGTCTCAGCAGATGTATGTTGTCAGATTCCTTTTGCCTCGCAAGCCATTGATCCGATATGAATCCGACCGTATAATAGGTGTCCCAGATAATTCGAAGGCAGGAAAATCGGTGTTCTATTGTAATTATACATTTTACGGGATGGAAGGGGATTCTATTTAAGGTAATTATTTTATATATTTTAATAACAAAAAACCTTTTTCTAGAAAGAATAAATAAAATAAGTTTTTTGTAGATAGGCCCATATTTAGTTTATTATTCTAAATATATTAATATGAATAGTTATTGACTAATTATTATGAGCGTATTGGCAACTAACCAAAAACATTTTAAATGAAGAGAACAAAATATCCTAGCCAAATCCTGCGATGCTCATTGAAATTTAATATCCATTGTTTTAAAACATTTGAACAAAAATAAAATATTACTTATAATACAATCTAGACCTCTTATTTAAATCCAAGTCGAAGGGATTTTATTAAAATTTTAATAAATTAATTAAACTATTTTATACCTACATGAGTCATATTAACTTTTACCATGAAAAATACCCAAATAAATCAAAATATCTTTTAAATTTTCTCTTTTGATTTTTTTTTTAGTCTGAATTTCTCTATGATATTTTTTTAACATAGAATATGTTTCTGCTTGTAATCTTCGGTTGAACCTTTTCCATGGGTAGTCACGTGATTCTAGCTCCACCCCTTCCCCTACTTATCAACCAGGGGATCTACCGACGTGTCAGATGCAGGCGCGCGTCTACTCAAACTTTCCTACGGATTTATGTTATTATTATTATATATTATTATATATAATTCTCACGCCTCACTGGAAATTCTTCTCCAACTCTTGCTTTGATCAATAGATATATGTTTTTGTTCTCCCTTCTAAGAAGTATTTTTGTTCAAACTTAACTAAAGTTTATGGAAGTTTATTTTTTTTGCGAAGGAAATGTCAGCCCAGTTGTTGCATTTAGAAAACATAAACGTACGAGGAGAAGTTGTGAAGGAAAATTGGAAGTTGAATAAACAAAATGGCTGTTTTGTTTGATATTATTAATATTGTTACTATAAGAACCTGATATTTTTTCATCCCTTGCAGGGTGAATATATTTTTAAAATTTATTTATTTTAATTAGTTAACTTGTATAATGTTTTTGTTAGTTTAAAAAGTACTTATTTTGAAGAAAAAATTGTTAAATGATGCTGGGGGATATATTTCATGTGTGTATAATTATTTATTATATATATATATATATATATATATATATATATATATATATAGAGAGGGCGTACTATTTTGAATAATTCAACAGTTACATATTTTTCCAGAAAAAGTTTGGAAATATCTAATAATAAATATAGTTTGAGTATTTTTCATGCATATACTGTACTTTTTAAACACAATATTTACAACTAAGCTCTGTGTATATACTCCATCTTACTACCCGTTTGGGCAATCCTTCAATGCACAATATTGAATTAGGGTTAAGGAAGGATGAATATGGAAGAAATACCTTCATATTCATGAAGATATAATAGTAAAACATTTAGAAAAAACTAATCTCATTAAACTTGATTGAAATTTGAACCCCGATCTACCCATCACCGGAAATCCAGTCTGTTGTGAGAATGACACCTTTGACCATTTGACCATAAAAGCAGATCTATAACTATCACAAGATAGCTCACGCAATATAAACATACAAACTTAGTGCAGGAAGTTAGAATATCTTGCTTACGGACTTGATCCACATATGTTTTTATTTATATTGGACACTAACCGGTAACAAAACAAGATAGTCTTCGTACATAAATTATACATATAGTAAAATTCGAAATCTGTCTGTACATTTTATTTTATGTTTGTCTGTTTGTTATTTTCCAGTAAACTCAAAAAATATTCATCAGATCAAGATGGGACATCTACTGTTCTACTTATCTTTGAGAATAAGGGGTGGACCATATACCTCCATCTTATCAGTGACCCCCACTTCCATTCATAATCCACTTGTAACAGACAGGATATTTCGCTGTATGCTTTACCTTTTGCCACCAAGGCAAGGAGGAGTGTGGTAATGCCATTATTCAGAACTGTTTCCGGTACGCTGGTTAAGTTCCTAGATATGTGACTTTTGATGGATATGGTGAAATATCACTCAAAGAACTGCTACAATTCGTCGATGACAAATTCTCTTGAAAATTATCGATATGGATTATGAATATGTTTTGGTTTAGTCCCACTTCGGCGTCTCGGTGAATATTTGCCCGAGTTTGATCTTTCTAGTCCCATTTAGGTGCATACCAAAACATATTACTATGTTAAAATTATTAATTATAAAGGTAAAATTAAACACTTCTTATACCAGGTCGGCACCTACTGATCAAGATTAATTAATTTGATCGTGGGTGATCACTTGAAAGAATGGGTGACTGTGGTATTAGCTTCCTCGAATCTACAAAAGGTAAACCTACACTCATCTACGACAATTGTGAATATAAAATAAAAATATTAGCAAGAATACTGTAAACTGGAAGGGGAATGCGTAACCGCATACCTCATGGGAAGCAAGGGAAGGAATTACAGCATACATTCTATCATCTACAGTTATTCTTTCATTAACCCATTCTTGTACACACTAAATGTCACTGATCTTGATGTGAAAAGGTCAGTTATAGCATCCAAGAAGCATGCAAGAGTGGATGATACTCCTATTCATGAAATACACAGAAAATAATTTAGTCGGATCAGGGACAAAGGTCACTTTGTTACAAGTGTGAAGTCGTATTCTAATTTGAGGACTACTTTATACCTCGAGAGAACGAAATCAATGGGCAGTAGTAAAACATTTGGTGATCACTTCAATCTCAGCACTCCCATAGCAGCTGTTATAGTAACAGAACAATGTCAAAATAATGGTAGGTGGAATGATGGTGGGAGATGGTAGAAGTGGGGATAGAAGTTTCGAGAGAAAAAAAATTCTTTTGGTGGTGCAGAGAAATGAAATTTGCCAGGAAGGTGATAACTAGAAACGTATAAAAGTCTTTTTAATTATATAATTAAGGTTTGAACATTACTGGGGGAAGAAGGGGAAGCTAGAATTTCAAACACTAACGAAAATCCTTTCTATTTTTAGTAGAAAATGGCAATATTTGCAATCATATAATCTGCAAAGACCAGCCCATAGTGATAATTGTATATTTTAAAAGTATATCCAAGAAATTTGAGTCTTAAAATTTAACAAGCTATTAGAAAAAAAAAGATTGTGGTATAAAAGTGAAGTTTGGTAGATGTTTGCAGGCACCAATATGTGTATTTAACAGCCTGTCATTTGATTAAATCTTTGTTAAATTGTGATGCTCGTTTTTTCAATATGTTTTTATAACAATGTATTTAATATATTTTCAAATAAATATCTCATGATTACTCTTGGTCAAATGTTGCGTTATTTATGGATTTCATTGATTTTTCCATTCAATTTATGGGCTAATTAATATTTACTTTGATAAATGTTTTAAAACGTATTTTTTGGCATTGTAATGGTTATCTTGATAGTATAAAAGAAGAAGTTATGTAAAGAATTCAGCTGGATGTTTAACATTTTAATTCAATGTAGTTTTTATATCTGTGTCTCCACATAAATTATTCTGATACTTTTAAACGTCCAATATAAATACTAAATAATAGCATGCCGATAGGTCCTAAGATAGGGTTCTCTATTATAGTATAATAATAATAATAATAATAATAATAATAATAATAATAATAATAATAATAATAATTATGGCACATTCAAAATAGCATATCGACTTATGCTAGAAATGTTGACAGTGAATCGTTCCTTTTCTAGACTGTAAACTGTTACAGTAGCCCAACTTTGTAACTCTCATTTATTTTAGCTCTTTAAGAACCAAATATTTAATATTCTGTGTCACTATTCTCTTTTTACTAGCACTTACAGGCAAGAGTTATAATATTGTGTAAAGAGAAGTTAAAACTTATCTTAAAATTAATTTCAACTTTTAAAACACATTCAGATTATATATCTATTTTGACCTTGTGTTTTAGTTAGCCTACTTTTCTCGGTTGTAGCACAATTTTAACCAATAATGGATTAATATTTAAACATAATTTATTTTTTGTAATTTTTCCCTGTTGTTAAATTAATATAGGCCTACTAAAAATGTTATTCAGTGGAGTCATCGTGGGAAGAATGGGTACATCAGTTAGTAAGTCATGAAATAAGCTTTAAAACCAATTTAATGAATAAAAATATTAAAAGCGTTACATAATTAAAGGTGTAACATAATATTTCTTTTTCTAAGTCATCTTATCGAATAGGAACAATTTATTAAGGCCTACTTTCATGCGGATACATTTTAGGCGTAAACTTATTTATCTATATTATATTTTTGTCAAATATTTATCTAAAAGCATAATTTCGGATAATATGATGCCTCAAATATTATATATAGTTTATATTATATACTTCCATTAGCTTGAATATGTACTATGCATATTATTTATAATAGTATTGATATGTTATACATACAAAATTTATTAAAGTATATATATATTATCTATAACACTTATAAAAATATTTATACATGTACATAAATAATGTAACATATTATAATACAATTATATGAGTTTATAATAAATAATTTATATTATAAACAATTATAAATAATGTAGGCTAATATAATTGATATTATATGATTTTATATACAATTTATACATTATATATATTATTATCTATATTATAAATGCAATATAATAAATATTATATATTAAATATATTTATCTATAATATTAAACATAACTATCTAATTTGTACTTCTTTTAGCTTCAATAAATTACAGTCTTGATAACAGTATAAATCATGCAATTAAACCTTTTACACATAAGCAATTTGTTCAATTTTTCATGAGACAACGTTTTATTTTCTCTGAAGTGTAGATTTAGCATTTGGAAGAGGGCTAGAGGGGTTAGAGTGGGAGGTATGCGTGTGCCAATTTGTAGCTTTTCAAACAATTTTTCCCCTTACCTTATTCCCGACACTTTATACAAGAGTCAAATTTTCGTCGTTAAAACAACAGTTTTAAGAATTCCGCCTGGGTTAGCATATGTCTGCTTTGTTTTAATCTAGTATTTACACTGAACAATTATAAAATTATTTTTATTACATTAAAGGTTTATCTTTTACTAAATGCCAAACCATGATATCCGTCTATGATTACTTTAATGATGGATAAAATTAAGTAGCAAATCTATTAAATTAGATAAATACGGTTTAATTCCGCATCTAATTAGCATAAATTGAAAAATGACATCTGGACCTAGTTCGATTCCCACTTAGACACTATCTTAATGTGTGTGTGGTTGGTTAATGAAGGTTAGGTAGCAGTTTATTAATACGGTCCCATCAGACAGTTTTTCCCTGCCAACCAGCCCCAAATAACCATTGAAGTGATTATTAATGCATGGTACCCTTACCTCTGTTTCAATTATTTCCATATTGCAAAACAATGGTAAATTACGGAGTGGAAATTCGTGGTACACATAGATATTCCTCAAGCCATTGACGTGATTAAATCATACTTGGATGCTCTGATTAATATCATAGTACAACAAGCATACTTAGCAATTTCAGAAACTTGCTTTGTAGCCCATCTTGGATTCAACGGCGTAGCTACAGAGGGATTTGGTGGCTGGGGTTGATGTGTCTCCTCTTCCCCAAACACAAGAAAATACACGGCACCCCGTTACCCGAACGTCAATATTCATCACTATGACAGAGGTAGTCCCATTTCTACCAATGATTAATAATTTGGCTAAGCGAATTTAATATAACCCAGGTAGGTAGACACGTTTTTGACTGAGCTGAGGTTTCGGTTTTTATTAATAAAACAAATAAACCAATAGTTCTGTAAAAAGTGAACCTCATTCCATACATGTTTTCATCGTTACTGCAGACATACTAATAGTTGTGTGAACATTAAGCTTCATTCACTCCATGTTATTATCTTTACTAAAGTCTAAATAATAATTCTGTGAACATTAAACCCCAATAACTTCATGTTATTATCGTTACTAAAGTCTTACTAATAGTTCTGTGAACACTGAACCCCATTCACTCTATGTTCTTATCGTTACTAAAGTCTTACTAATAGTTCTTTAAATATTAAACCCCAATCAACCATGTTATTATCTTTACTAAAGTCTTAATAATAGTTCTGTGAACATTAATCCCCAATAACTCCATGTTATTATCGTAACTAAAGTCTTACTAGTAGTTCTGCGAACAGGGGACCTTGTTCACTCCATGTTATTATCGTTACTAGGACTTTAACAGTAGTTCCGTAAACAGTTGATCTCACTTCCTCGATGCTACTATTGTTATAAGTCTTATTATTAGTTCTGTGAACAGTAGATCTCATATCTTCAAAATTATTATCGTTACTACAGTCTTAACATTTCTATTTGGATTTGGACTACAAGATGAAAGATCTCCGCTGATTTATTCTTTTATTTGGAGTATATATTTTTCCTTGGTGATAAAGTTAGCCAGAAAAAAAATACTATAGGAAAAGCGTGGTTAACGTACGTCAGTCTTCTATTAAATGATAAACTAAAACAAACATATTCATACGCCATATAGCTTAGGCTCAAAGAATGTACAGTTTAGTACATGCTAAATCTCTCTGAAATATGTCGATGCATTTAGTAGTAATCACGGAATCGAAAGACCGATAAATTGCCAAATAGTTAAGCTAAAACAGTACCTTGTTCCTCTCGATCAATTAAATTTCACCCCTTCCCACACTCTCATAATTTCAAATTCCGACTCATAGCGTAAATATGATCCCGAGCACAATCAACTCATTTTTAGCAGTGCATTTCACTACTTTACTATGTACTACTTACGCAAACGAGCTAAGGATGAGGAATATTGGATTTATAGAAGTGTGCCCATTTTTGCTTGGAGGAAGGTTGGAAAACCATTTAGGGTAAACCACCCTCGGTACACCAACTGCTATTAGAACTCCAATCTCCCTATCATGGGTATACTAGTCTAGTGCAAGAGTGCGCCTCAGACCATGTGGCCACCGAAACAAGTATCACACATTCAAATTTTACACATTCGTTGGCTCTCACAAGTTTATAGTATGGTGTTTCATAGCCTTTTCTGTATTGCGGACCCCCTGAAGCCAATGATAATTCACTGTGGACCCTTTAATATCCCCCACCATTCGAGGGGAGTTACATACCTACGCACAACATTTTAGTACTACAAGCAACTCATTTTATATTAATAAAAAAATTGTGAGTTGGACAGTATTGTAAAAAAAAATCACTTGTTTAAGCAAATTGTTAATAGTGAGAACTTTTAAGTTATTTGAAAATACAAATAAAGAATAACCAAGAAATCTAGATTTGTTTCGTAAAGCCCAGGTTGGTTCAATACATTATTGGTGCACCCTAGGAGAAGGGGGTGATTCAATACACCAGTGATATAAGTTCAGGAGGAAAAGAGGGAGATCCCATACACCAGTGATATATTTCCGGAGGAAAAGAGGGAGATCCCATACACCATGGATATAGTTCAGGAGGAAAAGGGAGACATCCCATACACCAGTGATATAGTTCAGGAGGAAAAGGAGGGATCCCATACACCAGTGATATAGTTCAGGAGGAAAAGGGAGGGATCCCATACATCATTGATATAGTTCAGGAGGAAAAGAGGGAGATCCCATACATCAGTGATATAGTTCAGGAGGGAAAAGGGAGAGATCCCATACACCAGTGATATAGTTCAGGAGGAAAAGGGAGAGATCCATACACCAGTGATATAGTTCAGGAGGAAAAAGGGGGATCCCATACACCAGTGATATAGTTCAGGAGGAAAAGGGAGAGATTCCATACATCAGTGACATAGTTCAGGAGGAAAAGGGAGAGATCCCATACACCAGTGATATAATTCAGGAGGAAAAGGGTGAGATCCCATGCACCAGTGATATAGTTCAGGAGGAAAAGGGGGAGATCCCATACACCAGTGATATAGTTCAGGAGGGAAAAGGAGAGATCCCATACACCAGTGATATAGTTCAGGAGGAAAAGGGAGAGATCCCATACACCAGTGATATAGTTCAGGAGGAAAAGGGAAGATCCAATACACCAGTGATATAGTTCAGGAGGAAAAGGGGAGATCCATTTACACAGTGATATAGTTCAGGAGGAAAATGGGGAGATCCCATACAGCAGTGATATAGTTCAGGAGGAAGGGGAGATCCCATACACCGTGATATAGTTCAGGAGGAAAAGGGGGAGATCTCATACACCAGTTATATAGTTCAGGAGGAAAAGGGGAGATCCCATACACCAGTGATATAGTTCAGGAGGAAAAGGGAAGATCCATACACCAGTGATATAGTTCAGGATGAAAAGGGAGAGATTCCATACACCAGTGATATAATTCAGGAGGAAAAGGGAGAGTTTCCATACACTAGTGATATAGTACAGGAGGAGAAGGGGAGATCCCATACACCGGTGATATATTCAGGAGGAAAAGGGTGATATCCCATCACCCGTGATATAGTTCAGGAGGAAAAGGGGAGATACCCATACACCAGTGATATAGTTCAGGAGGGAAAAGGAGATATCCCATACACCAGTGATATAGTTCAGGAGGGAAAAGGGGAGATCCCATACACCAGTGATATAGTTCAGGAGGAAAAGGGAGAGATCCCATTCACCAGTATATAGTTCAGGAGGAAAAGGGGAGATCCCATTTACCATTGATATAGTTCAGGAGGAAAAGGGAGAGATACCATACACCAGTGATATAGTTCATGAGGAAAAGGGAAAGATCCCATACACCGGTAATATAATTCAGGAGGAAAAGGGGAGATCCCATGCACCAGTGATATAGTTCAGGAGGAAAAGGGAGAGATACCATACACCAGTGATATAGTTCAGGAGGAAAAGGGAGAGATACCATAGACCAGTGATATAGTTCAGGAGGAAAAGGGAGAGATCCCATACACCGGTGATATAATTCAGAGGAAAAGGTGAGATCCCATGCACCAGTGATATAGTTCAGGAGGAAAAGGGGAGATACCCATACACCAGTGATATAGTTCAGGGGGAAAAGTAGAGAATCCCATATACCGGTGATATAGTTCAGGAGGAAAAGGGGGAGATCTCATGCACCAGTGATATAGTTCAGAGGAAAAGGGAGAGATCCCATACACCGGTGATATAATTCAGGAGGAAAAGGGTGAGATCCCATGCACCAGTGATATAGTTCAGGAGGAAAACGGAGATACCATACACGGTCGATATAGTTCAGGAGGAAAAGGGGGAGATCCATGCACCATTGATATAGTTCAGGAGGAAAAGGGAGAGAGATCCAATACACCGCTGATATAATTCAGGAGGAAAAGGGTGAGTCCCATACAGCAGTGATATATTTCAGAAGCAAAAGGAGGAGATCCCATACACCGTGATATAATTCAGGAGGAAAAGGGGGAGATTTCCATACGGCAGTGATTTAGCTCAGAAGTAAAAGGAGGATGATCCCATACACCAGTGATATAGTTCAGGAGGAAAAGGGGGAGATCCATACACCAGTGATATAGTTCAGGAGGAAAAGGGAAGATCCATACAGCAGTGATATATTTCAGAGCAAAAGGGAGAGATCCATACACCAGTGATATAATTCAGGAGGAAAAGGGAGAGATACCATACACCAGTGATATAGTTCAGGAGGAAAAGGGAGAGATACCATACACCAGTGATATAATTCAGGAGAAAATGTGGAAATACATTTGCGTATAATATCTTAGTAAAATCCAGCCTCGGTGCACCAGACCGAGATTCGGACCCCTATCTTCTTGTCATCAGCAGTCCAGTCTATTTCAAGACTTTGGACTAGTGATTCCCAATCTTTTCCATGTCGCGGACCCCCTGAAGCCAATGTTAATTCACCGCGGCCATACGAGATGAAATTAAAAACCTACGCATACATTTCAACTATACATAACCAATTTTATATTGAAAATAAATAGTACGGAGACCCCGAACGAACTTTCTCGATCTACTGTTTAAAAATGGAGATATTTACTCATAGCTTGTAATATATGTGAAACTTAATAGTATACATTAGCAAACCTAAACATAAATTGTACTATACTTATGTAAAACATTTTTTGAGTCCCGGTTTTAAATTTTATATTTTCATTTTTTAAGAATTAATGTCCTCATTTGTATGTTTGGACCAATAAAAAAGATTATTATTGGTCCACAAGGGTCAACACTCGTATTAAAATTTCTACTTCCGATCGACATTTTATTAGGTGTTGCACATCTTCAGGCCAGCGCATTAATATTAAATTACTTATTTATACATTTTGACCAATAAAAAATGTAATATTGACTATTGAGTTAAATAGAGATAGATCATTGCTGTACAAACATTTATCCTAAGAGGTTGAAGAAAAATAATATAAAAGTTGAGAGACTTATATTTCATTACTCTCTGCATTGTGAGAATTATTGCGTTAAAACTAAAGTAGTATATCTTTACAATTAAAGCTCACAAAATTGTATTAATATATTTTTCACTATTTCAGAAACTGTTGGTCTTATAAAAATGTATTTTATATAAAAGTTTTTTATTTTTTATAGTACTATAATTTTGCAATGATAAGTTAATTATTATCTCAAATAGTTGCGGGGATAGGGAAATCTCCGCTTCTGTAAAATACCCTAAAATTCATTTTCATGAAAAATACGAATTTTAATCAAAATTGTTAGGGACGATTTTGAGAAATCGATTTCTCCCTTTTTATCCTTTATAAAACTACTCTTAATTTTAAGTTTTAACAGACACACAGACAGACGGCATTGCAAAGAATATTTTTTAGGGTTCGAGGGTCATGAGACGTCGACATCCACCAGCATTTCAGGTTAATTTTTTTTTACGGTCGCAATACTTAACCTTTAGTGTTCGAAAAGTTAAAAAATATATATATTTGCGTATGGCTTGAAAGTTATTTGTTTTATAAAAATATGTTTTGAATAAATATTTGTATTATAAATAGATCTACATATTTGTAATGATAAGTAGTTTCATATCTCAAATAGTTTCGGAAATATGATTAAAAAAATGAGAATTTTCGCATTCTATCGGAGCCCTTAAAGTCATTTTGCCGAAATATTGAGGGTAACCATTTTGTTTGAAATATTTATAAATGTTTATAAATGAAATTTAATCAAAATCGTTAGAGCCGATTTTGAGAAAATTGATATTCTTTTTGCCCTACGGTAAACTACCCTTAATTTTAAGGGTAGATATCCAATTCCAAAAAACCCTCGAGGCAACCCTATGAAAATCCTAGATACCAAGTTTTAACCCGATAGGTAAAATCGTTTAGGCTGTAGTCGGAAGTACAGACAGACAGACAGACGGAAATTAATAAATCACTTTTTCGGATTCAGGGAGTCATGAAACGTCAAGATTCATCCAAATCTTTAGATCGATTTTTTTGATGATTACAATACTTTCTCTACCTGTAAGTTAGCGAGAAAGTAAAAAATTTTATGGTAAGAAGCACCACACTGACTTTTTTCTGCTTTTATCTTTAAATGGATATTTGCTATAAGCTCGTAAGGTTTGTAAAATGAAATAATAGGTCTATATATATTGCTGTCGCAACACTTCACCAAAAAGTTCATAAATAAAATAATATTTACACTGTTACTTACTCTATGGAATTAGAAACTAGGAACACTGTTACATAAAAATGTGAAACATATTTGTCCATCAAAAGGCATAAGAATCAAATTCATTTTCAAAGACTTGAATTAATAAGTATATATATATTTGCTTATGGCTCAGAAATTAATGATTTTATAAAAATATATTTCAAATAAAAGATGTTTATCTTTAATAGTACTATAACTTTACAATGATAAGTTATTTTGTATCTCAAATAATTGCGGAGAAATGTTAAAAATTGGATAATTTCCCTCAAGTAAGGTACCCTCAAAGTAATTTTCATGAGAATATGAGAGTTTCCATCTTGTTAAAAATAACAAAAAGTGTCTAAATATAAAATGTAATCAAACTCGTTAGAGCGAATTTAAAGAAAATTGATGTTTTTCTCTTCTTGCCCTTCAGTAAAATATTATTATTATTATTATTATTATTATTATTATTATTATTATTATTATTATTATTATTATATTATTATTATTATTATTAGCACCGCGTCTTACTACCCGTTCGGGTTATACATACTTACGCTAATGTGTAATGGTAGGGTGATTGTGAGATGAAATGGAGGACCTACAGTTTAACGTGGGATCCGAACCACGGTGGAGGCCTGGCATTCCTCACATTCACAAGTTGTGATCAATTCAGTAAAATACCCTTAAGTTTAGGGTTGGATACCTTTACTCCAAAAACCCCTTGGGTGGTCCTTATTAAAACCCCAGATATCAAGTGTGAGCACAATCTATAAAATAGTTTTGGCTCTTGCCCGAAGTACAGACAGAAGGCATCGTGAAAACCACTTATTTGGTTCCATGAGGTCATGAAACGTCGATATTTATCAAAATATCGAGTTCTTTTTTTTTACGATAATAATACTTTCTCTCCAATTTTTCAAGAGAAAGTAAAAAGGCGATTAGTCCGACAGTAATGGAAAAAAAAACCTAGATCTTTAAGCAAATACTAAATAGCGAATACGTTTTAATTATCTGAAAATACAATAAAGAAATAACTTGAAAATCTAAATTGGTTTTGTGGACCTCAGGTTTGTCACTAATAATTCAAACACCGAAGCGAATATTAAGACGCATTGTAAAATAAGTAACTTAGTGAATGGTTAAGCTACATGAGTTCCATCTACAAACATAATATATATATAAATTGTCCTACTCATTACGCGCGCGCGCACGCGCACACACACACAAAACACAAACATGAGGCAGGCTTCTTGAACGATAAAAAGACAAAACGGCTAGACTATGGACTTGGAGAATACGCTGACTTGGTGTCGCTATCTGACTCCTCTGGGCGCTGCGCTGTCTGTTTACATGTAACAGCACGGTCAACCTCGGGATAGGAAATGGGTCGTGCCAATCATGCGTCAGTGATGAATCGTGTGCATATGGGCTTTATGGACCCACAGCCGTGGGTGGAGGTACAGGGAAGTATCCAAGTATAGGACTATACATGAAATTATATTAAAGTGTTTTACATAAAGGTGCCGAGAAACGTCAGAAGTACAAATCAATCAATGATTGTAAAGATTGTTTTTTTGGTTTTAATCAGTGAAAAAGTGTGTTTATTATTGGTTAACCACTAGTGTCAACAGAGGCCCTCAACAAGATACCTAATGGAAGGGAAAGGGAGGCTTAAGACGAGTTTTGAGGAATACACCTGTGTTATTCTGTTGATAAAAAGGGATCAACTGAAACCGAGAAGCTGTAAGTGTTATTGATTCATGGTCAAAAAATTAATAGTTAAGGTGGGAATGTAAGGATCGTTGTAAAAGACCAATATTTTTACATTTTTTACAGCAAGACTTTTTTTGAGATAAAATAAATAAAATATTGTTTCAATACAAATATAGAGTTTAATTTTCTTCACAAGGTGAAATAAACAGTTGTTGAATATCGAATGAGCATTGCGGCATTGGATTAGAAACTTTTAAGATGAAGAGAAAAGGTTGCCATTAAATTAATTCAGGACACCCTTGACAGATATTCAAGAATTGTTTATTTTACCATGTGAAGAAAATTAAACTCCTATGTTTGTACTGAAGTAATATTTTATTTATTTTTACCAACGTCGTTTTGATATCAGAGCTGAAAAAAAAAACACCGTCCTTTTCTCGCACTCACTAGATCTCAATGTGGGAGTTACGAACTTATCTCATCCCTCTAGGACTACCAACAACAATATTTTTGACGTACTTTTCTCTTGCCCTCTTGATCTCAAAATATACTCATTTTTACTTTCTCTCTATCTTACAGGTAGAGAAAGTATGGTCATCGTCAAAAAAATCGAACTAGAGATTTTGATGAATTTTGACGTTTCATGACTCCCTGAATACTAAAAAGTGGTTTTTGAATTTCCGTCTGTCTGTCTGTCTTTCTGTCTGTCTGTCTGTCTGTACCTCCAACTATAGCCTAAACTATTTTACCGATTGAGCTGAAACTTGATATCTAAGGTTTTCATAGGGTTGCCCCGAGGGGTTTTGGAATTGGATATCTACTCCTAAAATTAAGGGTAGTTTACTAAAGGGAAAAAAGAGAAAAAGTCGATTTTCTCAAAATCGGCTCTAACGATTTTGATTAAATTTCATTTATGAACATTAATAAATATTCCATACAAAATGGATACTCTCAATATTTCGGCAAAATGGCTTTAAGGGCTCCGGTCTGATGCGTAAATTAATTTTTTTTATAATAGCTCCGTAACTATTTGAGATATGAAATTACTTAGTATTACAAATATGTATATATAATTATTATACAAATATTTTATTCGAAACATATTTTTATAAAATCAATAATTTTCAATCTATACGCAATTATATATATATTTTTAACTTTTTGGACATTAAAGCTTAAGTATTGCGACCGTAAAAAAACTAACCTGAAATGTTGATGGATGTCGACGTCTCATGACCCCCCGAACCATAAAAAATAGTCTTTGAAATGCCATCTGTCTGTGTGTCTATTAAAACTTAAAATTAAGGGTAGTTTACTGAAGGGCAAAAAGAGAAAAAGTCGATTTTCTCAAAATCGGCTATAACGATTTTGATTAAATTTCATTTATAAACATTAATAAATATTACAAACAAAAAGGCTACCCTCAATATTTCGGCGAAATGGCTTTAAGGGCTCCGGTCTGACGCGTTAATTAACATTTTTTTATAATAGCTCCTAAACTATTTGAGATATGAAATTACTTAGCATTACAAATATGTATATATATTTATAATACAAATATTTTATCCGAAACATATTTTTATAAAATCAATATCTTTCAATCTATACGCAATTATATGAATTTTTTTTAACTTATTGAGCATTAAAGTTTAAGTAATGCGACCGTAAAAAATAAATGGTACGGAGCACCGCACAGACTTTCTCTCTCTTTCTATAAACTCATAAGAGTTCTGACCGGAATAATGTACATTGTATCATCACCACTCCACTTAAGAAAACTCATAAAATAATATACAATGATATAAAATCAATGAGAAAAGAGGCGCATCTTTGTCCACCTAAGAGCATTTCAAACAGTTTAATGTCTTCCATAAGGGTCAACAATTCGTATTAAAATTTTGATTTTTGGTTAAAATCTGAACATTTTATAAGGTATTGCAGATCTTCAAGTCATCGCATTGATATTTAATTATTCATTTATACATTTTGACCAATACAAAATATAAATATTGACTATTGAGTCGAAAATGGAAATAGATCATTGCTGTGCAAACATTTCTCTTAAGAGTTTTAAGGAAAAATAACATTCTTTTTTAGATACTTACTTATATTTAATTACTCTATCGCATTGGAGAATTATTGCGTTAAGACTTAAGTAGTATATGTGTACAACTAAAGCTCACAAAATTGTATTAATATATTTGCAAATATCTCAGAAACTGTTGCTTTTATAAAAATATATGTCAAATAAAAGTTTTTTATTTCTAATAAACCTACAATTTTGCAATGATAAATTGTTTAGTTTCTCTAATAATTGTGGAGGTACGGAAATTAACGCTTTTGTAAAGTACCCTAAAAATCATTTTCATAAAAAAATGAAAATAGCCAGTTTATTTAAAATCTTAATCAAAGCCTAGATACGAATTTTAATCAAAATCGTTTGAGCAGATTTTGAGAAAACCTTTTTTTTCTCTTTTCATTCTTTATAAAACTACTCTTAATTTTAAGTATTAATAGACACAGAGACAGACGGCAATGCAAAGACTATTTTCTAGGGTTCGGGGGGTCATGAGACGTTGACATCCATCAACATTTCAGGTTAGTTTCTTTTACGGTCGCAATACTTAAACTTTAATGTCCAAAAAGTTAAAAAATATATATAATTGCGTATATATTGAAATTTATTGATTTTATAAATATATGTTTCGAATAAAATATTTGTATTATTATTATATATACATATTTGTAATGCTAAGTAATTTCATATCTCAAATAGTTTCGGAGCTATTATAAAAAATGTTAATTACGTATCAGACCGGAGCCCTTAAAGCCATTTTTCCGAAATATTGATAGTATCCATTATGTTTGTAATATTTATTAAGGTTTATAAATAAAATTTAATCAAAATCGTTAAAGCCGATTTTTAGAAAATCGACTTTTTCTCTTTTTTCCCTTCAGTAAACTACCCTTAATTTTAGGGGTAGATATCCAATTCCAAAAATCCCTCGGAGCAACACTATGAAAACCCTAGATATCAAGTTTCAGCTCAATCGGTAAAATAGCTTAGGCTCTAATTGGAGGTACAGACAGACAGACAGACAGACGGAAATTCAAAAACTACTTTTTCGGATTCAGGGAATCATGAAACGTAAGTATTCATCAAAATCTCGACTTCAATTTTTTTGACGATCACCATACTTTCTCTACCTGTAAGATCGAGAGAAAGTAAAAAGTATGTTATTTTTCCTTAAAACTCTTAGGAGAAATGTTTGCACAACAATGATCTACCTCCATTTTAGACTCAATAGTCAATATCTACATTTTTTATTGGTCAAAATGTATAAATGAATATTTAAATATCAATGTGATGACTTGAAGATGTGCAACACTTTACAAAATGTTAAAATTTTAACCAGAAATCGAAATTTTAATACGAACTGTTGACCCTTGTGGACCCAACATTAATCTTTTTTATAACTTTTAGGATTCCTTAGATTTCTTTCTACTTCCCTCCATTCATCTCTTGTAATATAATTTTCATAAATTGGAACATGTAAAGCAGATCCGAGTTTCCAAGCTGTCAGCAAATGGTTCAAATACCAGTTTATTAAGGTCTTAAAACATTAAACTGTTTGAAATGCTCTTAGGTGGACAAAGATGCGCCTCTTTTCTCATTGATTCTATATCATAGTATATTATTTTATGCGTGTTCTTATGCGGAGTGGTGATGATACAATAAAACATTATTCCGTTCAGAAATCTTACGAGTTTATAGAGAGAGAGAAAGTCTGTGCGGTGCGCCGTACCATTTATTTCTTTAATTCTGATGAGCTCAAATTATGTGTTGTTATTGATTTTTCCAATCCAACGTACAGCCATTTTGTATAAAGCATATTTTTTACACTTAATTAATTATAAGAACAAAATTAGTTATCCTGCCAGGTAAAATACCATTCATTTAATAGGCGTAGCCTATATATTTTGTTATAAATGTATTTTAATGGTCAAATTTGTTTTCAACCAACCTGGTTTTTTCCAAATTTCATAATTAATGCAGGGAAAACCAAAATTTGTTTCTCAAAGTTCATCATAAGAGGCAATCGTCTTTCGATTGATTAATGTTACCAATGTTAGTATTATCTATATTAATAAAACCATCCAGAGCCTAATATTCATATAATATTTGATTAAAGTTGCAAATAATTGTTTTTAAATCCTATGCTTTAGCTAACTACTTATTAGTATGAGTGATATTATAAATTATAGTTTATGTGATATTTTCACTCATATTAATACAATTGTGTTAAATAAAAAAACCTTAAACAAAAAAATAAGCTTCCTCCCCTAAGTCGTTATTTTTGAACGCAGTCTTTTCCCAGGATCAAGATATGGCAACCCTATGCACCACAGATTTTTACCTAGTTGGGTAGTAAAGCTCGAACCAGGCTTTGCCTCGTGTTTTTGTTTTCAAAGAAACACTTTGGACAAAATTTATGGTTCGAGCGTAATCTAACATCTAATTTCCAGATTAATCGGCTTTGAGACTTTCCCTTTAGACGAGTGCGTAAGAGCTTAAGTGACCACCTCGTGAACGATTGCCGCTACATGCAACGCGATTACCCTCAATCCATAAATCTCATTGAAGTGCAGTTTTATTACGTTCTGCATTTGACAGCGCGATTGGGATCAGAGAAATATTTGTTGAATTCTAAAATATTTAGTTTTAATATTGCTAATAATTTTTTTAAAAGATGGTAAAATGGCTTCTATGGTCTCAATATCACTACTTTATAAAAAAGAATCCAGAAAAGAACTCCATGATACAACGCCTGGCTCTTGCTGTATTAACTAACTAAGTTACGCGTCATATGAAGAGTGATAAGGGGGCCGTCTCGGTAAGCAAGAAATTGCCGCGCAGACGTTACGCTCTAAAGCAATAATTAATTCTACGATACATTTTCTTCAAAATATGGTTAACTCCAAAATAAAGTCGAAAGAATCCAAGAGGAGGAATCTTTTTCCTTAACAAACCTATAATTTGAGATCTATTAATAGAAATATATGTGTGGAAATGTGACATTGGCTCATTTTCAAAGTCTTTTTAATCAAATTTGTGTAACTATGAGAATAGGCGTGATGATAAATGTCTCAATATTTAGCCTTCCCCTAACAAATCAAGTAATTTTTTGATAGGCTCACGACGGAAAATTTCAATATATTTGAGAACTAGCAGATAGCTTTCCCCTTTACCTTGAGATAAGAAGTTTCGTAGCTTTCTTTCCTCTCTTTCTTAATGAAATGGTAAATGGTCTGTGTAGGGAAAGGACTAAAGAGAGTATAAGCTTGGACATAGTAGGTAATTAGTTCCAGAAAACGACACAGACCATGGTATTTTAAGCCATGTGGCCTAACAGCGATTATTTCTTAATTACGACTTGACTATTTTTACTTTCTCTCTATCTTACAGGTAGAGAAAGTATGGTGATCGTCAAAAAAATCGAACTCGAGATTTTGATGAATCTTGACGTTTCATGACTTCCTGAATCCGAAAAAGTGGTTTTTGAATTTCCGTCTGTATTTCTGTCTCTCTCTGTACCTCCAACTAGAGCCTAAACTATTTTACCAATTGAGCTAAAACTTGATAACTAGGGTTTTCATAGGGTTGCCCCGAGGGGTTTTTGGAATTGGATATCTACCCCTAAAATTAAGGGTAGTTTACTGAAGGGAAAAAAGAGAATGAGTCGATTTTCTCAAAATCGGCACTAACGATTTTGATTAAATTTCATTTATAAACATTAATAAATATTCCATACAAAATGGCTACTCTCAATATTTCGGCAAAATGGCTTTAAGGGCTCCGGTTTGATGCGTTAATTAACATTTTTTATAATAGCTCCGAAACTATTTGAGATATGAAATTACTTAGCATTACAAATATATATATATTTATAATACAAATATTTTATTTGAAAAATATTTTTTTTAAATCAATAACTTTCAATCTATATGCAATTATATGAATTTTTTAACTTTTTGGACATTAAAGTTTAAGTATTGTGACCGTAAAAAAAACTAACCTGAAATTTTGATGGATGTCGATGTCTCATGACCCCCCCCCCCCCCCCCGAATCCTAAAAAATAGTCTTTGCAATGCCGTCTGTCTATGTGTCTATTAAAACTTAAAATTAAGGGTAGTTTACTGAAGGGCGAAAAGATATAAAGTCGGCTTTCTCCAAATCTGCTCAAAAGATTTTGATTAAAATTCGTATCTAGGCGTTGATTAAGATCATAAATAAACTGGCTATTTTCATTTTCCTATGAAAATTATTTTTAGGGTACTTTACAGAAGCGTTAATTTCCGTATCTCCACAACTATTTGAGAAACTAAACAACTTATCATTGCAAAATTGTAGGACTATTAGAAATAAAAAACTTTTATTTGACATATATTTTTATAAAAGCAACAGTGTCTGAGATATTTGCAAATATATTAATACAATTTTGTGAGCTTTAGTTGTACACATATACTACTTAAGTCTTAACGCAATAATTCTCCAATGCCATAGAGTAATTAAATATAAGTAAGTATCTAAAAAAAGTATGTTATTTTTCCTTAAAGCTCTTAGGAGAAATGTTTGCACAGCAATGATTTACCTCCATTTTAGACTCAATAGTCAATATTTACATTTTTTATTGGTCAAAATGTATAAATGAATAATTAAATATCAATGCGATGACTTGAAGATCTGCAACACCTTATAAAATGTTAAGATTTTAACCAGAAATCGAAATTTTAATACTATGTGTTGACCCTTGTGGAAGACATTAAACTGTTTGATATGCTCTTAGGTGGACAAAGATGCGCCTCTTTTCTCATTGATTCTATATCATTGTATATTATTTTATGCGTGTTCTTATGTGGAGTGGTGATGATACAATGTACATTATTCCGTTCAGAAATCTTACGAGTTTATAGAAAGAGAGAGAAAGTCTGTGCGGTGCGCCGTACCATTTGTTTCTTTTGTAAGGGGAAGTTTTCTGAAGGACAAGCATACTTTATTTCAAGTGTAGGAGAGGGGATTTACAATTGAATCTGTTATTTTATAACTAAAATCCATGATTTTCTTAAACAAAGATATCTAGCATTATAAAATGCCAATAATTTTATTTTTCGCATAAATTAGTCTGTTATTATTATTTTTTCCAGTTTTCTCAAAATGTTTTGTAAATTTTGATATATAATGACTAAGTTTGATTCGTCGGGTAAAAATAAATTTAAAAAAATATCACACACTTTTCTCTTACACAAGCGAAAGGAAAAATAAGCCTCGAATAAATTAGTTCATGCTATCATTATCTTGTTTCAAAGAATCAATTATTTTTTTCCAAAGAGGAATAATAAACTTCTCCATTTACTTTTCTCATCTGCAAACCCAACTTTCTTGGAAAGGCACCAGCATTCTTCTGGAATGAAGCAAGACCCTATGTTGATTTTTAATCTATTATTCTATACTTTTGGCAGTCAAACATTTCACAACAAACAATTTGTTCTTAATTTTAATCATTTTAACAGTTTTTACAATAGTGAAACACTAACTTGCAAGATATACTGTAATGTTCGTGAAACAAAAATATGATATTTTTATTAATATTTTTTTCTAATAAATTAATAAAATACATACTATACATTAATCCCTAGGGTTATATTATTATAATAGTTTGATAACACATTTTATTGATAATGTATTATATAATATAGCTATAGATCTTAAGGAACTGGCTGTGGAGGGGGAATGGAGGGAGAACTCTGGAGACAGAACGTGGAGGCAGTTTGTGTGGTCAGCGTATAGTCTTTAAGGCATGCGATCGCCGTTAATCAATCAATTGGTATTGTATAAATAAGGGAATAATAATTATTTTAAACACAGTTGACATTAGTGACTTTCAACCAATCTTTTGAATAAAGCACTTTATACCACCTCTCCTATTATAGTTGCCCATATCTCAGGCTCCATGAGGCGATTTTATAATATTAGTCTTCTCCTATTATAGTTGCCCTATATCTCAGGCTCCATGAGGCCATTTTATAATATTAGTTTTTTGACACTATAAAATAGCTTCAGTAACTAGTATTGACATTTTTTTCAAAGCTGAATTAAGGAAATTTGCCAAAGATGCAGCCAGAACATGTATTGTTTTATACTTTGTTTTACTTGTAAAATTTAACTGTCGTTTTGAATGCTCATATTATTATTTTAAAAAAATATAGCAAGGATACCTAGCATGTAGCTTGAATTATTTTTTGTGTGTGTGCAAAGGCTCCTTCATTCTAAAAGGTTTGAAAACCCCTTGCATACAATGTTCTTAGAAGCTGTGCAAACGTTCGGAAATCCTGCGTTAGTTAAGAGATAGATTGCACCACGTCTTAAAAACTCATCCTGGCTATCCACATTTAATTACACTGACACAGTAGGGATGGATAAGGAAAATGAATTCACATTTTCCTAGAGGGAGAATGGGAAAACTCTTTAGTAAAACAAATATTCAGTCACCTTGGTGGGATTCAACGTTGACCTCCACGTGACCTATAACCAGAATAATGAGCCTGACATTTTACCTGCGTTCACACTGGTGCGGGTAAGTGGTCTATTATTTCAAAATAGAGTTCACGTCAAGATGGAGGAAAGTGTTATCGGAATGTTTTAGTAAGATTATAACTTTGCCCTTAGCTTTGTAATATTAAAATATTCTTAAAAAACAGATGAAATAAGTTCATTCCTAAGGATATGTCACGTGAAATGTCGCGTCTCCAAGATAAAAGTAATATGTGAGAAACGTAGAAAAACAAACAAAAATAAAACTAATTGGTACACAATAGAACATTTTAAGATATAAGAGTTGTTTTAAAGATGTGAAAGCTTTAAAAGAGCCATTCCCGGTGATAATTACCGCAGTGTGAAGATATATTCCTTTCAAGGAGGTGGCTGGGCCCTCAAACGCCCTCGGCTTAAATCGAAACTCTAGATTCGCGAGTTAAAATATTTGAAGTGACTGACGCTTGATGAGCTCACGTATGATTCAACACTACGATATGTGACTTAATACGTGTTTTTACATACTTAATTGTATTGCGTAAGTGATATATTTGGACAGTTAACGAATTTCACTGTCACACGTGCTTCAAGACACAATAGCGGCAGATAGGAAGGGGGGATAGAATTAGTGATGTGGATTTTCTTTGTGTACAAGCAACTTAAGTGTCTTATCACCCTCCTAACAGTTTAAAGCATTAAGGGAGGATGAGACTGTTCATTAAAAGATGAGTTTGTATAAAAGGCTACGTGGGATTTGTTAAAAGCTCAGTTCTCTGAGGTGTTCAGAAAACAGATTCAGCTATTGTTATTCCCCCATGTTTTTCAAGGTAAGTTAAATCAAAATATTAGGCAAAGGATAAAATAAACTCACATTTTGTTTCAAACTGATAATTATAGTCCAATGTTGGCAATAAATAACAGATACATTTAAAAATAATTTAATCGAAATTCTCCGGTTGGTTTGATATATTTTGACGCATTTAAGTTATTAACATTACAAACACACACTCACAAAATGTAGTTGAAAAAAACACTACCTTGACACGAGAGTCGAAATTGGTACCATTGACTTTGTACACCAAATCTACTATTGAGCTCGTCCGGGTTTATAGCTCATTCATTATTTAATGGATTGTTTGAAAATATATTAAAATATTTTGTTATTTATAACAATATATGGCAAAACAATTAACACATAGTTGTTTTAGATAAGGTTAATAATAGGGTAGACTAATATTATAAACAAAACAAAAAAGTTTGAGGCAAACGAAATTCTTAAATATAGGCCTACGTTTTATAAAATAATATCCACAGTATATAAATAACTGGATTGCTATAATTCAACATCACTTTATAAACAGTAAGGGAGATAACCCGGAAGGGTAGTAAGACACGATGCTAAATATATATGCCAAATTAAGTGTATAAATAAATTTTACCTTAAAATCAGTGAACCTATGTTATATTTAATGAAGAAATACCGTAACTGTTAAGACAGATATTATTTCCAAACTAAATAAAATTTGAATATGACATGAAGATTTCATCCAAGTATATTTTAAGATTGTAATAAAATATAAACATCATTAAATAAAAAGATATGAAAGATTCCCTCAAAATCTAGGAAACTAGTAATGAGGGTCAAGGGGAGAATTTTTCACGATGGTATTAAATTGGTTTACAAACCATTGAAAATAACCATTCACAAATATCTCAACCCCACGCAAATGTGTGTGTACCTATGACAAATTACCATACCGGTCCTAACAATTAGATGAATCTATTAATAATCTTTGTTAAAACATAATCGTCAAAGTATTTGGAGAATGATTAGGGCATGTACTAGTTTATCTAAAGCAATTTTTGTTTAAATTACTAAGCTTTAAAAAATTAAATCTAAATAATGACATAAAAACAAAAACGCCTCATAACGCCTTTCTGATAAATATTTATGTACTGTTTATACATATATATAATAATAATCTCATTACAGTATATATATATATATATATATATATATATAATTATATTACTGTAACGATATTAGTGTCCGGCTGCTAGTAATGCGGTGCCGGCACGCTTGTCATTTGTCTACGCGCTTTCTCTCCTGCTACCCTTATCCTAGCAGGTAGTAAGCCAACCTCACAGCTTTGAAGATTATACGTAACAGGGGGGGAGCTTAATAGAAAGGAAAATGATGCATATAGAAGAGTCTGGGCTACAACCAATATCATTGATGAAGGAACTCCAGTTGTAATGGGAAAAAAAGCGTTATCTTTGCTCTCTATCGAGTAACTCTTGCCAAATCTCCTCACTTTGAGCTATATGGGAAGGTGGTGTGCTGGGGTAAGAAGGAGCTACTGGAAGCATCGATTAACCAGCATTGCGAAACTTATTTTATATTTGAGAGGAGCTTGACCAAACAAAAACGATAGAATGACACCGCTGTTTCCCAATAGTAATTAGGGAGTTCCCTTGGAGATGATATCCAATGTGATTTCCTTAGAATCCACTGGAGAAGTCTAGAAATGGAGGATTTATGACTCTTTACTGAGACCTTTATACATGTTTGGCGTTGGCTCAACGGAGCTCCAGTCCGAGTTAGGGCTAGTCAAGTGAATGGACTGGCGTGTCCAGGCTAGCATGCCCGGGAATGAGCAGCGTGCTCAATGAGTGGGCTGGCGTGCCCATTGAGTGAATTGGCGAGCCAAGCGTTCATGTAACGCAGGTTTATGCAGTGTCTCGTGCGCAGGGACCAGTGGTGGTGTGACTTTCTAGTTCCAAAAGAGCGTGTTCGGTGGCTGGCCAACGTGTCCGGGTGTTTGTGAATCTCAGGTCAGCGCGATATATATGTACCAATGTGCCGGTGACCAGTAGAGAACTTACGTGAATGACAAGGGTGACGAAGGCATTGATTGTTCTTGTGAAATGTGTTGATGATGAGCATTGTCGTTGACTGCATTAAATATTTGAAGAGATATGACTTTTATCGTTATTAAATTAATTTAATTCTAATTTTATGTGTTCTCATCCACTTATTAATTTACATATATAATTATGACTCTTATTATTTAATTTAGTGACTTATTTAGTTGTAGTTAATTTAATTCTATCAATGTATGTGTTGTATTATTTTTAATAATCAAACCCTTGAATATTCTTTTTGTCTTTGTGGATTTTTAATCGTGTTTGTAGACCTCGATGGTCTTATGGTAAAGTTCTCACCTCAGAGCCTGATGTTTGTGGTCTCGAATCCAGCCATGGTCAACGGACTTTTCTTGGGAGATAAACATCCATGGCACAACTTCCCTCGGAGGGAAATTAAAGCCATTTGTCCCATGTCAATTGTTGCATGTAAAAGAATACTGGAAAGTATGTGACAATACCTTTCCGTCAAAGTTGGTAATACCTTTAGTTCTCGATCAAATAAAGTATCATGTGCTGGTCGGTTTAGAAAGGGTACGTTAAATACTTTAAACAAATTAAATTACTGGTTTTTAACTAGCCTCATACCCTAATATCCTCAAAAGAATTTGCGGTTCACATGGCGACATTACTATATATTTTAATGTATATATACACACCCCCAAGCAACACTTTTCTTTTCTCCAAACAGAAGGAGAATAAAATCTTGGTTTTATTTTTCTTCCAACCCGGTTGAATTAAATTTTAAAAATCTATTCAAAAATTTGGAATTACAGCTTTGAGGTTCATATATTTGTGCACAGGGGCTACTTATTTTAAAATTTCAGCCATTTGTGTGTGGTAGATATCGCTCACGGCTTATGACAGACAGAAAAATAAATTTTTCACTTTATTAATATAAAGATTTGAAGGGTATTTAGACAATTTTCTTAGACCCAATATTAGGATATAATTAACATAATATATATTAGTTTGAAATAATTAATAAATTCAATAAGTGTTTGATATAATTAATGTATATTACATAGTTATATATGTATATATCTTTTAGAAGGGTGTATATGTATATATCTTTTAGAAGGGTGTATATGTATAAATATACACCCTTCTAAAAGATATATATATATACTTATTATATATACATTAATTATATCAAACACTTATTGAATTTATAGTATATATATATATATATACACACACACACACACACACACACACACACCTTATAAATATTTTTGGACAACTTTGTTTTTTTAAATAAATATCTGGATTTAGGCTAAATAATATTTTTAAAAAAAGTTGTTTAAAAATTAATGTGTTTGTACAGGCCTTGTTCATTCTCCAACTCTTTTCATGATTACAGCTAACGTAAATATTGCAAATTGATTAATATAACTATTGTTAGAGCATGGTAGGTAGTATATTTAAGGAGTGTCTAAAGAATATGTTGTTGTTTGAAATTATATTTCTTATTCAAATAATTAGTTTAGTCACTTTTAATAATTTTATAATAAATAAAATAAATTGTGTGGTAGACCACACAAACTTTTCCTCGCTTATTTACCTAAAAATGTAGCAATTTACTCTTGGTTCGAAAGATAAGGAAAACAAAATAATATACATTGTTACATAATCATAATGTAAAATATAACTCACAATTACCGAAGAGAAAAATGAAATAATATATACTGTTATAGAAAGTTCACGGTTCACAACTCTATGTGGCAGATCATTATTTGAAACTTTCTGTCGCCACCAGATAGGCACTAGTTTTGCTTTCCTTTTTACTTTCTCGCTATCTTACAGGTAAAGAAAGTATTGTGATCGTCAAAAAAATCGAGCTAAGAAAAAGTGATTTTTGAATTTCCGTCTGTCTTTCTGTCTGTCTGTCGTTATTTCTGACTAGAGTCTAAACTATTTTGCTGATTGGGCTAGAACTTGGTATCTTAGGGTTTTCATAGGGTTGCCCCGAGGGATTTTTAGAATTGGTTATCCACCCCTAAAATTAACAGTAGTTTACTGAGGACCAAAAGATAAAGAGTAGATTTTCTCAAATTCGGCTCTATGATTTTTTATTAAATTTCATTTCTTAACATTTATAAATATTCCAAAAAATATGGCTACTCTCAATATTTCAGTGAAATGACTTTAAGAATTCAGGTCTGATGCGTACATTATCATTTTATCATATCTCCGAAACTCTTTGAGATATGAAATTACTTATCATTATAAATATGTTGATCTATTTATAATACAAATATTTTATTCGAAACATATTTTTATAAAACAAATAACTTTCAAGCTATACGCAAATATATATATATATATATATATATTTTAACTTTTCGAAAAATAAAGGTTAAGTATTGCGACCGTAAAAAAAATCTAACCTGAAATGTTGATGGATGTCGACGTCTCATGACCCCCCGTGAAACCTTAAAAATGGTATTTGCAATGCCGTCTGTCTGTGTGTATGTTAAAACTTAACATTAAGAGTAGTTTTATAAAGGGCGACCAGAGAAAAAATCGATTTTCTCAAAATCAGTTCTAACGAATTTCATTAAAACTCGTATCTAGGCGTTGATTAAGATTAAATGATCTATAAATAAACTGGCTATTTTCATTTTCCCATGAAAATAACTTTTAGAATACTTTACAGAAGTGGAGATTTCCTTATCTCCGCAACTATTTGAGAAACTAAATAACTTATCATAGCAGAACTGTAGTACTATTAAAAATAAAAAGCTTTTATACGAAATATATTTTATAAAACCAACAGTTTCTGAGATAGTGGAAAAAAATATTAATACAATTTTGTGAGCTTTAGTTGTAAAGATATACTATTTAAGTTTTAACTAAATAATTCTCCAATGCCATAGAGTAATTAAATTTAAGTCACTCAAAAAGTTTATATTATTTTTTCTTAAACCTCTTAGGATAAATGTTTTCACAGCAATGATCTATCTCCATTTTAGATTCAATAGTCAATATTTACATTTTTTATTGGTCAAAATTTATAAATGCGTAATTGAATATCAAAGCACTGACCTGAAGATGTGCAACACCTAATAAAATGTCGATTGGAATTCAAAATTTTAATACGAAGTGTTGACCCCTGTGGACCCAATATTATTCTTTTTTATTGGTCCAAACATATAAATGAGTACAATAATTCTTTTAAAATAAAAATATAAAATTTAAAACCGGGACTCAAAAAAGATTTTACATAAGTATAGTACAATTTATGTTTGGGTTTGCTAATGTATACTATTTATTTTCACATATATTACAAGTTATGAGTAAATATTTCCATTTTCAAACAGTAAATCGAGAAAGTCCGTGCGGTGTTCAGTACAATTTATTTTAACTCGCTACGCTAATCCAAACCTTTTTTATATTCCTTGGAAATGTGTTGTTTCTTTTCAATTTTAAGATTTTTTGTTTCCCTGACCAAATAACAATTTTACCTCACCACTAATTAATGTATTCTTTTTATTAGTATCTTAACTCTTACAACTCAATCTTAGAGTTTATAATTTAAAGGCCCTTATGATTATCTGGGTGTGATCGTTCTGAAGATTTTCCAACGCTACATATAATAGACCCCCATTTAAATTACGCATTTGCTTATAGAGCGTGACTATTTAAAAGTATGTTTTTGCTAAGGGTTTTTATAGCTTCAATAAATATACAACATTTAAGAGATAAGTTTTGCCCTAACACAAAGAATTTAAAAAATATATCCAAAATTTTTTAAATTAAAGATATATGCTAATTTAACGTACCCTATAAATAATTTCCCCGGTAAATTTAGATAAACCACTCTATTTTCAATATTAAACTAAGCCTAAATTTTTTTAAATCAAAATCGTTAAAATTCTTATCGATAAAATATATATTTTATTCTTTTCCTAATATCATTAATATATAAATGGATTTAAAATTACATAATAAACTGTTTAGTAAACCTTATGAAAACCCTAGCTTGCCTATCGGTAAAATGGTTACGACCCTAGGCTGATTTACAAACACACAGGCAAACAGATAGACTGCATTGCGAAAACCACTTTTTGGGATTCGGGGACTTATGACACGTAAACATCCATAAAAATCTCAAATTCAATTATTGATTTGAGAATTTTTCCTTTCTCATATGGGTCACGATAAAATATAATCAATAAATAATTTGTTCATTAAAATTTAAAATTCTTTCAAGTATAAAATAGGTTTGAACCGTATCAGGCAGTCAACGATGAAAAGTAAATTTAGGATGGTATTTTAAATATTATTATACATCCTCATATATACCAAAATACGGAAATTGTAAGTAAATATATATATTTTAATGAGACCCAGGATTATAGGTGAGGGTTGTAAGAATAATAAAAGCTTTTAGGTATGGTGAAAAAAAATATTAATTGGGCAGTCAGGAATAACCAGGTGAGTAACTAATAAAGTATATTTCTAAATGGTAGTTATAAAAATAGAGAGGGGCCAAAGGGTTTTAAATTTCTAGAACTAGGACAAACAAGTATTTTCCATTGTGGTAGAAAACTGAAATTAGGAAGGAGTGTAAAGGGACCACTTCAAATAACCATAAGAATTTGAACATTTTAAATATTATTTGGGGCATCGGAAAATAGGGAAAATTAGGTGAGGTATAAAAGAATAAAAAACGCATTCAAGTGTTATAGAAAATTTAAATTTGGCAGACAGTCACCAAATATATATAAATATATATAAATATATATATATATTAAAATTTGAAATTTGTAAGTGGGATTTAAAGGGATGGTCAGGTGGTGGTTTATAATATTCCCAAAACTACTTATCTGTGTGGTAGAACACAGTAATTCGTTAAGCAGGTATAAGGACTACTCTAAATAAACATCAACATTTGAAAATTCTAATTTTTAAAGTGGAACTCCAGGAAATGAGGTAGGGAAGTATATATAGTTAGTTGAGAAGTTTGAGATAAAAAAAATCTGGCAGACAGGTAGAGAAAAAAATCCAACTAAGCAAATAAATAATAAAATTTAAATTGTCTCAACGTTAGATGGAAAAAATGGGGGATTAAAAATTTACAAAACTAATAAAAACCACTAAATCTCAGGGTCGTAGAAACCTAAATTCACCCCTCCAAATAAATATAAAAATATGAAAATTTAATTATGACTCCAGACAATAGGAAGAAAGGGGGTTGTATATTTTTTAAGTGTTGTAGAAAATGTAAATTTAGCAGGTAGAGGTAGATGTACAACTTCGATAAACAAATGTCTTAAAATTCCACATTTCTAGTAAGGAGTTAAATAAATGGGGTGACGCGGGGATAGAGGGCATTTAAATATCTAAAACCAATAAGCAAAACTTCTTCTCTGTGGTATAAAATCAAAATTTGGCAAGCAGGTATGTGGATCATTTCAAATAACGATAAGAGTTGGAAATTTTGAAATTGTTTTGTGGTACCAATGAAAATAGGAAGAGAGGGGTGGCTGTGGGGAGGGGTAGTGAATAAAATAAAAATAAAGACTATGCGTGGTAAAACATTTAAATTTGTCAAAAATGTAGAGGGTTACTTCAAAAACAAAATAAATGTTAAATATTTGATATTTCTTTAAGGGAGCTGGTGAAATGTGAGGTTTAAAAATTTCAAAACAAAAAGAACAAACCACTTCTCACTGGTGTAGAAGAGTTTCATTTTTACAGGGGGTACAAGTGCCACCTCGAACAGCCATAAAATGCCCAAAAATTCTTAAACTTTTAAATGAATGAGTGGAAAATGCGCAGTGTGGCCTCCCCTCAAAATGTCTAAAACTCATATAACAACATTTTTTATAGGGTTAAATATTGAGATTTTAATATATAAGTAAATATACTTTTCTGTATATCCAAAGGACGTATGAACCTATGTAATTTCAAAATTGAAGCCCGGGACATTGACGAGCTTAAAATGTATATAGATAATATAGAAAAACCATTTGATACGTGACTACAAGTTGAAACTTGGCGCATAACAAAACCCATTAAAGATAACCACATCAATCTTAAAATTTCAAAATGGGGTTTTGTGAAATCTGAATAAGGGAGAGTAACATGACGTGCCTCTAAAATTATTAAAAAATTTAATCATGTAAAAATTAATAATTTGACAAGTTGATAAAAGGATCAACTCACATAACAATAAAAGCTGGAAAGTTTGTAAATATAAATTCAAGTGCTAGGGAATGGAGGGGGCCTCAATTTTATTTTAAATTATATATAAAAGCCTATAGATATAGTGAAAAAAAAACTTTGTAAAGGTGGAAGACAAAAGTCAAAGTTAAAGAAAGATAACACTTCAAATAACTATAGTAGTCTCAAAATTTTAAATTAGGACTCCAGGCGATAGGGGTAGGTGGTGTTATTCAAATATTTATTTGGGGTAGAAAATTTGAATTTCGCAGGAAGGTAGATGTGTAGGTCCTACAACCAAATTAGTCTTAAAATTTCACATTAAATGTGGAATTTAAATAAATGGTAATAAGGGATGTGTTTAAATAGTCAAATCGAATAAACAAACTAATTCTCTGCATGGTATAACACCGAAATTTGGTAAGCAGGGATAAGGGACTTTTCAAATAATGATAAAATTCTGAAGTTCTTAAATTTTAAAATGGGACTCAAGGAAATAGAGTAAGAATGAGGAGGATGAATAAATTAAAAATTAAAAATGTTGCAGTAGAAAGCTAAACCAATGTTTGAATAGTTGATATTTTTAAAAGGTGATTGGTGAAATCAAGGGTTTAAAATTTCCAAAAATAAAGAACTAACTACTTCTAAAAGTGATAAAATATTGCCATTTGTCATGTATGTATAGGAACCACTTAAAACAGTGATAAATGTTTACACATTTGGTAATTCCTAAGTGAAGGAGCGGAAATTGGATAGGGATGAGTCCATTCAAAATTTATAAGAGTAATATAAAAGATATCTTCGTGAAGGGGCCGCGGTAGGAAATTTAAAATTGACAAAGAGGTAAATAAGCCTTCCCAGATAGTTGCATGACGTCTGAACATATGGAATATCAAAATGAAGCCCAGGGAATGGAAGAACTTAAAATGTATGTTACTTATGTAAAACACTGCATATATAGCTGCAGCTGCAATTTGAAATTTGAAATTTTGCACAGAAAACCCCATAAAAAAATCCACATAAGGTTTAAAATTTCAAAATGGAAATGTGGCATCTGAAAAAGGGGAGGAAGTAGATAGACACCTTTCCAAAACGATTAGAAAATCTACTTTATGGCATATAAAAAATAGAAAATGTCCATATTGGCAAAAATACCACCCCACATCACAATAAAATTCTGCAAGTTTTTAATATAAAAAATAGATTCTGGGAAATGAAGGGGGTCTAAACTTATAGATATAATCCATCTCTACACGGTCGAAAACTTTAACTTTGTAGAAGCAGAAGAAAAAAGTAAAAATAATAATAAATATAAAAACTAAAGAATAAATTTATGGGATTTCATTATTATTGCTAATACGTAGCCAAATATTAAAGGATAAATTAGTGTCTATCTAGGAGTAACTTAACAGTAATATTAACAAATTCTGTTGACATAGCTTTTGGACCGTGATTCTTCGGAGAAATAAATATGTTCATTGATTAATATGTTTTTATAACGGAATACATCATTTCATTTATGTTATTTTGTCAGATTTGATGCTCTCTTTCCAATATGTTCCTGTAACAATGCATATTACTTCGTTTAGCATACATCACTATCATAAATAGGTAAAGATACCATTGCCAATGGTTTGCGTTCGTTTGAACACTCAGTTTGTATAATAAGTAGTAATAATTTTTACTTTCTCTCTATCTTACAGGTAGAGAAAGTATGGTGATCGTCAAAAAAATCGAACACGAGATTTTGATGAATATTGACGTTTCATGACTCCCTGAATCCAAAAAAGTTGTTTTTGAATTTCCGTCTGTCTGTCTGTCTGTCTGTCTGTCTGTCTGTACCTCCAACTAGAGCCTAAACTATTTTACCGATTGAGCTGAAACTTGATATCTAGGGTTTTCATAGGGTTACCCCGAGGGGTTTTTGGAATTGGATATCTACCCCTAAAATTAAGGGTAGTTTACAAATGGGAAAAAATAGAAAAAGTCGATTTTCTCAAATTCGGCTATAACGATTTTAATTAAATTTCATTTATGAACATTAATAAATATTCCAAACAAAATGGCTACTCTCAATATTTCGGCAAAATGGCTTTAAGGGCTCCGGTCTGATGCGTAAATTAACATTTTTTATAATAGCTCCGAAACTATTTGAGATATGAAATTACTTAGCATTACAAATATGTATATATGTTTATAATACAAATATTTTATTCGAATCATATTTTTATAAAATCAATAATTTTCAATCTATACGCAATTATATATATATTTTTTTAACTTTTTGGATATTAAAGCTTAAGTATTGCGATCGTAAAAAAAACTAACCTGAAATGTTGATGGATTTCGACGTCTCATGACCCCCCGAACCCTAAAAAATAGTCTTTGCAATGCCGTCTGTCTGTGTGTCTATTAAAACTTAAAATTAAGGGTAGTTTACTGATGGGCAAAAAGAGATAAAGTCGATTTTCTCAAAATCGGCTCTAACGATTTTGAATAAATTTCATTTATAAACATTAATAAATATTCCAAACAAAATGGCTACCCTCAATATTTCGGATAAATGGCTTTAAGGGCTCCGGTCTGATACGTAAATTAACATTTTTTATAATAGCTCCGAAACTATTTGAGATATGAAATTACTTAGCATTACAAATATGTATATATATTTATACTACAGATATTTTATTCGAAACATATTTTTATAAAATCAATAACTTTCAATCTATACGCAATTATATGAATTTTTTTAACTTTTTGCACATTAAAGTTTAAGTATTGCGACCGTAAAAAAAAACTAACCTGAAATGTTGATGGATGTCGACGTCTCATGACCCCCGAAACCTAAAAAATAGTCTTTGCAATGCCGTCTGTCTGTGTGTCAATAAAAACTTAAAATTAAAGGTAGTTTACTGAAGGGAGAAAAGAGAAAAATTGGGTTTTCTCAAAATCTGCTTAAACAATTTTGATTAAAATTCGTATCTTGGCGTTGATTAAGATTATAAATAAACTGGCTATTTTCATTTTCCTATGAAAATGATTTTTAGGGTACTTTAGAGAAGCGTTAATTTCCGTATCTCCACAACTATTTGAGAAACTAAACAACTTATCATTGCAAAATTGTAGGACTATTAGAAATAAAAAACTTTTATTTGACATATATTTTTATAAAAGCAACAGTTTCTGAGATATTTGCAAATATATTAATACAATTTTGTGAGCTTTAGTTGTAAACATATAATACTTAAGTCTTAACGCAATAATTCTCCAATGCCATAGAGTAAGTAAATATAAGTATCTAAAAAAGTATGTTATTTTTCCTTGAAGCTCTTAGGAGAAATGTTTGCATAGCAATGATCTATCTCCATTTTAGACTCAATAGTCAATATCTACATTTTTTATTGGTCAAAATGTATAAATGAATAATTAAATATCAATGCGATGACTTGAAGATCTGCAACACCTTATAAAATGTTAAAACTTTAACCAGAAATCGAAATTTTAATACGAAGTGTTGACCCTTATGGAAGACATTAAACTGTTTGAAATGCTCTTAGGTGGACAAAGATGCGCCTCTTTTCTCATTGATTATATATCATTGTATATTATTTTATACGTGTTCCTATATGGAGTGGTGATGATATAATGTACATTATTCCGTTCAGAAATCTTACGAGTTTATAGAAAGAGAGAGAAAGTCTGTGTGGTGCGCCGTACCATTTATTTATATTTAATTTAGTGATTGCCATTGTTTGTGATTACTATAGTTAGTTCAAAGAATTATAGCCTGATGTTGAATATCTTAATGTGATGTTTTTTGATGTGGGCTCCCTGTGCGAGGAACGGGTCAAACCACTATATATAAAGAACTAGCCCACTGCTGCTAAGAACTATTCTAAATATATATATATTAGGGTAGTTCTTATATAAAGGTAAAATATTTGTTTGCTGAATTTTCAATAGGGCACCCTGCCATTTTTGTCTACCTCATAAGACAAAATTACTGTATTTTTTATTTTATTTTTTACTTGAATTTTAGAAGATGCTATCATCTTAGAATTTTAGTAAAATCTAAACTAAACCAGACATCGTAATTAATTACTTAAATACATTGATTTAACATTTAATTTTAATTAACATTCCAAAGATTTACAATTTTTTTTACATCGAGGACATCAACGAAGCATATTATGAATGATATTTCTCAAATACATATTTTTATTTTAGACAGTAAATTTGATTTTTTACCGTACGAATATTTATTTCTGAATTGTTTTATTAGCAACAAGTACTGATTTTGTTCTTCATTTTTTTGTGTGAAGTTTATTATAGTCTTCAATCAAAGCCATTCCGCGTTCTTCTACATCATTTACAGCTCTTATTGAATGAGCTATTTCTTTACATTTCTTGTATGATTCGGCTTCTTTCCATTCGGTGACATCCTTTTGTAAAAATTTTGATGGTATATCCAATATTTTAAAAAATCTAATGGTATTGCTTGATACAAAATCACCCAGATTTTTTTTAAAATCACATCTGAATCAATTCGGGCACGTTTCATGGGTTCATCATTTTCTACATTCCTTAAAACTGCCACCATTTTTGTTTGGTTTTTTGAGGAACGTGATCGTCAAAAAATACAAATGTAACGAGCTCTTCTGATAGATACCATAAATATCCAAGAAACTTCTTCATTGCACATTTTAAAATCTCTTTATTGACCTCGTCGTACATTTTCAAGCTCTCTAAAAACTGCAAGTTATTTCTTGTGGCAAAACAGGTGAATGCCGCTTTAAACCAGTTTTTTCATATATACCCTCACTAAAAATGAGCAAATATGACGAATTCTATCTTCTTCTTTTTTCTTTTTATTTCTTTTTTTTTGACAGTTTAAACTGATCTCTGGATAAATATATCTTGAGAGAGTAAATTGCCTTTGCCATCCATCGAGTGCGATGTAATCCCCTTGTAGCTCTAAAGTGTATTTCTTTTTGGGCACTCTTGCAAGAAATATGATAGTAAGCTCTAGAAGTTTCTTATAATCGTCTCGAGGTTGGAACTCATCAAATTGATTTTTGGCGAATTCAATTATATCAGGTGCAGTGTTGATCACTTTTTCATGTAATAAACCATCAAATATGGCAGTCTGTAAATAATTTTGATCAATTGTGTTCCCTGAACCTATAAATTGTTTGAACATCAAAATATCTGGTCCTGTTGAAACCCCATTTGACTGAATAACGACTGTCTCAAGCATAATAATTTCAATAATATGATGACAAGCCATCCAAAGCATTTCTATTTTCATCTTTTGCTCTAAAAGTACACATGCTCCACTTCGTAGCCTTGTTTTTACTGAGGTTGTATCGAAACTCAAACATTTTACTTAATCAATAATTCCCCGGGATTCTAAAGTTTCATTAACAGCAGTACCTGTTCCTGACGGAAGTTTAGTTACCACAAGTAATTGGTCAATACCTTTTCCTGAAACAATAATTGGCAATCTATCAACAGTTTCACTGCCTGCAATATATTGTATAATTTTTCCATCCCAATGAACAGTCAAGGGAAAATCGGTTGTGAATTCGTTTTTAAATCTGGAGTTAGGATTTGTCAGGTTTATTTATTCTTAAGCGTTGAATAGAAGATTTGTTCACATTATGCTTGGATGGGTCACATCCAATGCTCTTTAGTGTTGTAATTAAAACAACATAGCTGCTTTCCAATCATTTAACTTTGCTGCATCAAGGCTTGAAGCTATAGTACTGTGTATAATATTCCTTCTACCTCGTTTTTTTTTTTTTTTTTGAGGTGGAACAGAAGAAGAATGTGGTTCTTCATATATATAACTGCTATCACTTTCACATCTGCTACTGTCATCTCCACTTCATTCTAATGGAACTGATGTTTATTCAAATAGTAATCCTTTGTTTCCTCTTCGCGTTTATTCATTTTTTCTAAACTAGCTTGTTATTCTAGAGACTTGGCTTCTTTCTTCACAAATTCTTTATCAACATTTCCCATTTTACCAGGACGTTCTTTTTGTCTCCGAGCAAGTAAAAATTCGTTATCTTCTAGGATTTTAATCATATTGAGGGCATTAGCATATGGTATATCAAAAAGGTAATTTAGGCCCATCTTCCAGTATTCTTATTTCAGTCTCAAGCCTTCTGAGCGCTTAGCTTTGGTTTCTTTGTTCTTTTTAAGATTTTCAATTCCTTAGACAGTCATTCAATTTTGTCTACCACGTGTTTTTTAGTCGAGTTGGAATTTTAGTCTTATCCCAAACAAAAAGCACAGCACTAGCAGTGCAGTGAACGGAATCTAGGATATTTAGATTTAGTTCATTTTAGTAATAATAAAAGGTGCTCAGATCATCTCTTTTGGATGGCAACTTTGTTTGACACAATGATGAGGACATTTGACCAAATAGACAAATTTATGTTGTTTTTCTTGAAAAAATTGGTGACTTACTATTAAACGACATAACTTATCACAAATTTAAAATTATGAATAAGATATAAGGCTTGTTTACTATATGAAATTAGTTCAAAACAGTTCCACAGCTAGTTGAAAATATGAACAATGCATTGAAGTAGTAAAACTTATGGTTATTTTAACACTAAATCCAATTTTGGTGCACAAAAGTAAAGTAAAGTTTTTACAACAGTTTGTGAGATATAATTTTCATTTAAATTTTATATATCTCATTATGCCTACCTACCTAAAAAAAAGGATAGCTAGAAACAATTAAGGAATAAATATAACTTAAGAAAAGCATTCAATTGCACAAGTGTCCTCAACTCGGTACAGTAGCTGACTGAGTCAAGCGGTGCCAAACGTGGACGTTTGGATATGAAGCCTTCCTACCTTGACATGAAAGTAGGCAGTGGTTGAGCTTTGTTCAATGAGTGTTAAGGTAAGGGGAGGTGTAAAAAGGGGGTATCTCTTCTTCTATCCTCAATAATTGTTGATTTTTATTTCGATGTTTATCAGTTTGACGTGAAGTAAAAATTTTTGTTTTAACTTTTTTGAATTTTAAAGCTTGGTTGCGACCGCTAAAATATAGGAAAGGAATTATTTTTAAATCTATGGAGTATTATTTTATGCTGGAAAACAAAATTATAGGGTGACCTATTAAAGTTTCAAATTTTGGTTTTTAAGGACCACCCTAATAAATAAATACACTAGCAGTATACATATCACATTAAGACATTTAACATCGGGATATCATTTTTTTAGTTCCTTCATGTACAATACTGATCTAACTATATATATGTATAGTATATACATAGTTTGTGTATAAATACTATATATAAAGCAGAAAGCAAGAGTGTGCATGTACGTTGTGTCCATAAAAACAATAACCACCAATAGATGGGCTATAAAACTGAAAATTTGCAGGAAGGTAGAACACACACACTGCACAGGTTTACGTGACAGGTAGTGGACAGCAGAGGTATTTGGATATACTTGAGGCACAGAGCAAATAAAGCTTGAAATGGTTCAAGATTAAACATCCACGGGCGTAAAATCATAGAGGGGTAGATTGGGTGTGCCACTGCTGTGTGGATTGTAAAAGGGAAGACTGCCACACTATCTTTTTTGCGAAAACCCCTTTTGTTAAGGTAACAAAATCAATAATTGCTCTTAATGGGGTAAACAATTCTGAAGATAATCAGATCTCCGGTCGGAGAAAAGTCCTGGGGAAGCGATCGACAAAGAACGTTCATCAAATAAAACTTTCCCTTTCAGCATAGGAATATAGAATAAATGGACAATAAGGGCTGTGAAAATGAAAAATTTAAAAAGGGAAAGCTAAAGGTTTGGTGTAAACATTGCGAGTTTAAGTAAAGTCCAGTGGAAATACCAAGATGAAATAGTGTTTGGAAATCACACAATGTTTTATTCAGGTGGATAGATTTCAGAAAAACAAGTGGCAATAATGATGATAAATGTAGTGAAAATTTTCCTAAAGTGTTCTGTCATAGTGATAGATTAATATTTATGAAATTAAACGCTGAGTCATTGGATATTTTTATAATACAAGTGTACATGCTAACTAATGGAAAATTGGAGCAGTGTGTTAGGAGATAGACGGGAGAAGAAGTTCATAGGGCCACATGGACTGGGTAAGAGAAAAAGACAAAGGGCATATGTTCATCAAATTCTGCCAGAGGAATAATCTGGTGGTGACAAACACCTAGTTAAAGAAACGGAAGACAAAATTACAAATATAGAAGATCCCAGAAGATATCAGCGAATACTGACTAGACTACATCCTTGTCTAACAGTGATCCAGAAATGGAGTTAACGATGTGAAGACATTGCCAAGTGTTGACATCGATTCAGACCACAACCTGCTGGTGACATACATTGAAACAAGACCGAAGAGGATCAGGAACATGAGCAAGAGAAAACCAAGGAATGTATTAGAAATATTAAGAAGCAAGAGCGACATTGTAAGAAATTCAATAGAATATAATATAAGTGAGATGACAAAAGCTATAATAAATGTGGAAGGGAAGTTAAATAGTGTAGAGAATATTTTTTTCAAGATGCTTAGTGACAGTTTCGGAAAAATGAAGAGGGCTGCACAAAATCCATTGATAGCAACAGAAATGCTTCACAAAATAAAAGAAAGAAGGAAATGTAAAAACGTCAACAAAGTAGAATATACGAGGCTTTACAACGAGTTAAGGAGATAAAAATAAAGTGTGAAGAAAGACAATATATAGAAGACTTACATTAAAATAATCGAACTGCAAAGAAGAGGAAGGCATGACCTCATGTACCAGATAGATGATGAACTTGAAGGGAATAACAAAAACGTTCTTTGAACAATAGGAATAGAACACCCCATAGGTCAGATGGTGACAAATTTTAAAGAGGTTCCTACAATTTGGGAAATGTCTATGGAAAAACTGTACGACAAGGAAAATCGACTAAAAAACCTATGGATTGAAGCAGAGCAAGAAGTAGAGGAAAAAAAAAAGGATCCAGCATTTTAAAGAGTGAAGTGGAGAGAGCTATAAAGGACATGCGAATAAAAAAAGTGGCTGGAAATGGCAACCAAGGCCGTAGTATGGAGGAGGGGTGTTTAAACTGCCCCAAAATTTTGTTTTATAAATGGATTTATTTATGTTTCAAACAATATCAAAATTAAGGTACGAGTGCAAATTAGGGGGCTGTGTTACCATAAAAAGCACTTCAGAGAGCTTCTAGAGGTGTTTAGTATTTAGAATTTTCTTCTAGCCTTCGGCAGTTATGGTGATATGTTGCCATAAAAAGCACTTTAAATAGATTCTAGGGGTGTTAAGTATCTAGAACTTTTATAGCCTTCGGCAGCTATGGTGCTATGTTGCCATAAAAACATTTCAGATAGCTTCTATAGGTGTTAAATATTTATAATTTTTTCTAGCCTTTGGTAGTTATGGTGTTATGTTGCACTAAAAAACACTTCAGATAGCTTCTATAGGTGTTTAATATTTATAATTTTTCTATCCTTCAGTGGTTATGGTGTTATGTCTCCATAAAAAACACTTCAGGTAGATTCTAGAGATGTTTAGTATTTAGAATTGGTCCTAGCTTTCAGCAGTTAGGGGGTTATGTTGCCATAAAAAACTTCAGATAGCTTCTAGAACTGCTTATCATTTATAATCTTTCTATCCTCCAGCAATTCGGGAGATGTGCCACCCAACCCCCCTTGAAATCATTAGCTGGCTACGTCCTTGATGACAAAATACTAGCTGACTTTCTGAAGGAATTGGAAAACAACGGAATAGTGGCTTTAACAAAACTTATAAATAGGAATTACGAAACATATATATAGACATAGCCATGACTGCTATAAATAAGAGGAAACAAGCCAAAAATTAAGTGACCACCAGAATATCAGCCTTAATTAATTTTCATGCAAGGAAGATCGTGCCAAGAATACTCAATCAACACCTGAAGTAGAAAGTGCGATGGAAGAAGACCATTTTGGACTCAGAAAACGAAAAAGAACCAGAGATGCAATCGGGATGCTGAGAATAATTTCAGAGAGTGTACTTAAAATCTATAAAGAATAGTAAAAATTGGTTTAATCAACTGGAAAAAGGTTTTTAGTAGAGTGAAGTCAAAGAAACTGATGTAAATACTCAAGAATATCGACCTTAACTGGAGGGACAGAAGGCTGATTTCAAGCCTGTAGCTTGGAATGTGAGTGAAGGTGAATCCGAATGATGGGCTGAAGAGATAAAGTTTGTATGGATAGGAAAAGAATGATGTAGGGATGCTGTTTGTGATCCAGTCTATTCAACTTGTAAGAAGAATGACTAGCCAAGAAAGTCCTGAAGAGACTTGGAAATTTCAAGATAGAAGGACGCATCATCAACAAAATAAATTACGTAGATTATCTAGAATAGCTGGCGAAAAATTAATAAGAGTTGCAGGAAATTATAGACTGGCTGGTGTGGATAAGAAAAAAAATGTAGCATAGAGATTACATTGAGAAGTCAAAAGTGATGATGACTTCAAAAAATAAGGAGCTGCTGAAAATCAAAATTGGAAACAATGAGTTGAGAACCACAGTGAAGTTTAAGTAACTGGGAAATCTGCTGACAAAGGATGTCTCCTTTACCGAGGAAGTTAAGTGTAGGATCGCCATGGCCAAGGAAGCTTTTAACAAGAAGAGGTTACTGCCGACCAGCTATTTGAGTTTTGATCTGAGGTAGAAACTAATGCACATTTGGAGAATCGCGCTTTATGGATAAGAAATTTGGGCTCTTATGAAGATGGAAAATAAATATTTGGAAACCTTTGAAATGTGGTGCTTGAAAAGAGGTGAGGAAGTCAGTTGGACTGACAGGGTGACAAATGAAAAAGTCACAAGAAGAGCGGTTTTGAAGAGAACCGTTTTAAATGTGATTCTTCGGTATAAAGCAAACTATATCACACACATACTTAGAAGTAACTGTCTTTTGCACAACGTCATAGAAGGAAATATTGAGGGAAGGAAGAGCTTAGGAAGAAGAAAAATTCAAATATTGAATGCCTTTAAAGGAAAAAGATAATTTGGGGGGCTGAAGGAGGCCACAGAGGACAGGTCTCTTTGGCAGTCTAAGTTTACTGACAAAAGGAATGAACCTGGCGTAGTACAGAAAACTTAATAAAAATTCAAATGGGAGATTTCAAAATGGGTTTTTAGGAATATGACTTGGGGAGTGCGGGGGGGGGGGGGGGGTTCTTAATATAATAAAAGCCTTCTATGGAAAGTGGATGATTAAAATTTGGTAGGCATGTAAATAAGCTTAAAAATAAAATTAAACAGGCTTAAAAACTTTGAGACAAAGTTAATATGTGTTTAAATAATTTAAAACTTTAAACTGATATTAACCCAATAAACCAATTGTTTATTCACATTTCAATTAAGTATCATATTGTTTAATGCTGGGTTTTTTCAAAGGTTTATTTAAATCCTAATATGCTTACAATTTCCATATCTTGGTATTTATTTTAATGTTTTAGTTAAGCTTAAATTTACTATTCATCATTAATTGATTGAGGTGGATATATCAAATGCTTCAGGATTGAATTTAAATACTAACATTATTTCTACATTGTTCTAATTTACTATCATAAGATTAAATGTATACTCTCCTTAACAAATTATAACATATTTTTTAAATTTAAATTAGTACCTGCCTTAATTATTCTCCATAATCTACCAATTGTTTAGTTAATTCGTTTTTAAGAGCTAATAAATATTTAAGCCATTTGAAATACTGTTTAAATATTATAGTGATATAAGAGTCTAAACTATTTCAGCGAATACAGTCATGTTTAAAATAAAAGTGAAATGTAGTTTTTTTGTATTATATTTCAGGATCTCGCCATTTTTGTGTTTATTGCAACCGTTTCCTCGACTCATCATCGAAATGGCAATACTACAAACGTTACGTATGGCGGTGGAGCCATCTGTTCGGAAACAAAGAAACCAGAAAATGCATCAAAGCATATCACATCCAAAGCAGAAGCGTGTGATAAAGAACCCTATAAAGGCAGTGGTTCTGAAAGGATGGTTAGATCCGAGGAGCCAGCTTGTAGGAACTCTGCGGGACGTGGTTCAGGTGCCCGGAGCGCCCAAAGCATTTACAGAGATAGCTCTGGAAGGAAACCCATCATCATCCACACACCTACTATTGGACACCACAGAAAAACATTATTTGACAGTATACACAGAAACGAAAACGTAAGAAAAGGTAATAAATGTTTAATAAATGCTTTCGAGGTTGTGTCTGAATCATACAAACCAAATAGAATAAATGAGACGTCATTTTCATTTGGGGTGAAAAGAAACAATATGGCAGAATTTGATAGAACCTTTAAAGTTGGAATTTCTAACAAAGGTACAAGTGGTTTGCCTGGTTATAAAAACAAGTGTCATGTTTCCTCTCGTGTACAAAAAGAAAATCACTTGATAAACAATAACAACTATGATTTAATTCGAGGCTATGGTAATTCTAAACATTCTTTAAATGGATACATCCATACAGAAAATAAAAGTATTAGAAAGAGTTTGACTGGAATAACAGATAAAAGTCAACTTTCGGATGGTCAATATAGAAAAAATGTATTACATAGCAAAACTTTTGTCGATAGTGAAAATAAATTAAATAATAATTCTAGAAGAAAATTTCGAACTAGAATAACATGTAGGAAAATTATTTCTGGGAGGCAACGTAACCATTCCAGGAGTAATGGACCAAGGTATTCTAATCAAAAAAATAATATTATTTTTGACAAATACGGTGTAAACGTTGGTAATACCAAGAGTAGAAAAGGGACTAATATTCCAAGTACTAGTAATGGTACTTTTTACAAATCAAGTGATTGGGTACGGAAAACTAATGGTAGATATGGTAACCCGAATAGAAAAGGGACTAATATTCCAAGTAATATAATGGTACTTTTTACAAATCAAGTGATTGGGTACGGAATACTAATGGTAGATATGGTAACTCCAATAATAATAGAACAAGGCCCTATTATAGTTTATCAATGGGCTATGGTGGAGGCAGATTTATATATGATATATACAATAATAATAATAATAATAATAATAATAATGATTATGATTATTTTGACAGATCAAGTGAAAGTAGGCAAGAATATGGTACTGAGGTTAAAATACCTAATGATATCAAAAGAAGTGGTAACATAGAATCTAATCGTAATCAAAAAGTCGATTATAAATATTATGAATCTACTAATAATGAGGATATTAAAAGTGAAATATCTCATACTAATACACCCGTTGATCATACTCCTAGTTATACTAGCGATACTCCAAGTAATATTTATGGTGGACATGAAACTTTTCAAACGTCTAGCTACTATCTTTCTAAATTAAATAGTAATACTGAAAGTAGTTCTAAGAGTGGACAAGATATTTATCAAGAGTCTGATTACAATACTTCCAAATCTACTATTATAAATGAAATGAGTATTGACCATGGAAAAATTAATTCTCAAACGCCCAGTAATTATAGTTCTCAATCAACTAGTAGTATTTTACTGCCCACTTATAGTATAAAATACAATTCTCAAACCTCTGGTCATTATAATTCTAGCCCTACCGGTAGCCTTGTAAGAAGAAGTGACAGTACCAAAGTTACTTCTCAAACCACTGGTCATTATACATCTAGCCCTACCGGTAGCCATGTAAGAAGTAGTGACAGTACCAAAGTTACTTCTCAAACCACTGGTCATTATACTTCTAGCCCTACCGGTAGCCTTGTAAGAAGTAGTGACAGTACCAAAGCTACTTCTCAAACCTCTGGTCATTATACTTCTAGCCCTGCCGGTAGCCTTGTAAGAAGTAGTGACAGTACCAAAGTTACTTCTCAAACCTTTGGTCATTATACTTCTAGCCCTCCCGGTAGCCATGTTACAAGTAGTGACAGTACCAAAGTTACTTCTCAAACCTCTGGTCATTATACTTCTATCCCTACCGGTAGCCATATAAGAAGTAGTGACAGTACCAAAGTTACTTCTCAAACCTCTATTCATTATACATCTAGCCCTCTCGGTAGCCATGTAAGAAGTAGTGACAGTACCAAAGTTACTTCTCAAACCTCTAGTCATTATACTTCTAGCCCTACCGGTAGCCTTGTAATAGGTAGTGATAGTACCAAAGTTACTTCTCAAACTTCTGGTCATTATACTTCTAGCCCTACCGGTAGCCTTGTAAGAAGTAGTGAAAGTACCAAAGCTACTTCTCAAACATCTGGTCATTATACTTCTAGCCCTACTAGTAGCTTTGTAAGAAGTAGTGACAGTACCAAAGTTACTTCTCAAAACTCTGGTCATGATACTTTTAGCCCTCCCGGAAGCCATGTAAGAAGTAGTGACAGTACCAAAGTTACTTCTCAAACCTCTGGTAATTATACTTCTAGCCCTAACGGTAGCCTTGTAAGAAGTAGTGACAGTACCAAAGTTACTTCTCAAACATATGGTCATTATACTTCTAGCCCTACCGGTAGCCATATAAGAAGTAGTGACAGTACCAAAGTTACTTCTCAAACCTCTGGTCATTATACTTCTAGCCCTACCAGTAGCCTTGTAAGAAGTAGTGACAATACCAAAGCTACTTTTCAAACCTCTGGTAATTATACTTCTAGCCCTACCGGTAGCCATATAAGAAGTAATGACAGTACCAAAGTTACTTCTCAAACCTCTGGTCATTATACTTCTAGCCCTACCGGTAGCCTTGTAAGAAGTAGTAACAATACCAAAGCTACTTCTCAAACCTCTGGTCATTATACTTCTAGCCCTACCAGTAGCCTTGTAAGAAGTAGTGACAGTACCAAAGTTACTTCTCAAACCTCTGGTAATTATACTTCTAGCCCTACCGGTAGCCTTGTAAGAAGTAGTGACAGTACCAAAGTTACTTCTCAAACCTCTGGTCATTCTACTTCTAGCCCTACCAGTAGCCTTGTACGAAGTAGTGACAGTACCAAAGTTACTTCTCAAACCTCTGGTCATTCTACTTCTAGCCCTACCGGTAGCCTTGTAAGAAGTAGTGACAATACAAAAGCTACTTCTCAAGCCTCTGGTATTTATACTTCTAGCCCTACCGGTAGCCTTGTAAGAAGTAGTGACAGTACCAAAGTAACTTCTCAAACCTCTGGTCATTCTACTTCTAGCCCTACCAGTAGCCTTGTAAGAAGTAGTGACAGTACCAAAGTTACTTCTCAAACCTCTGGTATTTATACTTCTAGCCCTACCGGTAGCCTTGTAAGAAGTAGTGACAGTACCAAAGTTACTTCTCAAACCTCTGGTCATTCTACTTCTAGCCCTACCAGTAGCCTTGTAAGAAGTAGTGACAGTACCAAAGTTACTTCTCAAACCTCTGGTCATTCTACTTCTAGCCCTACCGGTAGCCTTGTAAGAAGTAGTGACAATACAAAAGCTACTTCTCAAGCCTCTGATCATTATACTTCTAGCCCTACCAGTAGCCTTGTAAGAAGTAGTGACAGTACCAAAGTTACTTCTCAAACCTCTGTCATGATACTTTTAGCCCTCCCGGAAGCCATGTAAGAAGAAGTGACAGTACCAAAGTTACTTCTCAAACCTCTGGTATTTATACTTCTAGCCCTACCGGTAGCCTTGTAAGAAGTAGTGACAATACCAAAGCTACTTCTCAAACCTCTGATCATTATACTTCTAGCCCTACCAGTAGCCTTGTAAGAAGTAGTGACAGTACCAAAGTTACTTCTCAAACCTCTGGTAATTATACTTCTAGCCCTACCGGTAGCCTTGTAAGAATTAGTGACAATACCAAAGTTACTTCTCAAACCTCTGATCATTATACTTCTAGCCCTACCAGTAGCCTTGTAAGAAGTAGTGACAGTACCAAAGTTACTTCTCAAACCTCTGGTCATTCTACTTCCAGCCCTACCGGTAGCCTTGTAAGAAGTAGTGACAGTACCAAAGTTACTTCTCAAACCTCTGGTAATTCTACTTCTATCCCTACCGGTAGCCTTGTAAGAAGTAGTGACAATACCAAAGCTACTTCTCAAACCTCTGATCATTATACTTCTAGCCCTACCAGTAGCCTTGTAAGAAGTAGTGACAGTACCAAAGTTACTTCTCAAACCTCTGTAATTATACTTCTAGCCCTACCGGTAGCCTTGTAAGAAGTAGTGACAGTACCAAAGTTACTTCTCAAACCTCTGGTCATTCTACTTCTAGCCCTACCGGTAGCCTTGTAAGAAGTAGTGACCATACCAAAGCTACTTCTCAAGCCTCTGATCATTATACTTCTAGCCCTACCAGTAGCCTTGTAATAAGTAGTGACAGTACCAAAGTTACTTCTCAAACCTCTGGTCATGATACTTTTAGCCCTCCGGAAGCCATGTAAGAAGTAGTGACAGTACCAAAGTTACTTCTCAAACCTCTGGTATTTATACTTCTAGCCCTACCGGTAGCCTTGTAAGAAGTAGTGACAGTACCAAAGTTACTTCTCAAACCTCTGTTCATTCTACTTCTAGCCCTACCGGTAGCCTTGTAAGAAGTAGTGACAATACCAAAGCTACTTCTCAAACCTCTGATCATTATACTTCTAGCCCTACCAGTAGCCTTGTAAGAAGTAGTGACAGTACCAAAGTTACTTCTCAAACCTCTGGTAATTATACTTCTAGCCCTACCGGTAGCCTTGTAAGAAGTAGTGACATTACCAAAGTTACTTCTCAAACCTCTGTCATTCTACTTCAGCCCTACCGGTAGCCTTGTAAGAAGTAGTGACAATACCAAAGCTACTTCTCAAACCTCTGATCATTATACTTCTAGCCCTACCAGTAGCCTTGTAAGAAGTAGTGACAGTACCAAAGTTACTTCTCAAACCTCTGTAATTATACTTCTAGCCCTACCGGTAGCCTTGTAAGAAGTAGTGACAGTACCAAAGCTACTTCTCAAACCTCTGGTAATTATACTTCTAGCCCTACCGGTAGCCTTGTAAGAAGTAGTGACAGTACCAAAGTTACTTTCAAACCTCTGGTAATTATACTTCTAGCCCTACCGGTAGCCTTGTAAGAAGTAGTGACAGTACCAAAGTTACTTCTCAAACCTCTGGTCTTTATACTTCTAGCCCTACTGGTAGCCTTGTAAGAAGTAGTGACAATACCAAAGCTACTTCTCAAACCTCTGATCATTATACTTCTAGCCCTACCGGTAGCCTTGTAAGAAGTAGTGACAGTACCAAAGTTACTTCTCAAACCTCTGGTAATTATACTTCTAGCCCTACCGGTAGCCTTGTAAGAAATAGTGACATTACCAAAGTTACTTCTCAAACCTCTGATCATTATACTTTTAGCCCTACCGGTAGCCTTGTAAGAAGTAGTGACAATACCAAAGCTACTTCTCAAACCTCTGATCATTATACTTCTAGCCCTACCGTAGCCTTGTAAGAAGTAGTGACAGTACCAAAGTACTTCTCAAACCTCTGATCATTATACTTCTAGCCCTACCGGTAGCCTTGTAAGAAGTAGTGACAATACCAAAGTACTTCTCAAACTCTGGTCATTCTACTTCTAGCCCTACCGGTAGCCTTGTAAGAAGTAGTGAAAATAACAAAGTACTTCTCAAACCTCTGATCATTATACTTCTAGCCCTACCGGGTAGCCTTGTAAGAAGTAGTGACAGTACCAAAGTTACTTCTCAAACAACCTCTCCAGTGGTAGTGAAAGTAATATACATAGTACTACAGAAAATTCTGGTTATTATACAACTATTATATCAGTAACACAAACACTAGTCTTGACAGTACCACTTATAACTTTCAAACATCTGGATATGATCCTTCCAATTCCCTAGTATTACCGAAAGTAGTATTGGCATTACCATTAATAAATCTCAAACGTCTGGTTATGTTCCTTTTTTTCTCCTAGTAGAAACCGAAATTAGTTTTGGCAGTACCACTTATTACTCTCAAACGTCTGGTTATGTTCCTTCCACTCCCCTAATAGAACCGAAAGTATATTGACAGTAAATCACCCATTGTTCATTATGTTATTAAGAATAATGAACAAAGTTCAACTAAATCAACAAGTATTTCTGAGGTTAGTAGGGATTCTGAAAAAATTTCCACTAAATCATATAGTAATCATGATGTTAGTAGAGTTAGTGAAAAAGGGTCAACTAAACCATTCAGTGTTCACGACGTTATTAAGAATAATATAAAGGTTCCACTAAATCATATAATGTTCATGGAGCTAGTAAGAAATATCATACTACTACTATTACTACTACTGCTAATACTGTTCGTAAGACTAATAAAACAAGTTCAAAAAAATCATCTGGTTCTCATAAGATCAGTAAGAGTAAAGAACAAAAGTCCAGTGAACTGTTCAATGTTCAGGATAGTTGGGCGAGAGATGGAGAAGATTTAACTAAACCAGAGATTACTATTGAAATTGATCAAAATAATGAACTATCTTCCAATAAAAATATTTTTAATAGGACTAATGAACATAATTCCACTAACTCATCACGTATTCAAAATGTTAGTAAGAATAGTGAATATGATTTAAATAAAACACCCAATTATTATGAGGTTAATAGAGATATTAAACGAGACTCCAAAAAATCATCTTCTGTTAGGAGATTAGTAACGATTATGATCAAATTTCAACTAAATCATCTAGTGATTTTAAGGTTAGTAGGGATTATGAAAAAGGTTCCACTAAATCATATATTAAACATGTAGTTAGTAAGGAAAAGGAATATGATTCCTCTGAATTGACAAATAATCATGAATATATTAGGGATTATGGAAATGCTTCCAAAAAATCATATAGTGAATATGATGTTAGTATGAAAAAGGAATATGATTCCCTTGAATCAACAAATAATCATGGATTTAGTAGGAATTACGAAAATACTTCCACTAAATCACATAGTGAACATTATTATAATAGGGCTAAAGGACATGATTTATATACATCATCAGAATATTATGAAGCTAGTATGAATTATGGGAAAAGTACCACAAAATCATTTACTGTTCATGAGGCTAGTAAGGAAAAGGGACATGTTTTCTCTAAATTATCAGATGATCATGAGTTAGTAGGAAATAGAAAGTGTTTTCTCAATAAATCCATCAGTATGATCATAATCTAGTAAGGAAAAGGACTGTTTTCTCTAAATTATCAGATGATCATGAGTGTAGTAGGAATAAGGGGTTTTTACTAAAATATAGATGATCATGAGTCTAGTAGGATAAGGGACATGTTTTCTCTAAATCATCAGATGATCATGAGTTGTAGATAATGGAAATGGGGTTTCTCTAAACATCATGAGTGTTATGAGGCTAGTAAGGAAAGGGACATGTTTTCTCTAAATTATCAGATGATCACGAGTTAGTAGGGATTATGAAAGGGGTTCCACTAAACCATATAGTGTTCATGAGCTAGTAAGGAAAAGGACATGTTTTCTCTAAATCATCAGATGATCATGAGGCTAGTAAGGAAAAGGGACATGTTTTCACTAAATTATCAGATGATTACGAGTTAGTAAGGAATAGGACAGTTTCCTAAATCATAGATGATCATGAGGCTAGTAAGGAAAGGGAATGTTTTCTCTAAATTATCAGATGATCATGAGATTAGTAGAGATTATGAAAGGGGTTCACTAAACCATATAGTGTTCATGAGGCTAGTAAGGATAAGGACATGATATATCTAAATTATCAAATGATCATGAGGTAGTAAGGAAAGGGAAATGTTTTCTCTAAATCATCAGATGATCATGAGGCTAGTAAGGATAAGGGACATGATATTCTCTAATTATCAATACATAGTATGGATTATGAGGGTCTCCATAGTTAAGGGAAATAGGGACATGTTATCTCTAAATTATCAATGGGTCATGAGGCTAGTAAGGAAAAGGGACATGTTTTCTCTAAATCATCAGATGATCATGAGGCTAGTAAGGAAAAGGGACATGATTATCTCTAAATTCATCAGATGATCAGAGATTATAGGATTATGAAAGGGGTTTCCACTAAACCAATAGTGTTCATGAGGCTAGTCAGTGATAAGGGACATGTTTCTCTAAATATCAGATGATCATGAGGCTAGTAAGGAAAAGGGACATGTTTTCTCTAAATCATCAGATGATCATGAGGCTAGTAAGGAAAAGGGACATGTTTCTCTAAATTATCAGATGATCATGAGGATAGTAGGAATGAAAGTGTTCCCTAAACACTAGTGTTAACACGATTAGTAGGGATATGAAAGGTGGTTCACTAAATTTATAGTGATCATGAGGCTAGTAATGAAAAGGGACATGTTTTCTCTAAATCATCAGATGATCATGAGGCTAGTAAGGAAAAGGGAATATGATTTCTCAAATTATCAGATGATCACGAGTTTAGTAGGGATTATGAAAGGGGTTCCACTAAACCACATAGTGTTCATGAGGCTAGTAAGGATAAGGGACATGTTTTCTCTAAATTATCAGATGATCATGAGGCTAGTAAGAAAAGGGACATGTTTTCTCTAAATCATCAGATGATCATGAGGTTAAATAGGGATTATGAAGTATCCCCTAAAATTATAGTGATCATGAGTAGTAGGATATGAAGGGAGTTTCTCTAAATTATCATAGTGTTCATGAGTTATTAGGATAAGGGAATGATTCTCTAATTTCAGATGATCATGAGGCTAGTAAGGATAAGGGACATGATTTATCTAAATTATCAGATGATCATGAGGCTAGTAAGGAAAAGGGACATGTTTTCTCTAAATTATCAGATGATCATGAGTTTAGTAGGGATAATGAGAGAGGTTCCACAAAATCATATAGTGTTCATGAGGCTATTAAGGATAAGGAACATGATTCTTATAAATCATCTGATGATCATGAAGCTAGTATGGATTATAAACAAGTTTCCACTAAATCCTATAGTGTTCATGATGTTAACAAGGAAAAGGAACATCATTCCTCTAAAACGTCTGATTATCTTGAAGCTAGTGGAAAGGTTTCCACAAAAGTATATACTATTCATGAAGTTAATAATGATAAGCGACATAGCCCCTTTATGTTATCTGATTATCATAAAGCTAAAACGGGCTATGAACGAGGTTCCACTAAATCATATAATGCTCATGATGTTAAGAAAGTAAAGGGACATGATTCCTCTAAATCATCTAATGATCATGAAGCTACTGAAAAAGTTTCCACTAAATCATTGAGTGTTCATAATGTTAATAAGGAAAAGGAACATCATTCCTCTAAAACATCTGATTATCATAAATCTAGTGGAAAAGTTTCCACAAAATTATCTACTGTTCATAAGGACAATATTGATGAGCGACAAATTTCATCTAAATCATCAGATTTACATAAAGATAAAATAGATTATGAACGAGATTTCACTAAATCACATAGCGTTCATAAAATTAGTAAGAATAAGGGACATGAATCCAATAAACCATCTAATGACCATTAAGTCAGTAAGAATTACGAAAGGCTCACTAAATCCTTTATTCTTCATGAAGTTGGAAAGGATAAGGTACAATAGTCGTATAGTCGTATAAATCATCATTTTGACCATAAAGTTATTTGGGATTATCATACAATGTTCTACTGAATCTTTGATGGTTCATAAGATTAGTAGGAATATTGTAGAAACTTTACTAAATATCGACTATTCATTTGGTTCTTATCTATACGATTCTTTTTAGTTATCCAGTGATCATAATGTTACAAGAGATTATGAACAACGTTCGCGTAGGAGACAGGGGAGAAGAAATTAGAAAATGTTTATAACAATTTGTTCTCCAAATAAAAGATGGCTCCGGGGAACTAACGCTTGAAAATGTTTGAGAATTTAATTACCCAAGAAGATATTTTAAGATTTTCTCATCTAGAAATATTTTGAAAATAAGACTCTTCTTCAAGATGATTGGAGTGGTCCTACCCCAAGATTGCTTTTTACATTTGAATACCTATAGAAGCTTTTTGGAATGGTACAACCTTTAAATTCCCGGCAAACGGTTAAATTCAAGCACTTTTCCTGGGGTTTTTTTCGATAACACAATTCAAGCATACGAGTAATTCCCGGTTTTCTTGATCATATGTCACGATGCAGCAAACAGTTACTCGTGTAGGACGTTATACGCAATCCGTGATTAGGCTGGCTGAAATACAAGGGTCGCTTGGACCAGGTTGGTCATAGGAGATTTGGATCACTTGTGTAAATATCTGTTTATCCTGCCGTGTGTGTTTGTTTACTTCTGAATAACGTATCTCCAGTAAGTTTCTATTCAATCGTCTGATATCAAGTTTCGGTTAGATTAGGTTTACAAAAGCGCAAGAGAATTGCCTGCTACTTAGGTTAGGTTATATTAGGTTTGCAAACTTGAAAAATAATCCCCTGATAGTAAGGTTAGGTTAGGTAAGGCTAGGTTTGCAAACACCAAAGAAAATTGCATTAGAGCTAGGTTAGGTTAGGTTGAATCAGATTATATTAGGTTGGGGCTGTAGAGATGAAGGGAAAACTAGTTTTTTCTTTAGTCCATACGTTGTATCCAGGTTGGTCTAACCGGATAGCTATTCGGGATAAAGGTTTTAAAGGTCCTACGGCCAAATTTACAGCCACCTTCGGGAGGCTTGTGAGTCAGTCTTTATACAGTTAATTCTTCGTTCCGTTGTTAGATAGATTTTGTGATCTAGCTACTTTATGATACACACTCTGGTATTACTGATACTGTTTTTATATATTTTTATAATTGATTATTTACTTTTTGTGTTTGCTTTTGTACTCTTATGTATAATGAGACTTTATGAGTTGTGTCATCTTTAGTGGTTTTCATTAAGAAAAGTTTAAATTTTTTTATAACTAACATGTTTTTAATTATATAATTAGAAGAAATGTGACTTAAAATTTACTTAAAAATGTTGGTTTTGGTTGAAACAAATTTAGAAAGTAGGTATTAAAATAATTAAGGTGGAAATATGTATGTTCAGTGTCACAAAAAGTTATATTGTGATCAAATTTACAAATAAAAATTGGAAAAATATGTTATCGTATGAATAAATTAATAGATGTTTAAAAAAGTATATTCGATACAAACTATTTTATCGACCTCACGTTAAATAAACAACTACTAAGTATAAAATTATTTTTGGTTAAGGTTGCTTGTGTATACATGAGTTAGGCTAGGTAGAGTAATGGACAAATATTGTTTTAAGTTAATTTCAAAATGACATTGCGAAGATATTTCAATATTAATTTTTACTTTTTACTATCATGAGAAAGTATTATAATTGATAAAACTTTCTACCTCTGACTTATGATGAATCTTTACGTGTTATATGTGTCCAAACCCCAAAAAGTAGATTTTACAATTCTGTCTGTTCCTATTTCTATTTGTCTGTATATCTGTATGTTCCTGGCCACAGATTTAAAACGATTTGATGTACTTTATTCAAATATGATATCTAGATTTTATAAGGCAATATCTTGGGACAACTTTTATTTTTACTCTAGCCCTTCAAATTACAAAATTTTGCAAAAATGTGTCTCATTAATTTATTGTTTAAATTGTATACAAGGTAATTGTTTAACATTACATATAAAACTGTACAGGGTTTTGTCTGGGGTTGACTCGTTTAAGAGTAGTTTATAAATAGCTGGATTTTTTAAATTTGAGTATTTTAAAAATGGCTTTAGGGATTTTGTTCAAAATGTATTCCTTTATGTTAAGTTTTCTATATTATAAATAATTATATATTTGTTTTTAAAATATTTTATAGCAATTTATTCTTATAATTGATTTTTGTATAATTTTAATATTTTTGATAATAGCACTTAACATTTAAAAAAAAGTATCCAGGGACTATTTTATATGATCTGTAAGGTCCCTTACTTTGACATCACTTTGTAACCTCCCACTCTGTCATCACGTTGTAACACTTCTGACAGAACTGGGTAAGGTTACTAGTTTTGTCTGGGTGCCCGGTAGCCAACCCTTCTACGCGCTACCAGGGCACCGTAGGGACCTACATGGTGAGGATGGACCCCGAGCGGTAGGGGTTGGAATTGATGGTCGTGGGGAGTGAGACTCGCAAGTAGTCCAAGAAATTATATTTACTAAGCCAGTAAGAGACTAAACTACTACATGGGAATCTATTAAATATCCCGTGACGAGGGAGCCGGCGCGATACGGTCTCGTAACCCTCCTGCAGACCCGCGATCGACCCTCCGGCGGGGTAACTCAACAGATCACATTTATATTATCACTACTCAATCGTATACGCGACCGACACACATGCACACCGCATGGCGTCCAACATTCAACAGTCTTCTTTGGTTCTCACACAACTCGCTGATCTCGATATTTCACCCGCCAGGAAGGTCCATCGGTCACTCCTCTCACTCGTCAACAGGATGCAAGCTATATGAGCTATTTGCTATTCTCAACAGAATGGTAACCCAACACTCTTGACTTCCAAGGAAATGTACAAGTTCAGGTTAACATCCTGCCAGAACAACCTTAAAATAATTATGCTGTTACAGATCAATAATAATGTTTATTTGACATTTTTTGAACTTGACCTTGAAGACTGAGTTTAAAATGGGTTCTGAGAATAAATAAAAGTAGGTTTTTATTCTTACAAATTAAAAATAATTCTATGTTAGTTAAGAAAAATTTTTTAATATGAAATTTGTTAAAAATATTAGAACAATTGTTTTTAAATTTAAATATAAAGAGTTTTTATTGTGATCAACAAGATATTAGATCATTCTCCTTGATATTATGGCACTCATATTAAAATATTATATATCAATATATCAGAAGTAATTAGTGTAGAAAGGAGGGATACCCTGGAAATGTATGGGTCCCTCTTAATGAGTGTGTCTATATATTTTAAAATTAAAACAGGAAAGATGTTATTTACATTCTCATATCAAAATAAATATTGTAATCGTAAAATATTTTGACCTAGAAGAGATTGTTATTATCATTTATCATTATTATTATTATTATCATCATCATCATCATTACTGGTATTATGTAATATTTGTTTGTTATTTATGTGTGCGTACCCAGAAAAGTAGATTTTACAATTCTGTATGTCCCCATGTAAGAAATTGCCTGTATCTGCCCTCATATCTGAAACTGTTTGATAAATTTTGACTTATTTAGATAATATAGAGCAAGATTATGCATCCTTTTTGTCCCATTGTTTCTTTAATCTAATTTTGATTTTTTCCGTCAATATCTCTTATATTTTATCTTTAAATTAATTCTTTCCTCAGTACATATTTTTCTTCTATCTATAAAGAAATATAGAATTATTAATAAAATGTTTGTTTTAGAATTAATCAACCTACTTTTTTTTTAATATTATGAAGTTGCATTGTATATTTATAACTATTATGAAACACAAATAACGCGGATACTTATGAATAATGAGGAAGCAGCTCTTTGAATCGCCAAAAGACTTTGCCTTTAAAGCCTACACATATCGATGTTAAGAATTTGCTCTCCAAACTAACAGTCCAGTTATTCTGTAAAATTTCCTAATAATTTTCCATTTTTAATGTCCGGGTGCGATTTAACAATTTTTAAAACAGCATTTACGATGTTCTCCAAACATTAGAATTTTCCGTAAATAGTTTGCGCGGTGAATTGTATAGTGAAATTCCAGAGATTATGGAAACGGTTAACCTGTTTGATAGAGTGAAAGAAAGCCATTAAAAATACCTGCCAAATCAAGAAGACAATTTATGGCTATGCCAATTAATTTTTGATTAGGCAAAATATGTTTAAGCATGTAATTCTTGAATTTGGCATATTTTTTATGTAGTTGTTCCGGTTACTAGTATGATTTTCAAAAATTCCTCTTATATTAAAAAAATATTTTAATGTAATTTATATCAATGCTTGGTTATCTATGTCATAAATATCATTTGATTCATCCATATGTAATTTATTAGGAAAGAAAAGACACCTGCCTCAAGTTGTTTGATCAAATCTGTGGATATGAGTTAGACTAAACGTATCACAGAGCAGCTTCAGTAAAGGCCCACTTAACGAAGTCCCTATCGGTGAAAGGAAATTTCCTACTAGCCAACGCATGCAAAACTTTCAACTCAGATACAGTAGCAAAGAATTACTTTACTAAAAGCCTAAACATGCCTACAGTAGCCCCATGGCTTCTTTAGTGATGACTGACAGCTCACAGCTGACAGCTGACGGCTTTGAAAAGCTACCGGACCAAATTATGTATCCCTACGCCAAACCATATGATCTGCAAAAAACATGTGTTTAGCAGCTGTCACTTCTGACAGTCAAAATTGTAGGTATATACCTAAATATTGACTGTCAGAAGTCAGATGTGAACTGTCAGTCAGCACCAAAGAAGCCATGGGGCTACTGTAGTAAAAGAATCAGGCTGACTGTGCTAAATTTTTTAAACAATACCAAGAGTTGTCGAACAGCTTTGTTCTGCGTTCAATATACGATTATAAACTTGCACTTGAAAATCTATATCTAACATCTCTCTTAGTCTTCCTTTACTTATTAGACACATAACCACCAATATGGGAACAAACATAACTAATAATGACAAATCAAGGTTATTTTAGTTGGTCTCAGAAATTATGTTAACTAATTTGATATATCTTCAAGTTTAGAAGACCCAAAGATAAACTTTTAACTACGATGTAGTTTTCTTACGATCGACTGAAAACTGCGGTGTGGTCGACTATTTGCCGATCCCTGTTATAGGTTAATACCACGGGACTTTATTGGATTCTGGCCCTAGCCCTCATATTAATGGTAGTTTACTGATAAGTTCTTTTTTAATTCAATTTTTTGAATGAATTTTACCATTTCGTTTAAGCAAAGGTACTTTCTTAGAATAAAATTAACTAAGGTTTACAATAAATGAGTAAATTATTTTTGTTACTAAGTGTAAAGCTGTACTTGAGGTATACACACACATTCTTTATCCCTCCTATCTTTCCACGCATATAACTGATTTTATATATGCATATATATATTTACATATATTGTTTTATGAATATATAAAAACAAAATCGACATATTTCTTCTACTTACTTATGAACACTCTCCTATCCACCCCTACCCCTCCCCAGAAAAATTAGCTTGGTACCTACCCCTTTCCCTGAAGTAAACCAATGTGTATTTTATACACCACATCACTATCAAATCGGTAAATTCGAATTAAATATAATGTTAAGCAAGAAGTTATGGATAAGGTAGAATTTAGGGGAATTGTGTCAGTAGTTTAATGGAAAGAGAGTGGAAAACCATTTAGAGGTAGAAACTCTTAATAAGCTAAATTGGGATTCAATTCCAACCTCCCCATCACTGAAAAACCTGGCTAGACGATGTTGGCCCACCGAAACAGGTAAGTAAATGAATGAGTACAATAATCAAGCGATGCTTAATATTCATTAGACCAATTAGGTGAAACAATTTCTGTTGGGATAATTTAGGGTGTTTTAAAATAAGCTGCCCAACTCAAAAATAGACAACGCGTATATTTTACAACAAGTAATGTCAATGACGTCATTAAAACCCATGTGACGTAAAATTAACAGCTTTCTTCAAACTGTGGGCTGAAAATCCCTTTGCAAATATGCTTTCATATAATGAGATTGCTTCATATAATGCTTAGAAAACTAAGAATTTCCATTGCGAAAGCAAGGTGTTTCTATTGAGGAGCTCTCCGGAATAATGAAAGGTTTTACCCTCAGTCGGGTGTATGCCGTAAACCCCAATAGCACTGGGACTCTATAGAGGATGACTCACACTGGAGTCGTACTTGATCAAAAGCCACCTCATTCAGATATTTTCTCTCCATCATATTAATATGTTGTAGGTGACAGAACTAATCCTATCGCACTTTGGTTCACCCAAAGGCAAATCTTGTCATAAGATAGTGAACATATAATAATAACAACAACAGAGCAATCGATAGAGAACATAACAGCAAAAAAGATATTTTTAATGCAAGCTAGGGTGAATTCAACCAAATTTTAAGATCTTTCTCAGACAAGAGCGTGAAGGACTTGGCTCTTCTTATACCTGACAATTCTTAGGGATATATATGATATAGTTACTATATGAGAGAGACGACAAATGGGTGCCATTTATATTACAAACTTTGTATACCGGGTGTTCATTTGAAGAGTTTCCACCAAAATATCTCGAAAACTACGCTTTACAGAAAAAATAATTCCAAACAAATGTGTTTGGTTCTGAGGGGAAGTAAGGTGGTAAAACTGGTATGGCATTGGGTGGTTAAGGTCACGTTGATTTTTTTTTAACGAGACTCCCTAATTTTATTATATATTCCTGTAGATCAAGTTGTGACATTTTCAAAATGGTAGTTTTAAGCTTTTTAAAGTAAACGCTATCACGAGAAATGAACCTCACAAATTTCTGAGTCGCCGACACCGGGCGTGGCATTAGAATTTGGCCTATTCAAACAGAGCACTTGAAAGTACAAGTGTTTGTGAATAAGATTGTAAACAAATCATTGTTTTTGCTGCTATCAATGCCAGTTACAAATTCATTAATTGTCTCGTTTCCTTTCTACTGTTGACATTTAATCTAAAAAAAAATGGGTTACAGTCTGGAAGAAAGAACAGAATTGATTTTCTGTATGGAGCCGAGGTTCAATGTGATCGAAGAACGGTGGCAACATTCAACCAAAGACACCAGGATAAAAAGGTATCCCATAGATATGTTTTGGATCTTGTTTCAAAATTTAAATAAACTGGATCTGTCGCATACAAAAAGGGACTGTGCGAACATTATTGAGTGACTTAAGTGGAAATTTTGGGCACTTATATGACAAATCCCAAAAGTTCAGTGCGGGAAGTGTCTAAAACTACTGGTGTATCAATTGGTTAGGTTCATAAGACATTAAAATTAAATAAGATTCATCCTTATAAAATGCAGGTACATCAAACATTAAGCGAATATGATCCTGATAAGAGAGTACAGTTTTGTGAAGAAATGATCGAATTATTGAATGCGAATCCATTGTTGTTAGAATGTATCTGCTTTTCTGAATAGTTCACTTTTTTCTAAAGTGATTTTGTAAACTAACACCACTGTCGTTATTGTAGTGATCAAAATACTCATATTTTTACTGATGGAAATACACAATGGGCAGAAAAAATAAATGTTGGGCAGCTATATTAGGTGACACGATTACTGGTCCGATATGTATTGACAGAAATTTGAAAGGAAAAAAATACTTGGAAATGCTGGAAGAAGCTATCCATCCTCTCATAGTGCACGCGCAAGAAAATTGACTAGACAATCATGGAAACATGGAGATTGATGAGTATCTTTTACATTTCCAGCCAGATGGAGCCCCCCTTACCATACATTACTCGTTCGTCAATGGTTAGACAACAGATTTAATGGGCAATGGATTAGCAGAAGAGGACCAATTCAGTGGCCAGCAAGGTTACCTGATTTAACGCCCCAAAATTCTTTTGTGGAGACATTTAAAGTCCACTATTTATGGGACTAAACCAACAAATATCGAAGAAATAGTATATAAGATAACAATGGCATGTAGACGTATTACAAAAGCAACCCTATGAAAAGTTAGAAGTGAATTTGAAAACTGACTTTAATGACCTTTAAATTTAAAATTAAAATAGTGTTTTTTCAATAATTATTTTACAAATGCAAATAAAAAGGACAAATACACGTACGTTCCCGAGTTCTGTCTGAATAGGTCAAATTCTAATGCCATGCCCGGTGCCGGCGACTCAGAAACTTGTGAGGATCATTTCTCATAATAGCTTTTTACTTTAAAAAGCTTAAAACCACCATTTTGAAAATGGCACAACGTTATCTACAAGAATATTTAATAAAATTAGGGAGTCTTCTCTAGAGACTTTCTTTAATATTCAAATAAAAAAGTCATTATCAAACTATCCATATTCCAAATTGTTCTTCCAAAACAGGTATCGAGCCTAATTTGTCATTTTCATGTGACACATTACCCAGATATACTTTTAATCAAAATTGTTACAACCATTTTAAAAATAATTAAAATTTTCAAAAATCACTCCTCAGTGGACGACCCATTAATTTTTTTTTACCCAAAACAAAGTATACAGGGCTATTTTTCATCTCAAACACTCCTAAAATACCCATTTATAACCAAATCAATAAACCCGTTTGTTAAGTATTTTGTGTTCTTGTGAAATATTTCAAGTTTTTGTAAAAACAACCATCAGTAAACTATCCCTTAATAAGTTTTTACCTCAAAAACATCATCAAGATACCCATATGGAACCAAATCGTAAGAGCCATTTGTAAAATATTTCAATATCATAAAAAAAAAAAATCTTCAATAAACTAACCATAAATGAGTTTCTATCCCAAAAAACAAGTAGACCTTATTTGTCATGTCAAACACTCCCAAGATATTCATTTGGAAACCAATTGTTAAAACTATTTGTAAAGTAGTTGGCTAACGCGCTAGTCGTGTTGAGCTCGACCGCCGAGGACGGGGAGATCGAGGTTCGAATCTTGGTCGGGTGAACTGGGGGTGGTTTTTCCTAAATGGTTTTCCACTCTCCTTCCACGCAAATGCGGGTTCACTTCCTCTAAATTCAACCCTTCCAATTCCTAATCCATTAGCGTAATTAGCACTTAAGCGTATAACCCAACGGGTAGTAAGACGCGGTGTTAAATAATAATAATAATAATAATATTTGTAAAGTATTTCAAGTTTTTGAAAAACAGTCATCAGTTAACTACCATTTTACGAATTTTTGCTCAAAAACCAATTATATTAATTGCCATGTCAAAATAATCCTAGATATACAATTTTTTTAAATTGTTAAAACAATTTTAGAAAAATTTGGAATTAAAAAAATGTATTATCAGTAAGCTAGCCTTAATAATTAAAAGGTTATGTTAGAAAAATTATTTTGTGGTAAGCCTCTAATGTATAAATATCGAGTTTGAACGTAATCCATCAAACCTTTTGGAATCCGTGGCCAGGGACAGACAGACACGGGGACAGAAGTGGGGACACACATAACATTGTATAAGCCTTTTTTACTTTCTCGCCACCTTGCAGGTAGAGAAAGTATTGTGAATGTCAAAAGAATATAACACAAGATTTTGATTAATGTAGACCTTTCATGATTCCCCGAATCCGAAAAAGTGCTTTTCTCAATGCCATATGTATGTCTGTCTGTCTGTCTGTATATCGTACTAGAGCCTAAACGATTTTACCGATTGGGCTAAAACTTGTTATCTAGGGTTTTCATAGTGTTGCCCCGAGGGATTTTTGGAATTGGATATCCAACCCTTAGATCAAGGGTAGTTTTATTAAGGGCAAAAAAAAGATTTTATCAAAATCGGCTCTAAAGATTTCTATTAAATTTAATTTCCATACTTTTATCAATATCTCAAATAAAATGGCTACTCTCAATTTTTCGTCAAACTGAATGTATGCCTTCTATACTGATGCGTGAATTTTAATTTTTAACTATATCTCTATAAGTCTTTAAGATATGAAATTATTTATCAGTGCAGATATGTAGGTCTATTTATAATACAAGTCTTTTAATTGAAATATATTTTTTATAAAACCTATAGTTCTCAAGCTATACGCAAATATATATATTTTATTTTTTTAACTTTTTGAACACTTAAAGTAAATTATTGCGACCGTAAAAAATAATCTAACCCGAGATGTTGATGGATGTTGACGTTTTATGACTCCCCTCCACCCTCCCGAACCCTAAAAATTATTTTTGCAATACTGTCTGTTTTTATTTCCCTAAAACTAAGAGAAATTTACTAAAGGGTGAAAAGAGAAAAAATCGATTTTCTCAAAATCGACTCCAACAATTTTTATTAATTTTCATTTCTAAGCATTGCTCAATATTACAAACAAAATGGCTACCCTCAATATTTTGTCAAAATGAATTTAAGGGTTCCGTACAGACAAGTAAATTCTAAATTTTTATCATATTTTTGTAGCTCTTTGAGATATGCAGTTACTAGTCATTGCAAATATGTAGGTCTATTAATATTAAAAATCAATCCTTTATTTTAAATATATTTTTATAAAACCAAAAGTTTTCAAGCTATATGCAAATAAATATATATATATATTAACTTTTCAAACAATCAAAGTAAAGTATTGTGACCGTCGAAAGCCAATTTAACACGAAATATTGATGGATTTCGACGTTTCATGACCCCCTGAACCCTAAAAAGTGGTTTTTGCAATGCCGTCTGTCTGTATATCTGCCTAACCCCAAAATTAAAAGTAGTTTAATAAAGAGTGAAAAGAAAAAGATTAAATTTTATTAAAATTGGCTCTAACGATTTTGATAAAAATTCGTACTTGGGCATCGATTAAGACTATAAACAAAATATCTATTTTCACTTTCCCATTAAAATTAATTTTAGAGTATTTTACAGAAGCGTAAATTTCCATATCACCGCAACTATTTGAAAGGCTAAATAAATTTATCATTGCAAACTTGTAGTGCTATTAAAAATAAAAAACTTTAATATTAATTTTAATTAAACCAATATATTTTGAGATATTGGCAAATATATATTAATATAATTTAGTGAGCTTTATTTATATAGATATTTTACTTAAATTTTAAAGCAATAATCTTTATAATGCCATTGAGTAAATAAGTTTCTCAAAAGTAGTTTTTTTCTATTGACCTCTTAGGGGAAATGTTTGAATCTCTAATAAATTTAGATTCAATAGTTAATATATATCTATTTTGTTGGTCAACATTCATAAATGAGGAATTCAATAGTAATGTGATGACCTGAAAATGTGCAACCCCTAATAAAATGTCAAATTTTTAACCGGAAGCTGACATTTTAATACGAATTGTTGACCCTCCTGGACACATCGACTTTTTTTTTATCGGTTCAAATATACAAATAAGGACTTATAATTCTTTAAAAATAAAATCATGACATTTAAAACCGGGAGTCAAAAAATTATTTACATAAGTATAGCGTAATTTTTTCTCAGGTTTGCTAGTGTCTATTATTTCGTTTCACATATATTACAAGTTTTGAGAAAATATCTCTATTTTTAAACGATGGAGCGAGAAAGTCAGTGCATGCGGTACCTTTTTTTTAAATACTTGCTCAAGTGAACAGTACATATTAATATATTTTCTAAGAGTCTATTTTAATGGCGATCTGTTTTTATGTAATAAACTGTTATTAAACTATTTGAATTAATTTACTAACCTTTCACATTAAGTTTTTGAGACTTTTTTCATAATATCTTATTAGGGCTAAGGTTACATTTTATATGAAATTTCCCCACATTTACGGGGAGGAAGAAAGGTAAGCTATTTTGGGGGGGTGGGGGGAAACAGCTCAGTACACTCCGCTTGAACTCCAGACCCAACTTCTTTGCTATCGAAAAACCACGCAGACAAGACAAGATTATACTGAAGCCTCTGTCAGCGTGTCTGTCGGTTCGGGTGTCAAACTATTATTTTCCCATCACGATACCCAGCTTTCACGGACATTTTACTCGAGAGTAATCTCAAAATATTTGCATTTCAAGGTAAGTTGGATGCAACAATCACTCATAACACAACTTGAAACCATTAATCTTTCGTGTTATTCTGTCAAAACCACCCGGAACATTTAATTCGCTTCCCAACCCTTCTTTAAGTTGGGATATAGAGAACACGAGAAAAGGACAGTATTTTTGTAATTTTTATAGCAAAACATTTTTTGGCCAAAATAAATCTAATACTGCTACAGAAGAAAACATATAATTTTCTTCACATGGTGAAATCAACAGTTCTTTAAAATATGTCATGAGCATAGTGGGATTGGATTACAAACTTTTTAAATGAAGAGAAGTTGCTGTCGTTAAATTTCAAGACGGACAAATACTCAAGATAACTATTAATATAACCATTTGTAGAAAATTAAACTATATGTTTGTACTAAGGTAGTATTTGATTTATTTTGACCAAAAAATGTTCTATAAAAACTGAAAAACACATACCTTTTTTGGCGTCCCCTAAATACTCACCTTTAGCCCCATTATATTATAGCTCACCCTAAACCAGCGTGAAGTTTTCTTTGACACAGGTTCTTTAGAAAAAGATTTCATCGTCTCTTAGTTCAGTAAGTCTAAAAGCCCTCTTTTATAACTTGAATTTTTACAGGCGTGATTTTGTATACACACTCGACACATGAAGGCTTGTGTATTATTTGTATTAAACTGCTATTTAAACTAAATATAAAGAAAGTCCCGTGTTCACATAAAATGGAGACTTACGCGTTAAAGTACATTTTACTTGCCTCTTGAATAGAAAAAACGTTATTTCTACTGACGTGTTAGCACTTGTCTGGAAGTTTACACTTGAAAGACGTTGTGATAATTTTATTTTTTACACTTTCATTTCAGTGACTTATTAAGTAAGACTTAAGATCGCGGAAAAAATGTTTGAAAATTTAAATGGTGATGTATATTTTTTTTATGTTTATCTTGAATGAGTAAAAATAATTTGACATTTTATTTTCTGCTTACTTCTAATGTCAAAATGTGTGTACTATTTAATCATAGCTAGCATTGTCAATATATACATATTTTAAATGTTTCATTTGAGTAGGAACTCATAAACTATAAAAATACATACAACTTTTATTTATTTTACCTGACTAGTCAATCAAAAAAGTGAGTTTCTGAAAAATAGAAATAAGGATCCTAATTTTTTTTTAATTTTACCTAGGTTTATAGTGTATAAAAAACTAAACTTAATTTGTAAACATTTCTTAGTACATATCAATATGTATTCCAAGAATTCTTTTTCTTTGTCACATGCAAACACCAGCCGTAAAATGCATTCTACCTTTTATTGGCATTGATATATTCAGTTAAATCAAGTTTACACCTAGTTCATATGGAGCCTAAGTAATCTATTATACATTCGTATTTTAATACAATACCCAAGCGATCAAATGCAATCAACTCTTATTGGCAAGCTTTAAAAATCAAAAATAAGTTTTAATTTGTTATAAAATAGATAGTAGGCTGAATTGAATAGTACCCACATGAATAACTTTTTTTTAGTGAAATTTATAAACCCAGAATGTGTTCCTACAATTAATTGTTTTGAATAACCTATTTGTTTATCTAAATTATTTCCTTTCTAACTAATATGTCGTATAATACAAAGTAGGATACTGTAAAAAAATACAATCCACACTAACCATAAAATTATATCTATGTACAGGTTTGATACTATTTTATAGGCAATTTTCGCAGTAATGACTGCCTGAAAGGTCTTTTTTTCTATGAAAATTCTAATATACAGTGGGATTTCATCAGTAAAAAGGCCTTTTGATGTTCCTTCCAACCAAAATCAGTTTATAATAAGGTTTATTTTTATATTGTTACAAGAATATTATTCTTAGAGTAGCAGGAATGCAAGCATCAAATAAATATAATGGTGTCAAATAAAGAATCTAACACAACACAAACTTAAATTAAGTTTTTCACCTAAGAATCTAACAAGACAATTTTAAAGTAGGTGACACAAGTAGGTTACTATACAATCCAGCTCATTAGTACTTGGAATTTTTTTTAATATTTAATAACATAAATTTAAGAGTTCTAGAAAAACAACAATTCGCTTAAAAATAATATTCAATTAATATTAAAATAATACCATTAATATTAATATTAATGTATATTAAAATAATACCATTTGTTTAATCTGACACACATGTGAGAAACAAAACATTACTCTCCCTAGTTAAAAAATGTCACGATACAAGATCTCCTTTATTCCATCTTACTTTATTTAACAACTATTACACTTAAATAAAAACCATATCAACAAAACACAACGATAAACTACTCCCTTCTCTTTTCTTTATCACAAAATTCCAGTTCATCCAACAGTACAATGAAATAATTCCACATGCCAGTAACATTTCCCTTTATCTAAATCACATAACAATGTGCAATGATCAATTCATGTACTGCGACCGTACGTTATGATTATAACTCACATAAACCCGTAAAACCTATGTAAGTAGTGAACCTATCATAATTTATAAAGAGAACCCACCTATTTGGGTACTAGAATAAGATAAGTTCATTTTTCAAAATATTAATCTTTTTTGTATGATCTATGTAAGAATAAAGCCGAAAGGGCTGCGGTATATTTTGAAAAGTTAGCTTTTTATTATTAATAGCTGCCATATAATATGCATTCATTATCATATTTACAAATAAAGTACCAACAACAAAGTTAAGTACACCAATGCGATAAATAAAATACGTTTCTACTAAACGTAAGTTATTTCCCCTTTAAAATTATAATTTGTCTAACTGAAATGTTGATTTATACCAAACTACCTAGCAGTATTTCTAAGACATTATTTCTACCAATTAGCCACCTGTAAATACGGTATGTATGTATATAATTAAGGAAAATATATAGTTATACATTGTCTCTGTACTTAGTTTGTTCTAAATTAAACACTTGAAAATTATAACTTCAAATTAAGATGCCGTTATTTTTCATTTCGACCAAATATATAATGTTGAAATAATCCATAAAATGACACAAATTATCAAAAGTGATACCAACATAATATAAATAAATGATGGGTTATAATTTTACAAAAAGCTCCAACTTACTATAAAACATTAATAACTAATATATATTTGTTAGTTATATAATATTATAATTTTTGCACTACGTTCCACTACCCGTCCATGCGATCAGTATTTAATTATAACCAGTAAACCCTTGCGAAAATTTCGCACATTCAACCTTCACCCTCCCTCTTTCCCACAAAAAAAAAAAGTATTATTTTGTTGTGTTGTTGAAATTAAATACTCAACGAAGTGTATACACAAAATAGCAAAGAGAGTTTTCAGTAATTGATACAAAAATATTGTTGGATTTTATTATAACTTAAATTTTAAAAAAAACAATGTGTTTTAACGTAAACTGAGTATGATATGTCAGAAGTCGGTAAAAAATCCTATCCACTCATACCTTATATATCGCTGTAGGCTTTGTATTATTTGAGAAAAAGGGATGTTGACATCAGAAACAATATATAGGATAATTCATATATAAGGAAGATAAGGTTAGTAGGGATTATACCCGCCTTTGCGTGACGGGATAATGGAAAACCATTAATGAAGATTCACTCTCAGTACACTAAGCCGAGATTCAAACTCCGGCCTCACTTTTACCCGAAAACCAAATTGGACTCGTTTGAAGTTCAGCCCATGTACCCACCGATGTGGATTATTTCCTTTCTCACCACTTGAGTTTGAATTTCCTAATTATTTGTTCAGAAAAATCCAAACAAATTGAGAATATATTTTTTTTTAGGGTCAGTTTCAAAGTCAGACTGAGTACGCCTTAATTGCGTTGCTATAGTAAATACAAGACGACACCTATCTAGATAAGAATGGAATGGGCCTGTTTCATATGTGATACTGGACCATTCCATTATTATCTAGATAGGTGTCGTCTTGTACTTACTATAGCAACGCAATTGAGGCGTACTCAGTCTGACTTTGAAACTGGCCCTTTTAGCTTTTATTTTAATATTAACATTATTTATATAAACTACAAGAGTTTTAACAAATATGTGTTGCAACATTAGATTGAATAAAATAATTTAGATATATTTACCGCTATTCCGCTATTCGCCTAGTACTTTTTCGTTAAATATCGCTGACTCAACACTAAATTGTAATTGTTTTGGAGTGTGTGTACTTTGAGAACACCCTGAGAAGTTTATGTACAGCCAAGTTCCAAAATAAGTGGCTGACTCAAACTTGAGCTTAATTTTTCTAAGCATCCACATTTTGAGACCTAGACTATGCGTGAAATAGAAATAACTAAAAACTATATAAATATTAACTAAACTATGTACACGGGACATGTAGATACACTGGTATCGTCTAGGCAGGGGTTATAACACTTTTTCATTGGCCGTTCCGTTTAACATGTTCAATGTGCTACAAATAATTGTTTTAAAAAGTTAAATAAAAAACAACTTATCTAAGCTAGCTATTAATTATCTATCTTTAGCTATCTATTAATTTCTATTTATTGAATAAATAATAATAATAATAATAATAACAAAACTTAGTTCTAAAAAAAGTTAATTTTAAGTGGTCCAACCAACGCTATTGTTTGGCTAACTCATCATATTAAAATCTTAAAAAAATTTTTTAAAAATTCCGTGTCGCTTATATCTGTACACCCATCCCAATGAGTAGAATGGGGCTACCATTTAATGTTGTTTTACTAATTCCACGTACCACTGGTGGTGTGCATATCACAGGTTGAGAGCCCTCGAGTCTAGAGAGATGTTAGAAACTCACTCGCGCCCCCCCTGAACAAACAATAATAATCAGTTCCCTTTGCAATGTTTTAGTTAATTGGTTGGCTTTAGATTCAATCCCCCATAAATGACTAAACTAATCTATCAACGGAAATACATCAAAAACTGTGTTCATTTTTTTTAGCACCGCGTATTACTACCCGTTCAAGGAATACGCTTATTTACTAATTACTTAACCAAACAATAACTTAATTGTTTCCTAAAATTATTAATTATGCTCACAAAGAAAATACATGCTATCAGTACTTTAACACCAATCTGAAACTAGAAAAGACAATTTCTAATCTATGGTTCAACACGAAATGTAAGAAATTTAATATGACTCCTAGCTACGTAAATGTCTGTACTAACAACAAATCATTAACTGCTTCAAACATAATGAATCACAATTAAATCTACTCAGCCAGGATCCAGGCCTGACCTCTCCGTCACCGAAAATTATAATAGATTAGCCTGATATTTAATCCACGTGGCAACCAATGCCAGTTTTGAAAGGATAACTTAGAAAAAATTCAACCCGCATTAGTATGAAAAGTGATTGAGAAAGTCATGGCGATAGATTACAAAAATTTGGAAAATCACTCGCGAGTATGACAAACAAAATTATTTAAAAATTAATTTAATTTAGTATAGCCTTAAACAAGGCGGAACTGTATTTGAAAGAACGTGATCCGAATACTTTTGAAAATGTATGCAAACTTTAATGTTATTTAAAATATCATAAAATACTTTTAACTGTTCAGTTGACATGAGTAAATAATACTTTGATGAGATTTAACATATTTTAAAAATTTGTGATGGAGTGAGCTGCACGTCTCTATAGAATTGGGCCGGACATCATGCCATTTGATGGGGCATCGATGCAATAGAAGAAATAATATCTTGGCAGTCGAGAGTCCACAGTGACATTGTTAATTCAAGAGAATATTATAGAATAATTTGGGTGTTGTGCTCTGCAAGAGTTTAATTCAATATATTTAAATTTGATTAGTTGTTTAAATGCTGGGTTAAGCAATGAGTACTTTGTAATATTAGGTGAGAATTGATTCAAGCTCAAAGTTATGCATATAATTTTGTTATGAAATTTAATTATGTATTATAAAGTTTAATTTTGATCATTGAAGTTAATTAGTAACTGATAGCCTTTAGATCAGAAATATGTTTCTTTAAAGACACTGTGATCTAACAGTTGTAGAATTTTTAGAGCAGATGTTTCTTCTAATATTGTTTTGTTCCCTATCCCATATAGAATGGGTATTTAGATCAGGAAGACAAGGGTTTAAATCCTGGATCATTTGTGCTAACTAAAGAATATTTACGTGGGTTAACTATGTTGTGTGTGTGTGCATAGCTTACTTTATTTTTGGTCAAATGGCTTGCTGCTAAATTAATTCACTTTGTAACCTCTTTTGTTCTTTAAATAAATAATTATTTTACTACTGCCATATTTTGAATTGTTATTTAACTTATGTACTTAAATCGTAAACCTCCCCTTAAGGCTATGAATGTAACGGCACAATTTAAAATATCAATCTCAAATATATTAGATTGTGTGTTAAAGTTTCTGAAAATAAAAGTATCTTGCGTCATTTCCGGAACTTAATTGCTCTGATAGCAAAGTTAGCGACTGTCACATAAAATATTTCCCTGGGTGTGTTTGACAAAATAAACTGACAATATATGGAAGAAGTCTTTGGTATGAATAGAGACAATCCACTGCGGTAATGTTTCATTAAAATTAAATATAATTTAAAGTTATACCTGTTATACCTATACCCCGATTTTGGTTGGAGGAACAGTTTAGAAAATTCAATCATATCACTTTGCAACCAACATTGATAATATTATACTATATTATTTTTGTTAGCTTGTAGGTATTTATAATATCTATCAAAAGTGACAGCTGCAGATAATATGACCTGATTTATAAATACATTAAAATTGTTTTTGTAACTTTAATAACTACCAGATAATGTTCTTCCTACCAAAATCAGTCTATAGAAAAGGAAATCGATCTACGGGTTTAGGTGGGTTTTTTTCAATTTTAATTTAAATGAACAAATAAATTTAGCAATATATACCAATGACCGTAAATTAGTTTCCGAACCGGCAAATGAGTTCGTTGTACGTTTCTATTAAAACATATATGTGAGGCATGGCTGTAACATGAATATAAAATGAAACATAACATTTCAATGAAACAATAAATATGACCTATGTAATTTGGCTCTGAATCTGTTCAAATTCTAGATAGTAATCAATTCCCCCGTTTTTGTTATTTGTAACGTCAAAAGTAATAGTGTTATTTAAACCAGAAGACCTTTTCAAACTACCATAACTAGAATTAAAATTTTATCAGTAGCTAATTTGAAAAATTTACTATATAGTGCACTCACACATATTTTATTATTTACACTATGATTTTGGATAAGATTTTAAAAATTATCTATAATTAAATTACGCCTCAATATTTTTTAAAAAAAAAAATTTAATAATTTGGATGGTAAATAAACATTTTTCAGATATTATTTTTATATAAATTGTTATAGCCATTTAATTTTTGTGACATATTTTTCAAAGTAAATATAGAAATAATCTTAAAATATTTTATTTTAGAAATTCGAATACACATTTTTATTTGTCATGTAAACATCCTCTATAGTCCCATTTTCTACACAAAAGTTACAACCATCTTTAAAATATTTCAAATTTTCAAAAATTGTCAGTAAATTACCCGTAAAATAATGTTTTGTTGCGAAAGATTAAACGTTACTTGACATTTCAAAACATTTCCCAGCAAGAAAGTAGAGAAAGTTAAATTTGTAATAGTGTCTTAATTTTGTTGTTAACTTTGTCACTGCACCCTTTGTGAATGTATATAATAGGCCAGTTAAGCACCATCTTACTATTTTCAAAATATGTTAAGAAGTATTTATTTATTTATTTATTTATTTATTTATTTATTTATAATAAAGAAAGAAAAGTGACTACACAGAAAAGTTTAAAATAGTGTTATCTCTCTGTAAAATTCTATAAAATGCACCAAAAATATTTTTAAATTATGAAAATACTAAGACTCACGTTTTATAAGAAAAATACTCAAACTAGGTAGTAATTAAGAGTAGGATGATATATTTTAACGACACTATTATAGAAAATATTGTTACGCCATGTCTTACTAGCCATTTGGGTATACGGAATATATACCAATAACGCTAATATGTTAGGGATTAGTAAAGCTGAATTTAGAGGAAGTGTACACACATTTGAGTGGAGGGAGAATGGGAAACTATTTAAGGAAAAACACCCTCAGTACTACCGATTGAGGCTCTAGCCTCAATCTCCCCGTAATCGGTATTTAAATCTATTGCGAGAGTGACGCCTTGGACCATTCAACAAACGAAGCGGCTTAGTTACACCATAGCAGTGATTACCAAACTGTGTTACGCATACCACCAGTGGTACGAACAGTTATTCCCAGGGGTACGCCGTGAGAAGCCAAACAAAACAAGCCTATTAAATTCGGAAAAAATATAGAGCCTCATCAAATCTTATAAATATACTCGGAGCAAGCCCAACCAGAAGTAAAATAGATTTAAATAGTGTTTGGAGGAGTGGCAGCACTGATTATAGCTCAGACAGCCGTGCAGTCTGTTTTGTTATATTCCTGGGCGCCATTAAAAATATACCTAAATATTAAATGTTCAGCATTATCTTGTTGGTACTCTAAATTACAGAAATATGTGTTATGGTACGCCATTCAACAAGTTTGAGAACTACTGCATTATAGTATTGTGCTGATGTGCGTTATCAGTTTTTAAAAAAAATTCAAATTATTTTGTATTCACATTAAATATGAAACTAAAGTTAATCTGAATATTTTGGTTTTGTGTAGACATAGTGTATAACAAACCCGTTAATATATTTACACTATTGGATAAGTGATGTTAAAGGTAAAATGAGAAGAAATGTATCAACACATGGATGTAGTTAGAGTGGAAAAACATTTAGGAAAAAAAACACCCTCATTGCAGAGGTTCGGTGTTTGACCCCCGATCCCCTCATTATCGGCGATCAAATCTATTGAGGGAATGACGCCTTCTTGGATCACGCTACCACCGAAGGGATTCTGGCGTCTGGATGAGATGATTAACAGGTGTATCATTAGATACACAATTAACCAGGATATTATATACAAGACTACGCTCGAATCTGAAATTACATCAATTGCAATTTTCTGCATTCTTAACTTGACAAGACAAAATTGGGATCAGCCTAATTGTTTTTCTCGTTCTAAAGTAGCGTTTGTTTTAAATTGTGGTATAAATTTTTTTATAAATACGGTTAAATCGTTTAACTCTACCTTGAACAAACTACGGTCCATGACGTTATTTTGTGCGGCCCGCACACAAATTTAAAATTTACGTCATTTTACTAACAAAAATGACCGATTAAATACAAAACCATTGCGTGTTTTTGAACATATGAACAAATGAGCGAGTTCGTTTATAATGTATGGAATTTACAGGTATAAGCGTGTATTTACGGTAATTACGGTAGTTAGATGACTAATAAATATATTTGTATGTGAAAATAAAATTAAATATTTAGTAAATATAAATTTTCGTTTTATTTAAAGAGACCTTAGAGTACTTACACATGTACATGTAGCCCTCGGGGAACAAATTTTGCCCACCTCTGGCTTACCTGGTTTCACTTCCATCGCTGTCTATTGAAGATTCAAGGTTACCGCAGATGAGACGCCCTTTTCGATCTTTGTAACCTATCTAAGTTAGGTGTTATCCGTGGCATGAAACGGGTCTCTAAGCGTGTTCATATCACTTGAACAAATGGTAAATATGCACAATAATATTCCCTTAGATTAATGTAGATTTAGGATAGCTCGAAAGGTCGGTGAGATGCGTCTAGAAACATTGATTAGGCGCGGTCAGGTTGGGGAGAATGAGTGGCTTACTTACGAAAGTGGACAGTTTTCCTTGCGGTATTCTAGTATTAAGTTTGTAATGAAAACTAATAGTACTAAGACAAGCTTCAGTGGCCTCGCGATCTAAGGCGTCACTATCGCAATAGACTGAACTGCCGATGAAGAGGAGATCGTAGTTTTATCTAGGTCGGGTGTACCAAGGCTTTTTTTAACTAAATGGTTTCCCATTCTCTCTCGACGTAGGTGCGTGTACACTTCCCTTGAATTCAACTTTTCTCATCCTTAACCCATTAATGTAATTATAACATAAAAGTATTAGCCGGATGGGCAGTAAGATGCGGTGCTAAAAAATAGCATTAAGAATGGTTTTATGGTCACGGCGTTTTACTGCCCATCCAGACTACCTTTTTATTTACAATAAAAGGGTAGGAATGAGGAAGATAGAATTTATAGTTAGTGCGCGTGGAGAGAGAGTGAGGAACCATTTATTATAGGCCACATTGAGTACGCTTATCCGGGATTTAAAACCCGACCTACCCGTCACTGTTAAACCCATCAGTAAAAGACTGACACCTTCGTCCCTGTATTTAAAGCAAGGATTATCCGTAATGAATTATATTAATTGGTCTAGGATTTTTTTTAAATAGCGTTGTATTGTTAAAATATTGAAGGAACTATACTTCCTGCTCGTTTTTATCAATTGATAAATATGTTTGTGTTTTAAAACCTAGGTAGCCTTTTCGTAAGTTTTTTTTTTCATTTTGGCCAAACGAAAAAGTAAGTTTACATATGCCAAGTGATAAGAGTGTATGGTAGCTTCCTTTCAATGCACCGATGTATTAAAATACCAATTAAATAAATTATTTAAAACTATGTACTAATTTAAAGCGTAACAAATAATAAATTATACTAAATTAATCCACTCCCCTGTAACATATATTCATACACAAATAAAAAACTCAAATACACATATCTTATTTTCCTCTACAAAAAATAGCTGTGTGTTATATTTTGTGCTAATATCTTAAAATTATTCCAATGATAAAATTTAAGTATTGAAGCTCAAAAGAATTAAAATAAAGTTATAATGTAGAGTTAAATATATATTGTCTTAAAATCTATATTATTAACAAAAACTATTCAAATAGATAGACTTTGATTTAAAGACCTGAAAATAGAACAAATTTACATGCAAAATATATTTTGCAATAATAATTAATTACTTGCGGTGTCATTTTGTGAGTTTTCTTTAAAACTGAATACTACATTGGATCGTAATATTGGTGCGCTGAGCAAAAATATTTTCGAAATATCTCACAAGTTTTATCAACACAGGGAAGACAAATTAATCAACCTTCAATTTTTACCTTAGATCACATAAAATTAATCTCACACAACATGTCCGTGGAGAGATATAATTATTTGTGAATAAATAAAATGAAAAAAAACTTCAAAGTCCACGAAAATAAAACTCAAATATTGACAGTAAGTGAGAGGTTTACGCCCCCCTCAATATGTGTGTTTGAAAATTACGCCAACGCGTCGGTCCCTATAGCGCCCTTCTCTCCTTAAACCGAATTACCCCCACGCGACCGAACCAAAAGGGAGCGCGGTCACAACTGACCCACCAAGCGCTCAAGCTAGGCGAACAACTTGGAGAGTCGCAGCGGCGCATGCGCTAAACAACCCTCAATTATCAAGATCCCGGGCTATTTATAGAGAGGTGATATATATTATTAATCGCAATATTATGGTTTTCAAACGAATTCTTAAGTTTTCTAACACAAAATGTGTTAAATATTAGAATATCTTAGAGCTATATTAATATATATTTTTTAATATGGGACAGAATGAGTAAGATGAATCTGATTTAGGGATAAGGGCAGCTCTAAGGATTTTTTAATAATTGAATGTCTGAACTACATCAATATTTAGCTCAGTTTGGGGAAAGATTAGCCAGTATTACCGTTGCCCAGGGGCTGCCCGAATGTAGGCTTACTAATAATACATCCTTTTCGTGGAGGCTCTTTCCATGTTCCAATGAGGTTAGAGGATGAAGATAAAGTCTGTTCATCGTAGGAATTGTTTTCTGAAAGGCCTTTTTCCCTACAGAAATCTATTATATAGTAGGATATTGGTAAGAAAAAAGGCCTTTCAGAGAGTAATTCCTACCGTGAATGGAGTATATGTATTATGAAGATCTTAACTTAATCCTAACTAACCAAATCCTGATGATCATGAGAATTATTTCCTTTCTGAAAATGTCCCGCGATACCAGACGGGAATTTAACCCAGAACCTATAAGTCAACAGCCAGTGCCTCCGACCACTACATCACGAGGCCAGTTAAGGATTTGTCGGAGTGGGGTTGGTTTTCAATAGGCTCCTATTGGTTGAATCTAATAATTTTAAATAGCAAGTATTTAAATTAATAGTAAATTAAATAATAATATTGCTAGTTTATAAAAAAATTAATGTCATTAACTATAGTAATTTAAAGAAAACTTGTAGTAAAATTACACTATTTTATGGCCAAATTTGTAAAAAAAAATTTTTACAAATAGATCACTCAAAAAAAACTATATACCGGCCTAAAATGTTTTATTGTAAAGGGAAAAAATGCATTTTTTATCAAATACTTTGTTATCATACTAGACTTAGTAATATAATTACAGCAAAATTTCAGTTTTAAGTCAAAAATTCTAATCTACGATTACCACTTTTTTTTCGAAACGGTTAACAAATTTGTCCACTTCTAGAGGGACATCATGATGGAGATGTAGAATGCTAGATCTGAAAGCCATTCTGCCGTCATTGTCGTTCACACCATATAAGAGTCAGACATTCTTTACAACCTTAATGTATAGGTTTCAATATTTTGATAAAACGGTAGGTAGGGAAGCACACACCAATAGCCCTCTTCAACCCCCCCCCCCCCGGCCCACTTCCCTGAATCCACCCTTGAATAAGTTTGCAGTTCGACGAAAAATTGACAGTTAAGAAATGTGAGCAAGAGAGTGGCTTGGTCTAAAATGTATTCCGTCAAAGCATGATCCGTGTAATCTACCATGACGGTAACAATTCATAAGACCCGCATCATGGGTTCAGAGTAGTGAATGTAGACCTCGTCTAGCCTGGCTTACCCAGGATGGAGATGTCGGAATTTGAATCCAGTCCGGTTATACTGAGGGTGGTTTTGTCTTACGGTTTACCATTGTCATTCTCCGGTTCAGAATATTTTCTTTAAATTATATCTTCCTGAGCCCCTAAACACCAGTGCTCGAATTGAGAAATTTTAACGACTGGAACTGTAACAACTAACGACCAATAATTCCTTAATTTTTTTTACAGCATGAAACTTATACATTGGTAGAATCTATTGCAATGCCTATACACACTTCAATAGGCTGCATGCGTATCCATGCAAGTTTAAATGAATTTCAATAAGCTGCATGCTTATACATGCCAGTTTAATTGAATTTCAGTAAAATGAATATCACTTTGCAGTTTATTATACTAGTATAATTCATTGATAATGACAGTTAATTTATATTGAAACAAAATTATTTTCAGCATTAGAATAACTAATAATTTCATCTTGTTGACATTAAAATATAAACATTACATTGTTGTTTCGCATCGCTTTCATTCTTGTAAAAAATAAGACACTCTTGAAACATCAAACCATGTGAAGGATACCCATCATTTGAGGGGAAAATACTAGACTTAAATTAATTGAATTATAACAAGAGAAATATTAAAACATTCCCCAATCTCTTATTGTGAAGTAAAAAGGAATTTTATGCCACAAACTGTTGCTACAGAAGAGGCAAAATACGGCACCTAACGATTTGAAAAATGCTTTTTACAATTGTTATGAAAAAATTATGAGAATATAGGAATTATTATTATTATTATTATTATTATTATTATTTTAATCCATATAAAAAGTCTTGTTTCAATGTAAAATGTTTTGTACTATTCATTAAATTGGCAGAAACAACCAGATAGTCTATTCTTTAATGTAAAGCCCTTTCTCATAATCATAATCATCATCATCAACTGTTTCCAGCCTGTGGCAGGGTAACTTTAGTAAAACGCCTCCATCTTCCTCTATCCTTCCACCACTCTTCCTCCTTTAATTTCCTCCATTCTTCTCCTTTCAATTGAACACTTTCTGCTATCTGCTCCTCCCATCTCTTCCTTCCTTCCTTCCATTGCGATCTTTTTCCTTAATACTTCATTTCCAACATTTTTTTCGGCATCCTCTCTTTTTCCATTCTCATTACATGCCCATACCATCTCAGTCTTGCTTCCTCTACTATCTCATGTACCCCCACTGTTTCCCGGATAACTTCGTTCCTAATCTTGTTTCTCCTCGTGACAGCTCGAGTACGAGTTTGTCTCGGCCACCGGCTTACTAAGCCTGTCGTGGTAAATCCTTTTCTGTTACGTGCAAATTTTCATTTAGTTGAGTATTATTTCGAACCACACCAGGACAGTGTTTATTTCTAAGCAAATATTGGCAGTATTACCTGCGTGATGGAATGTCATATTATGTATTTACATTTATTTCAGACATCACATATTGGGACTTTGATTTGAATGTAAATTCTGACTCTACTGAGCAGGATCAGTTTTTATTAGACATTCTTAGTATTTCTATAGATTTAGCGGACAAAACAAACGGACACATTTGTCATTTTTTATTTCGTTCAATGCAATAAATAGTTTGAAGAAAATATGGGTAGTTATAAAACTTATGCGGCAAGGAAAATATTCTAGCTAACTTGAGTAGATGAATACAATTTTACGCGAAACATAATATATAAAAAGAAACATATACTTATGAAATGTGTGTCTCTTTTGTATTGCTGGTTCACTTGTGGCACAGAGCTCAAAACTTCAAATAGACAAGTACGTATTCACACTATGAAAGACAATGTGAAACTGAAGGTATAAATCTTCTTCCTACGAATAGAAACAGCAAATACCCTTTCAAAAAATAGTACTCACAATAAAGACTACAAAACGGGGAGTTGATTGATTAGCATCTGTAAATTATTTGTGTTGGAGTCATTGTTTGTTATAGGAATCGTCGTCTCTGTAGTGAAGCAAATTCTTGGAAAATCCAGTGTAATAAAAAATAAAATACACTCTACAGAAGCATAGTAGGATCTAGGTCCGTTCAAAAATACAATACGCTATACAGAAGCGTAGTAGCATCTCCGGCAGTTTCAAAATACAATACACCATACAGAAGCGTAGTAGCAATTAGGTCAGTTCAAAATACAATACACTATAGAGAAGCGTAGTAGCATCTAGGTCCGTTCAAAATACAATACACCATACAGAAGCGTAGTAGCAATTAGGTCAGTTCAAAATACAATACACTATAGAGAAGCGTAGTAGCATCTAGGTCCGTTCAAAATACAATTCACCATACAGAAGCGTAGTAGCAATTAGGTCAGTTCAAAATACAATACACTATAGAGAAGCGTAGTAGCATCTAGGTCCGTTCAAAATACAATTCACCATACAGAAGCGTAGTAGCAATTAGGTCAGTTCAAAATACAATACACTATAGAGAAGCGTAGTAGCATCTAGGTCCGTTCAAAATACCATTCATCATACAGAAGCGTAGTAGTAGCATCTAGGTCCGTTCAAAATACAATTCACTATACAGAACGGGAATATTACCTCTAAAATCCTTCCTTCCTCATTCCTACCTCATTAGAGTAACTATCATAAATGCGTATAACCTTAACAGATAGTTAAAAGCGTGGATAAATTAAACTAAATTTTAGAATATGATGGACACCACCAGTCTTTTGAGTCCTAATCAGAGCTGCACTGGCGGCCATCTTTGATAGCTATGGATGGAGGGAGGAATTAAAGTTTTTGTGGGAGTCAAGATAACGTTATATCCCTGGCATTGAGGAGTGTCACTAATCACTGATCTACTCAGTGTCATATAATCCTCCACTGCACCTTGTTCCCCTTACCTCCTAATCCCTCCCCACATTAGTGGGTATACCATGAGTCTCTCTTGAAGGGATAGTTTATAATCTGTTTCAAGGCAGGGATGGATAACTTTTCAAACAAATCCACTTTATCACAAAAAGTATTAATCAATGATTAAAATACCCTAATATATAATTATATATAATTATACACACATAAAGGTGACATGGCGGTCTAGAGGTAAGGTGTCGGACTTCCGTGCTAGGGGTCCGGGGCTCAATCCTTGGTCCTGGCACAGATTTATCTGATGGCCGAACCCTTCCTTTACCTCTGACAACACCTGTATTAATCACAACTTGGGATTGTGTGGAATGCCAGGCCTCCACCGTGGTTCGGATTCCACTTTAAACAGTAGGTCCTCTATTTCATCTCACAATAACCCTACCATTGCACATTAGCGTAAGTGCGTACAACCCGAACCGGTAGTAATAATGATGATAAAAATAGTAATGATGATAAAAATAATAATAATAAAACTGGTATACATCTGATTTCTTCCTTTTATTTTTCACAGCATCTTAGGCTGGAATGCAAGAACGAGTCTTTATTGGGCCAGTAGTTAGGGTTTGCAGGATAGGTGCGGGTGTAATTAGGTAAAAGGTGTTATGGTAGTGCATTTATTAGAGTTTGAAACATGGCAAATAGGATTAGGGGAGATAAATAAGAAGTTCAGTTAGCGTTTCCTTATCTGGTGGAGGTTGCTCTGGCCATATTGAATGTTAACTGGAGAATGAGAGATTGACAATTTCGATTAAGTGAATTTTTGAGAATGTGCAAAACAGATGTATGACATACGCACAGGAACAAAGAAACTTAGGTTAAACACAATTGAACTCGACCACTTGATGTGAACTGTACTTAGTAGCCGGTCACAATGAATTAAAACCAAGCATGAGAGAACACGAATATAATTTGATGATTCGCTGAAAAACCGACAATAGTTGGAGCACCAGAAAACGTGAATGAGCGAGCGCCTAGTGAGCACGAACAAAGCCTATCGAGAGCCGCAGTCCTCTGTGCTGTGCCAATTTGACGTTTGAGCACCTAGTGAGCACGAACGAGGTCTACCGAGAGCCGCAGTCCTCTGTGCTGTGCCAATTTGACGTTTGAGCACCTAGTGAGCACGAACGAGGTCTACCGAGAGCCGCAGTCCTCTGTGCTGTGCCAATTTGACGTTTGAGCACCTAGTGAGCACGAACAAAGCCTATCGAGAGCCGCAGTCCTCTGTGCTGTGCCAATTTGACGTTTGAGCACCTAGTGAGCACGAACGAGGTCTACCGAGAGCCGCAGTCCTCTGTGCTGTGCCAATTTGACGTTTGAGCACCTAGTGAGCACGAACGAGGTCTACCGAGAGCCGCAGTCCTCTGTGCTGTGCCAATTTGACGTTTGAGCACCTAGTGAGCACGAGCGAAGCCTATCGAGAGCCGCAGTCCTCTGTGCTGTGCCAATTTGACGTTTGAGCACCTAGTGAGCACGAACAAAGCCTATCGAGAGCCGCAGTCCTCTGTGCTGTGCCAATTTGACGTTTGAGCACCTAGTGAGCACGAGCGAAGCCTATCGAGAGCCGCAGTCCTCTGTGCTGTGCCAATTTGACGTTTGAGCACCTAGTGAGCACGAGCGAAGCCTATCGAAAGCCGCAGTACTCTGTGCTGTGCCAATTTGACGTTTGAGCACCTAGTGAGCACGAGCGAAGCCTATCGAAAGCCGCAGTCCTCTGTGCTGTGCTGTGCCAATTTGACGTTTGAGCACCTAGTGAGCACGAGCGAAGCCTATCGAGAGCCGCAGTCCTCTGTGCTGTGCCAATTTGACGTTTGAGCACCTAGTGAGCACGAGCGAAGCCTATCGAGAGCCGCAGTCCTCTGTGCTGTGCCAATTTGACGTTTGAGCACCTAGTGAGCACGAGCGAAGCCTATCAAGAGCCGCAGTCCTCTGTGCTGTGCCAATTTGACGTTTGCTACTGATTGTTCTGTTGTGTCACCTCCAATATAAGCCTATCTTATCAGTAGCTAAAGACCTCACCCACATTACTGACTCCCTCGGCTTCGTTCTTGCGCACCATCTGTTCGGGCTATACGCATACATAAATTAAGTAAATAAATGAGAGATGATTAAGGCAGAATTGTATAGGATATGTATCTGCATCGGTGTGAAGGAAGTCTATAAGACCATCAAGGAAAAAACACCGTAGTTACATTCAACCAAGATTCAAACCCTGATATCCCCATCACCGGCAATCCAGTCTAACAGGAGAGTGACGAGTTATACCATGTGACAGCAGATTAGTGTGTTTTTTTTAAAAACATGTCCCATTCTATTAAGAAGAAAATATTGGTACTTTCACTTTAAAATTCTATATCCTCATCTTAATGTTTATTATTAGCACCACGTCTTACTAGCCGTTCGGATTATACGCACTTACGCTAATGTGTGATGGTAGGGTGATTGTGAGATGAAATGGAGGACCTACAGTTTAACGTGGGATCCGAACCACGGTGGAGGCCTGGCATTCCTCACATTCACAATTTGTGATTAATACACGTCTTGTCAGAGGGGGTTTGGCAATCAGATAAATCTGTGCCGGGACCGAGGATTGAACCCCGGACCCTCAACACAGAAGTCCGATACCTTACCCCTAGACCACAAGGTCACCGCTCATTTTTATGTTAAACTATAACGCCCTCGTATCATGTTCCAGCACTAAATAGTAGTAGGCTACTAATAAAATGATATATTCTAGAGCTCACACTTAATTTAGTATAAACTTAATAAAAATTTTGTATCCACTTGAAGAGATCAGCTATTCATTGAGGAAAATGGCACATCACAACCAGACTCTAAGGAACCACTTTCACATAACTACTGTGAAAACGGAAAGCACTTATTATATAAATACCAGTAGTTTTATTGATGATTTAAGAGCCATCAATCTAACTATATCCACGCTCTAAAAATATGACTCGATACTATTTCAATTTATTATAATTTTTCTCTTCCTAAATATTTTTAGAAATATAAACAATTCTTAATTTGAATAAAGGTATAGGTTTATAATTACTGTTTACAAGCAGCTATTTATGGTTTTATATATAAATATTCATTTGTTTGATTTTGGCAGTAAACTCAAAAATTACTCAAAGAATCAACACGGAACTTCTGTTGGATTCGATATTTATCAGAGAAGACGGTAGGCTTCAAGCCATCAAGCTATCTCATCAGTGAGTGGAGCATTGTCTAAAAACCAACAATTAGTGTGGTTTTATATTCGTCTTAAGTTTGTAAAAATTCAAATACATTAAGTTTTAATATGTAGATATATATTTTTAAGTCTCTTAAAAAACGAGGTGTTTGGAAAGATAAACGAATCCAAACCATTATGAAACTCCTTGGCAATGAGTGTTTTGGGATGTAAACAAACATGAATAAAGATATAATTTAAAAGAAAATATAATGTGTGTGTTCTTCACATTTTTATTTTCACCTAGATGCTCGAAGTCTCAGAATATGAATTCAGTAATTTTATGGTGTTACTTGCGAATTAGGAGTAATTGTTTTGTTTCTTGGTACTAAGCCAACAGCGTAATTTTGTTTGGTAGGTTAGGGCACTAACTATAGAATGCTTCTTTCAATTTACTACATTATTTTAGATAGTAAGGATAAAAAACTATCTGGTGTACCCATTACTCTAATTGAGAATCTATAAGGTAGCTTTATTATTTTTAGCATAAAGATCAAACACAGAAAAAGTAATCAAATCTTAAACTATGTTTAGATATTAATCCTTTATTGGCTTAAATTGTGCTACAAAACGCGACAGTACTCAAAATAGAGATATAATCTGAATGTGTATTAAAAGCTAACATTTATTTTAAATATTATGGTATAACTTCACTATACACAATATTTCGAACTCTTGGCTGTTGGTGAAAAAAAAAAAGAAGAGGCACACAGCAAAAATGGTTGTTAAAGAGTGTAAACAAATTAATGTTACATAGTAACAATTTACAGTTCATATAAGGAATTATTCATTTAATTAATGTTACATAGTAACAGTTTACCATTTATATAAGGAATGATTCATTTATTTATGTTACATAGTAAAAGTTTACAGTTTATATAAGGAATTATTCAGTTAATTAATGTTACATAGTAACAGTTTACAGTTTATATAAGAAATTATTCATTTTCAAAGTTTCTGACCTAATCTAATAACCATTTTTGAATATGCCACATTAAAGTTTCAATTTTTAACTTTTCTAGAGAATATTGTCCTAAGACCGATCGGAATTTCAAATTTTAGATTTTTAGGCTGTTTGAAGTATTCAAATAACTCATGCAGGAAAACAAATATTAAAATGGTTTAGGATTAGGGTGTTATACATCTGGTTGCACACTTTACACAATTTATTTTTTTACAATATCTAGATAACAATGGAAATCTTAAACAAAATATACCAACAATAAATTTTAAAAGCAATTTTTGCAACGAAACATTATTTCGCCCATAAATTGAGTGCCCAATCGAACAGTATCCATATAATTGAATCTTCATTTAGTGTATATAAAGTGGTTATTCTTTAATGGTTTGCCATTCTCCCTCCACGCAAATACAGGTACATTTCCTCTATAGTCTAGTCTTCCTCATCCCTAACAAATTAGCGTAATTAGTATTTAAGTGTACATCCCGAATGTGCAGTAGAAGCTCTTTAATTTCAAGAGAATGATCATTGCTAAATTCAGAAAAAGGTTTATTTGTATAGAACACTTCACAAATACATTCACTTTTATATGTATCAAAGGGGTGATTCGAGAATGATAATTGATTTTGTGGTATATGATAAGAGACTTAGAAGTTAGGTAAATAATACTTGAGCTGTGCGTGGAGCTGAATATCAAACGGATCACTTGCCAATGATCCTGGTATTTGAATTAGGTAGGAATTATGTGAATAAACAGTGCAAGAGTATTAAGCAAGTAAGATTGAAAGTGAAAAATTTGCAGGATCAGATTGAGAGAGCGCAATATGAAAGATTGCCGAGTGAAAATTTAACTTTACCAGGGCATGATGTAACAGAAACAGAATAAAATAGGATTTAGTTCAGGGAGCGATGTGTGGATTCGTTGTGATGGGAAACTACAAATTGATGCATGATGGAATGAAAAGGTGAAAGAAGCTATGAAAGAAAATAAATAAGCATACAAACGAATGATTAATATGAATAGTGGATCAAAACGTAAGAGGATGTGAACCATATAGAAAGAGAAAAAGATGAATGCAAAAAAAGCAGTAAAGGAGAGTAAAGAGCAAATGATATTAAAAGAAGAAAGAATGCAGAATGATTTTGAATGAAATAATAAATTGTTCTGGAAGTGGGTAAATAGAACGATAAAAGGTAAAATGCTCACCCAGCCGAGATTCGAGCCTTGACTTCTCAGTCACCAGCATTCCAATTTAGTATGAGTTTGATGCCTTAGATCGTGTGATCACCGTTGTGGGTCATAGAGAGGCATCTTCTAAGTTCAATAAAAAATTATACTGTTTCATAGACAGAGTATCTAAAGTCATAACTTTTTTGTTCTCGTTTTTTTAAATTTTGACATTTAACTTTGTTTTTATTCTGGTCTAGTCAATAAAGATAACATTTTTTGAATGGCCTTTTTACTTTCCAAATATTGACGTATTTTACAAGAGTATAAAAAATATTTACTCAATTCTTTTCTTTAACGTTGATCCTTCGAAATAGCGTCTTTGTGATCTTGAAGGCACGTCCATTTATTAGATTGAAGCGGGCCTTACGTGATACGCTTTCGGAAGTGAGGTGAGCCTTTACGTTGCTATATTTGGTTTTACGCTTGCCTCACTGACGAACGAGTAAAGGCCATTACTTTTATGTGTAGTTTAAGCAATTTGCGATGTCTTTCTAGTTGGGGTATTTTGGAAAGGGTTTCTATTGAGAAATTTCCCTAAATGTATTTATCGTTACGCGTCATACTTTCCGCTTGGGATGTCAGCAATACTTATACTTTTATTGGGTGTTTGAGAGCTGTTCAATGTTTAGTGTTTATAGTTGAGAAATAATTTCACGTAAAATCTTAAATCACAAATTATACCATAATAGTCTGTCGTAATTTATCTTTATAACCTCTATAATGAGAAAAGGTAAAATTATAAAAATTTTATAGTTTAATATATATATAATTTAAACTAATTTTATATATTATATAAATTATGATAAGGTATTTTGCAACCTGATTCCCAGATTCTCACGTAGTTTTTATTCAACTTAAATTATTTAATTTAACTTTACAGTTTAATAAATTTGCAATTAATAATAATAATAATAATAATAATAATAGTAATCGACTTTAACTCCTTAGGCACTACGCACACTAATTAATTAATATTTTTTTTGTGGTGCGGTTATTATTGGTTTTGTTTATAGTTCATTCAAACTGCTAAGGATAAGGAGAGAAGCATTGGAGGACATTTACTCCCCTTCTCGATATTGCTAGCGGTTCACTAAAAATTAACAATCTTTATCTTGTTCCCTTTGAATAGTTAATTATAGATTTCTGAATCTTGGGCCAACCGTATTAGGGAGAAATGATTTAAATGAAAACTTTGGCAGCTTGAGTTATCAGTGACAAAAATATCAAAGAAAATATTTTAAGGGGAAGTCTTTGGAAGCGCTTAGGTTCATTGAAAAATTATCAAAAGTTTGACATTATTTAAGTATTGATTTTTTTTAATAATATTTACTTCAAAACGAAGAGTAGTGGTATTAACAAATCCCAAAAATAAACCTTCTAAATTTAAAGTTTTTATTTAAAAAAGTATTAATAGGTTAAATTAGATTATTTTCGATCATGCATGATTTAATATAACTATTTTCTACTATGTGGATATACTTTCTTACACTTCTTATTTAGTAATATATATGCATGCATATATATCTATATATACATATTTATTTATATTTATAAATAAATATATATATTTATAAATAATATATATATTTATAAATAAATATATATATTTATAAATAAATATATATATATATTTATAAATAAATATATATATATATTTATAAATAAATATATGTATATACATATTTGTAACAGCACAGTAGAGGCGAGACTCGAAATACAGTTTAGGATCACCAGGTTTGCTAGAGTGGACCTCCTTGTTTACCCTCCAGCCATAGTCGACCCAGGTCCGATGTTTGTCCAAGGTATACCAATACAATAATCACTATAATAACCATCGGGGCGAAGGTTGAGTAATAGTAATCAAAATTGAAATAATTGGAGTCGACATAGCTTTGATTATAAGTTGAATTATTTACTGAAAAAATATAGAATAAAATGTTGAATCAATTCCTACCTAACCGAGCTATGTGTAATAGCCTACATAAATCTAAATTTTCTTGTGGTAGTTAAAGAAAATATAGAAATTAATATTCATCTGATCAAAATAGAAATCATTCTTAAGATAAAAATATTTGTTAACATATGATAACAACAAAATTGCATTATTGTTGAAGACAAAAATCATGAGTTCAATAAAATTGTATATTTAAATATATTCAAACAATTCTCAGATTTTAAAAATAAAATGAAATATTTATCTCTCACACATTGCAATCTGTTAAATCCATGGCTGTCAAAATATTTAGCATAATTTTCAGGGTAAAAATAATATAAGGAACACTGTTAAGATTTTAATGTTTGTCTTGAAAGTGAATTTAAAATTAATAAATATCTTTTTGAGTAAAATTAAAATTGAAATAGATGAGGGTTGTGGTATCTAGTAATCCCAGGAATTCGATGTTGGGAGATAAACAAATGTAATTAAAAAATTGAGTGCATATCATCTGAATAAAGTCATTGTAAAGTTGCTGTCTTTGTTGCGGTCTTGAAATATTAATTAAGGTCCATAAAATATCATCGCGTCAAAAATACTTCCCTCCACATAATTCTGGGGCCATACAGAGCGCCACTCTACCTACGTATGCTATGTATGCCAATGGCGGTCGGTCCATATAAGCATTTAAAGCACTGCTTGCCTACTTTCAGAAATATAATAATTCTTATTCTATTAAATTAATTAAAATAGCTTGAATATTTTTTAAATCCCAAACAAAATATATTTTGGCAGCATCTTTCTTTAAGCTTTTTTTATTTTTCAAGTGTGGTTGTCATCTCCATGAACCCCACGAAATATTTTAAGTTTAATAAAAGCAATCGCGTATAACCCGAACGGGTAGTAAGAATTGGTGCTAAATATTATTTAATAAAATCAATTTTAACCGTGCTTCTATGGCCTTCAAATGGCATGAGGGTTGAAAGGGAGGGAAAGAGGCTAAGGCGCATGCGCGTCCTATAGGCTTCCTGTACAATCGGTAGAGGTAGAATAAAAGTAAAGTTTAAACTGCCTCTCACCGTCTTGGAAAGAAAGAATAACTGTAAATATCCACCTAGTGCTCATTGTCGATGTTGGAGCATGCGCAGTGTCAGTTATACATTAGTTGTCTAATGGCGGGTCTTTTGATTTATTATAAATTTATATTTTCAATATGTGTGTGGTTAACAAGAGATGTGTAGTTAGTAAATTATTAGTGAAATATTTTTTAAGTTTTCAAGACTTTAATTTTAAAAATGAGACTATTAAAAATGGTAGACCAACACAAGATCTTCTGCAACTTACTTTCAGTAATAATTTTTTTATAATATATAGTTAATTTATTTTTATGTAATAATTATTTTTTTGTTCTACTCCCAAAATGGTCATTTTAAAATTAGTTCACGATTTGTAGTTTATTTTTTATTTAAATTATACTCCCCAGAATTTAATGTAATAATAAATTATTGAATGCTGCTTGCCCAGCTCCTGAACTCACTAACCGCCACTGACGTATACTATGTACGCTACACCAAGTGGCCACACTGAAATCTACGATTTGTACGAGATTCTTCACTCTCGTCCAAGATGTTGGTGGGCAGTTTGCCTGGGAGAGTAATGAGTGACGATGAGGCTTTGTTGTTACTTTCATTGTGTAATAAACGTAAAATAAAATGTGTACACGATATAAACATAAAAATAACATATTTTGATAGAGTTTATCATTATCTTGTGTGTTCAGGATCCGGTATTCTTCATTGGTTTTGTTCCACAACCATGGGTACTTCCTTACCTTGCTATCCCTGGTCTGTCAGCTTCGGGGGTAACTGGTTGAGGTCTAGATGATGTCCACTCTCCGGGCGACGTTTGTTGTTGGACATTGGTCGCACGGGTCGTGTGGGTAGGGGTAGGAAAAAAGGTCGGTTGGAAGGTCCTGGCAACGTAAGTCGCGGTGGGAGGTAGATAAGTGAGAGGATATTAGACAGTATTGCTCTTTCTGATTTTTGACCATTTACTTTTGCTCCTTTGAACAGGCGGCACACCCGGGTTGGGTAACCACTCACCGACTGCCATCTGAGCCAGTAATCACCGTATTATATACCCTCCACTGTTGCCTGGCCTTGTCCAAAGGGAGATAAGGGAGCTTCCCATTGGTGCGCGAGAACGAGAGAAACTTTGTCCGCCAAGCGGGCCAATATATAGAGAGAAGAGTGTTCATTGGTGTGCGGGGTGGAGAGAACTCGTCACGGATGGCGACGATAACATGATCTGTTGAGCGGCCCAGGCAGTAAAGAGGATAATCCTGGTACCGGGGTCGGCCCCAGATGGTGAATGGAAATGTATCCACTTCAGTCCATATCCTAAGAAAAGAAAATCCTACCAACCTCAAAACAACTACCTTTGTCACCACCGGACGTCACTGGGATAACCGACTTGGTTTTCTACGAGCCTGAGGATAATCTGGGCGCCGTTGTCGGCCCCAGATGGTGAATGGAAATGTATCCATCATAGCTGGTCCCCATCCCAATCAAGAAAATCCTATCAATTCCGTTCCCGAACTCACGTTACGCCATCACCCCCAAACTATCATTCCTACTATACCCACCTACCTAATCCCAAGAAAAAAAAATCCTTCCTATACCCGAGGCCTTGCATAATCACTCACAATCACCATTTAGCATCTCATAGTGTATATACTAATACTTCTGTAACGTTCCTTACAGCTTCATCTCATCAGTTTCATTTCATAGGTAATTAATTAATCATTCACGAGGTTAAGAGTCACGACAGTGACTCGGTACTCAAATAGAAAATCAGCCCTTTCTAGGATGACCTAGATTGACGATTCTGTCAATTTGGATATTCTTAGTCGGGCAACAGCCTCACGGCCCAGGCAGTAGAGAGGGTGGTTAGCGTGGTCTGTGAAAGTGCGGAGAAAAGAAGCAAGGGTCGAACATTGAGGCACAACAACCTATTCAATTAACTGCTGCATAAAAGTAATATTCTTACTTTAAGCACGCTACTACTGTCAGCTGCACGTGACTGGATACCACGGAGGGTCTACTGCGCATGTCCGTTGTCAGCGATGCAAATATAGCCGAGAATCAAACACACCGAGACGTAGCTAAGCTAGCAAACATAGCATACATGTGTTGCCACTTACGTTGTCAATAAAGAGAGCTGTGTGTGGCCGGGCAATAAGGGTGGTCCGTTGAGTTCTCTTCATTGGTCATCAGTCTAACGCTAGTAGCATAAACTTTTGACAGCAAATTTTGAAATGGTTATTGGATTGAAAATACACATGTCTATCCTTGACTAAACCTTGGCATGCAAGTCTCTACTTCCTGTGAAATTAGTGAGACCCATCATTCCTTGCGGCCTTCCAAAACTGTCCCTGCAGCTTGCAACTTGATCAAATACAGTCATTTAAAAATCAGGTATAAAAAATGATCGAAATCGTAGAAACTTTAACAATGGAAATTAGTAAGATGAATAAGTAAAAGTGTAGCTGGATTATTTCTGTACAAGTCGTTTAAAAGGTTGCAGTCCCGTAAATGTCAAAGTGACGGGTCCAAGCTGTTTCCCAGGTCATATGCATAAACAAACACATTTCTTCCTTGTCATTTAAAGATAGCGTCAAGATGTGACGTGTTGTTTCCTTTACCCTCCCTCACTCTTTAACAAAGGTGTAGTGTGAGTAGGTTCTCAAAATGGCCACCATACTTTTGTTTATCTCACATTTTCCCTCTTGGTCACCACTTGAAAACGAGTCTTCTTGTCTAACATATACGCAGTGATTCCACGTACCCAGAATTCTGTAAGTTGAAAATTAAAATTAATGAAGTACTTGTAGCAATGTTGCTTCAGATGGTCGTTTCAATTATGAAATACGTATAAATTATGAGGAAAAAGCTAAGTTATAAAATTTCTCAAAGAGCTATTATAGTAATATTTTAAATGTAGTTCTACTGAGCCTAATGTTTACAAAGAGAAATAATAATTTACAATGAAATACAATGTATTATTAGTATTTAGTTCTTAGATCTGTCCGTTGGGAGCAGTAATTGTCAACCTAACAGTTTTACCAACTTAAACTAATACCCTTGAAATTAAAATGTACAAAATAATTATTCGTTAATTAAAATTCTTACTATGTAAATGGTAAAAATGAAAAGGTATAGAATAGAAAACCTACCATAAAAATAAATTAATGTATAATAGTACAGAACATTTTTAGTTAAATTAGGATAGTTTTATTGGTTATGAACATATGAAGAACCATAATAAAACCGTAATCTTAAGATTTTTCCAATAAATCTGGCGGCACACTTTAGTGTCAACTCATGTACAGTGAAAAGATGTTTTTATATATAAAAAAATACAATCATACGATGCGTAAAGTACAACACATACACACCATGTTGGAAATCTCTCCCTCACGGGAAATTATGTAGGCAGGAAAAACTGCGCTCAGGCAGAAATTTAATGAGCTCTCTGCATTAACAAAACAAAATATAATGACGCGTACATCTTATTCTCATTATATAGGGTCAGATATAAAAAAAAACTGAGTTATCCAGGTCATGGAGGTCATTTTGCTTCTGCAAACCTTTGCAGTCATGGACAAGATATTATAATAAAAATCGTTTTTATTTTAATGGGTGGTATAATATAGATAAATGTCGCACTCGGTGGTCTTGGTGTAAAGTTCTTGGGTTCAAACCCAGTCGGGTTCGACAAATTTTTCTATTTTTATTGAGTGATAAAAATCAAAATCACAACTGATTTCGAAGGAGAAGTAAGGTAGTTGGTCCCCATGCCAATTGTTGCAAGTAAAAGAACCCTGGAAGATTTGTGAAAAAATCTTTCCCGACAAAATTGGTTGGCACTTTCGTTCTCGCTCATAGGAATTTTCGTGTAATGATATACTAAGCTTAGTTCAGAAAATGCACGTTAAATAATTCAAACAAACAAATAATTATAACTATATCTATTAGCATAATGCTTATCATTTTATGTTTATGATTCAAACCCTATAATGTAAGGCTATGCTTGAAGGCTAAGATTGTATTCAAGGAACTATGTTTTTTTAATATTAGCTTTTAATGGTATTTTAGAAGCCTTTTGAACGACCGATTAACCGGGGAATTAGATACACGATTACTCTCCAAACAAATATCGCAGTTTTTTTTTTTTTTGCTTTCCTTATTTGACATCAGTTAATTAATATTCACAACTAAAAAGTATTTGATCTTAAAATTATTATTAAAAAAATTGAAAACCATGTTTACTAAAATTTGAATACGGATATATAGTAGGAAATCAATTATTTTAAAAAATGTATTATAAATTGATTGATAGCCTGTTTGTAAATGGTGGATAAAACCAGGTTATTAATTAATAAAAATATAATTAAATGAGCATACTAACAATGGTGTGAGGTCTTATATTTCATAAAATGGCGAAGACTAGATTATTACATTATATTATAACAATAATTTTGCAATCAGACAACATAACACGTATTAAACATCTAAGACAACATTGATTACAATTTGGTTACTATATATTTTACACATTAAGTATAGTTCTAATTATTAACATTTTGACAATGATAATTAATTTAATTCATGTGGATGATTCTATGAAAAGAGCGGAGTAGAGAAAATTGATGTTAGGATATATTTTAAATGATGTCGGAAAAATTTGAATTGGGTTAAATGCTTTTCTTAGAAAATGAATTCCTTCTTATATGAATATCATAATATACTGGGGTTGTTTTAAAACCAAGCGTATGTGAGTAAATCCATAGAGTAGATTATACCTCCTCCATATTTCCTATACTGGAGCCATTGAAAGTTGTGCCGTCTTAATATCTTCTTTATTATTAGTTCACCTATAATACTAAAAAACCTTTCAGAAGTTTAGAAAAGTAAATTAAGCTAATTCTCGTTACATTTCATGAACATTAAAATGAAGTTTTTTCCCTGTACCTCTTTAAGATTATACAAATTTGTAACTTTTATATATGGAAACTTTGAGCCTGTTTTTGATTTCTTTTTTATTTTATTTTTAATCGCTGCTTCTTACTACCTGTAGGCCTACATATTAGAGCCTACCCATAAATAATAATTGAATGGCTCAGGTAAATAAGTGCTCAAGTGACATTTTTGGCGAATTTGAGTTAAGACCGCCATTTTGTCCTACATCCAAAGGGGCATCTTGTGAAGGCAAAAGGCACCCAAGTTTGAACTATTTAACCTGTTTTATAAAGCAATGAAAATTAGCCTCAAGGCAACAACTGACCAAGTAGCCTATATGTCATTTGGTCATTTCTTCCCATAAGGTTGTCAGCCACGTCATCAATCAGATGACTGTCATGATTGTTTGCTTCAGTAAAATTTTAACCACTAAGGGGATTGGATGTGATGTTCTATCAAATATTTATGTGGATTGGAGTTAGTAATAAATACACGATGAGTGATTTCAATAGTGATTTTGTGCCACATAAAAGAAGTAAATCCAATCTTCACAATTAGAAGAGATGATTAATACAAGCACAAAAGGCTTTAGGTAAAGAGCATGTGAGTTGGAATGATCGGCATTTTACAATAGCTTAAACAAGGCAAAAAAAACGGTTGAATAAACTCTAAATGTTGAGTGCTTGGATTTCGATTTCATTTAAAACGTTCCGGTATCTCATTTACCCGTAAATTAGATATTTTAATTAAGGCAACTGTGGCTTTTTACTTTTGGGATTCACCACTTTTCTCAAGGTGGCAACCACACTTATTTTTATGTGTGGTATGAGTGTGACGCTTAAAGTGGGGCGAATGAGGTATTGTCATGTTGAAATCACTTTATAAAGACTAAAGTAGGAAATAAGTGAACAGTTTAATGAGGCTGAAACAGAATAAAATCGTAACACTGCCATGGTTCAGTTTCTAATGACTGTTGTCAATAATTCAAGATTTAAAACTATCAAACTGTTTTTTACTACGCGCGGTCACATTTTTCTTTCCTGTGACGCAGAATTTGCATATCTTGGAAAAATAAATAAATAAAAGGATAGAGCTAGTGTTCCAGGGGATTGTTTATCCTATTTTGGAGATAATCATAATGTAGTAATATTCCCAAATATGAAGTTATTTGACTTTGTGAGAGACTTCAAGTCATCTTTTAAAAGGTCCTTTACATCAAGGGGTGAAACTTTTGCTGTTACAAAGTACAAAAGGTGTTTGTACACAAAAGGTGGTAGTTGTGTTCAAGTGTCTGAGACAACGTCAAGCAATGTGTGAACTATTTACTGCTTATTTAAATGTGGGTTTACTTTTAAGGACCTAGCTATGCCTCAAGACCGGATTTACTTGTCTTCTGTTTTTGTTCCCATCAAAAGCGTGAGCTTACATGACATAAAAAGAACTGTACTGTTTCTTAAATCCTAATGAAATAGTGTGTTATAACTGTGTGAAAGTTCTGTCAACAACTGAAACTCAAGCGAATACAGAGGCTGGACCTAATGGTATATCTGCATCAACGAGGCGTCGTGTAAGTGATGATGAAAATAGTGATGACAACGCTGTTTAAAACTAGTAAAACATTCTTGTAATAAAAAGAACTGTTTGTTGAAAATTTGGTAAATTTTATTCACTATTTCCTTGTCAATGCCTTAAGTAAAACATATATCAGACAATTTTTAATATTCTTTAAGTAACCATTATCAAAAAATGTTTGGTTTGCTATCGCAAGACAAACTTATGATTAAGAAATACCTTAATTTCTAATGAGTTTAACCCAAGAAATGTCCATGTCACAGCCTCAAGTCAATAAGTGACCAAGTTCACAAAACGAAGAATTATTTTAAAAAGAATAGAAAAATCCTGAAAAAAAAATGTCCATAGTGTTAAAGACCTAGAATAGTAGTTGTTGAATTTTTTGGAAATATTTAAACAAGTTATAGCAGCGTGGTAATTTTTTTTTCCGAAAACTTTTATTTCGTAACTTGGGCACTTATTGACTTGAGCCATTCAATTACTCTAATAGGGTAGGGATCAAGAAAGAGGCATTTTAAAGGTAATCTACCCGCATTTGCATGGAAGAAGAGTGGGAAACCGTTTAGAGGAAAAAACCCTCATTGGACCCAACCCGTATTTGAGCCCTGATCTCCCCGTCATGATCAGGCTAGTATAAAACTAGAGTCAGTCACTCAAGAGGGGTTTTAGTTAATGTACAATCAACACCACATACCATGTGGGTAAGAACCTACATACATATTATGTTGATTAAAATGGCATATGGTGGTCACGTGGTCTAACGCTCTACTCTCGTGTTGGAGTAGACTGCCAACGATGGGGAGATTAGGGCTCGATCCCGGTCGGGTGCACTAAGGGTGGTTTTCCGTAAACTGTTTTCCAATCTTTCTCCACGCAAATGCGCTTGCATTACCTCTAAATTAAAACCTTCTTAGCTGGTGTGAAAGAGTAGGTGTGAGAGAGAGTTTGAGAGAACGAGTGTGAGAGATTGAGAGTGGGCGGTGATAATGAGAGAGCAATTGTGAGAGAAATGTAGTGGGAAAAGAGTTGGATGGTGCGAGGGTAATATATAGAGATGGTAAGAGAAAGAGTTGGATGGAGCGAGGGTAATATATAGAGATGGTGAGAGAAAGTGTTGGATGGAGCGAGGGTAATATATAGAGATGGTAAGAGAAAGAGTTGGATGGAGCGAGGGTAATATATAGAGATGGTAAGAGAAAGAGTTGGATGGAGCGAGGGTAATATATAGAGATGGTAAGAGAAAGAGTTGGATGGAGCGAGGGTAATATATAGAGATGGTAAGAGAAAGAGTTGGATGGTGCGAGGGTAATATATAGAGATGGTGAGAGAAAGTGTTGGATGGAGCGAGGGTAATATATAGAGATGGTGAGAGAAAGTGTTGGATGGTGCGAGGGTAATATATAAGAGATGGTGAGAGAAAGAGTTGGATGGTGCGAGGGTAATATATAGAGATGGTGAGAGAAAGAGTGTGTGAGTGAGAAAAAAAGAGTGAAAGAGAGTAAGACAACAAGAAACAGTAAGAGAGAAGGAGCGTGTGTTTTAGAGAGAGTAGGGTAGAGAATGTATGTTTGAGTAAGAGTAAGAGACCACCAGAAAGAGAGATTGAGAAATACTGTGAGAGAAAGTGTGAGAGATTGTGTGAAAGAGAGAGTGTGTGTGTGAGAGAGAGTTATAGAGATTGGAAGAGCGTGTTAAATGAGATATGGGATACACAAAACATAACTTTAAAAAATTAATAGCATACACATAGAATTAAGTGATGACATGGAAACATAACCGATCCTTTTTGTATTGTGAAACTATTTGAAAAAAGCCCACCAAAAACCCAGAATTAGAAAATTTAAATGGTTATCAAAATAAATTTCAGGATTATTCTATCGTTTATTAGGATATATAATAAATACCATAACACATTAGGCCTAATCATCAAAGAATTGATTTAAATCAATAATTCATGCTCAAAACTAAACGTAAGAAATTATTTTCGGGAAATCGACAACTTAACCTTTTATTTTGCGAATGAATTATGGTCAATATTGTTGATTTATATGGGATTTAATGATAGCAGCATTCCAATAACAAAAAAATGTGTCCCCAGTCTGGGAAATTAATTCCCTGAGTCAAATAATACTGGTAACTACGGCCATATAATTTAACAGCCATTTTGTGCTCAGAGGTAATCATTAATTTTTTTTAAAAAACAAGAAAAAAACACAATATATTTCTAAGATAAATCGTTGGTTTGCTTTTTGCCGTATTTTTTCTATTTGTTGCACATTCCCACGTAATCAAGAAATTAGTTATTATTTTAGCCCAAAATATATATTTTACTATACTACTATAAAGCCACATGGCTGACTCACTCACATTAATGTTTACCCACTTCCAGATGAGCTAGAAACTTTAAATTTGGCAAACTTATAGCTTCTATCCTGTAACCGACGGGATAATTCCAAAAAGTTAAAAAATTTAATGTTTAACCCCCAAAAAAATTCACAATGGCGGAGCAACTTTAAAGTTGGTGCGGACCTTTCTTTGGAGGTCTCTTGTGGCTAAACGGTAGGACCTATCAAAAAACGGATTACACCAGCAGCTACGGATTTGGTGAGATAGAGCTAGATTTTTTGATTTTAGGTAAATTTTGTACATTTTCCACATATTTTTTAATTTTCTGACAAACTTATGGGACAGCTATAATCATAAAATTTGGCAGACATATTGGAACATCCAATTGCCATAAGCGTGCCAAATTTGATGATTATATCTGCCCTCTAATTATGGAGAAACTAAAATAATGTGTGAAAAATACAATACAAAACCGGTAACTTTAAGTTGTGATGTTCAAAACAACTCTGGAATTACATTAGCTCACATCCACTTGCAAATAAAACTCAAATTGGGGTTTGGGGGCTGACACCCCAGCAAGAAAAGCTAGTTTACAGATATACAGCCATAAACAAATCGAGGTTTAAATGTTGATATAAACAAAGAATTAAAAGCTGAAAAATTGGGTTTTCCTTAGAAGCTTTTATTTTTGCCGACATCCTGGAACCATAGCCTTTAGAATAAGAGTTCGTTTGTCGAAATCAGTTCATACAGTTTTTCATAATAATTTTAATCACCGGGAATGGGCTTACCAAACTATATGATGGACCAGAGGAAATATTTAAAGACAAAGAATGGGAAGGAGAAAAGGAAACAATATTTAAAAAAATGTTAACCTAATATTATTAGTTTGTTTGACACATACAAATATTCGCTGCAATATTTTTTATTTGTTGCACACCCCCGCTCTAATAAAATTTGAGTGGGTATAATTTGTAACCAAAGAGAAATATTTTATTTACAGACACACAAGACAATATCGTAGTATATATTATGGCGATATAAACAAAGAATGAAAAGCTGAACATTTGCGGAGAAAATAGGATTTTATTTGGAAACTACTATTTTTCAGACATCCCCGATCTCTAACCTTTAAATCGAGTGGCCGTTTGTAATGAAAATGATAGTAAAAGTTACCAAATTTACTCTGCAAGAGCGCATGTTGATCTAATGTCACTTTTGAGAGTCACAGTTTTTACAGCAAATAATTATTTTAGCTATTTTTTTTTCTTTTAAGCGTTTTGACATTATTCGAATATAAGCTTATGAAAATAACCGTTTGTATGTCTCTATTTTGTGGAAGTGGCTTCTGTAGTTCACTTAAAACTGTTTACAAAACGAGAGCTTTTAAAAGGCAGCCTTCTGTAAGCAAAAAATCAAATGGGGAATTGGATGAAATCAGGTATGTTGATGACGTCACACAAACCATTTTAGGCTGTGTTCATTCACATGTGTTTACAAAATAAAAAAGTTTTATTTCAAAGCCAATAATTTGTATGGCTCTTTTTCTACAATTTAAAAATATATATTCATTTTGGCGAGCTATAAGAAGATAAAAGTATAAAAATAATAAAATTTAGTTTATTATTTCATAAACTATATAAGAACATTTTGTCAGTAATGTTTAAATATTAGGGAACCGACAGTTAATTGGTCTCCTTTTCTTGTCGGGGCTCAACAAGACGACGAAACAGAGTCACCGGCCCATCCGACAGAAGGGGGGAACAAAGAATCTTGGAGTACCTTCTTCACAGCTTTAATTCGTCACGTTCCCATTGGTGCAAATACAAACAAGGTGAAGAAGGGTAGGGATGTAGTGACCAGTGGTCCAACAGAAGTGTTGGGTAGGGAAGTGTAGAGCAAACTGAGGCATTTTTGTTAAAAATCCAGCAGGGCTCGGGCGCAATTATGGAGACGCTCGTGTTTCAATAATTGTGGGAGAACTTTTTTTGCAATGTAGTATTGATAATATTTGACAAGTGTAATAGGAATCAAATTCAAAAACAATGTATAATTTAGTTAATAATATTTAATTTGCTAATTATATCATTCTTAATTTTGGAAATCAACGGTGCAAATTTAATTTACAATGTATTATATATCAATGAACCCACAACGTAATTATAGATTGGTCAATTAATATTTGCACTATGCAATAACAATTTAAACCGCCTAAAATAAAATATAAAAACTGATCTTAACATTCATTATATAATAAATATTGTTGCTACAACGACAAAATATAGATCATAATGATTTTATTTAAAAAAAATGTTATTTCAATTAGTTACGAAAACACCAACTTGACAGTAATCCTTAAGAACGAATTACTATTTTTAATTGTGAGTCTAGTACAACAGATAAAATAATAACTGTTCCCACGTAGGTTAGTTAAAATTAGTGACTTTTAACTAATGTTTGCTATAAAAAAAACTTTCGCTAGCTCTAAGCTACCACCACTCCTACGCTAGATGGAACTCAGAGCACTTCAATATATTAAAGTGCTATGTTATTTTTGTTTTCAATCACAGTTGGGACAACAACATTGCAAATGGCCACTGATTTTAAAGTCGTTAAATTTTACTATAACTTTTTTTTTGCTCATAACTAAACGATGTTTATGATGGTATTGAAAGCACGTACTTAGCGAACCGCAGGGAAACCCCTTGGTGGGCAGTTTAATACGCAGGTCTGCTGTGAATGGACTAAACCACTTATAATGGTCGAAAAAGGGGGAGGGGGTGGCTTATACATCTAGCATGCCTTGAAATTACATACATTCCTCTAAAAATACCAAAATTCAGACTTTTATGATGGCTAGTACCCAATTCATTTGAATTATTTTTTTCACAGGGTCTCCTTACCCATTCGTGTTATTAGTGTATATATATATATATATATTTATAATGTATATAACGCTAATTTTCCTTCTACTTCCCCCATCCCTAGTGTAATAGGGATATATATATTTATATGTATATATATGTATGTATATATGTATGTACCGGGTGTTCATTTAGAAACTATCCACCAAAATATCTCTAAACAACGCATTGCAGAAGAAAATGTCTTAAGCAAAAGTTGTTTGATTCTGAGGGGGAAGTGAGATGGTAATGATGGCATTACCTTGGGTGGCGTTGCTATGGTAACGTTAAGGTCACTTTGATTTTTTTTTTAATGAAAATCCCTATTTTTATTACATTTTATTGTAGATCAAGTTATGCCATTTTAAAAATGGTGGTTTAAGCCTTTTAAATTAAAAGCTATTACGAGAAATGAGCCTCACAAGTTTCTGAGTCGCCGGCACCGAGCACGGCATTAGAATTTGCTCTATTCAAACATAGATTTGGAAGGTACATGTGTTTGTGTGTAAGATCGTAATAAAACATTGTTTTTACTATCAATGCCAATTACAAATCCATTAGTTGTCTCGTTTCCTTTCTATTGTTAACATCAAATATCTTGAAAAATGGTTTAAAGTAAGGAAGAGAGAAAATAATTAATTTTTCTGTATAAAGCTGAGGCTCAATATGCTCGAAGAACGACGGCAACCTTCAACCAAAGACATCGGGAGGAAAACGAGTTACATAGATATGTTTTGGATCGTGTTTTGAAAATGTAAATAAACTGGATCTGTCGCAAACAAAAAACGGACTGTGTGTACATTATCGAGTGACCTAACTCAAGTGGAAATTTTGTGGCACTTATATGACAAAATCCCAAAAGTTCAGCACGGGAAGTGTCTAAAACTACTGGTGTATCAATTGGTTAGGTTCATAAGACATTAAAATTAATTAAGATTCATCCTTACAAAATGTAGGTACATCAAACATTAAGCTAATATGATCCTGATAAGAGAGTACAGTTTTGTGAAGAAATGATCGAATTATTGAATGCGAATCCATTGTTGTTAGAATGTATCTGCTTTTCTGAATAGTGCACTTTTTTCTTAAGTGGTTTTTTAAATAAACCAAACTGTCACTAATGGAGTGATCAAAATACTCTTATTTTTACTGACGGACATATACAATGGCCAGAAAAAATAAATACTTGGTCATGCATATTAGGTGACACGATTATTGGTCCGATATTTGCCAACGGAAATTTGTAAGGGGGGAAATTACTTGGAAATGCTTGAAGAAGCTAATCATCTTATCATAGTGCAAGCACTTGAAAATCAACAAGACAATCAGGGAAATAACAGATTTAATGGACAATGGATTGGCAGAAGAGGACCAATTAAGTGGCCAGCAAAGTCACCTGATTTAACGCCTCTAGGTGTTTTTACGTGGGGACATTTAAAGTCCATTATTTATGAGACTAAGACAACAAATATCTAAGAGTTAAAAAATAAAAAAACAATGGAATGTACAAGTATTACAAAAAAACCTTTGAAACATCATTAAGTGAATTCGAATATAGAATGTATCATTGTTTATCTCAAAATGGAGAGCATTTCAAAATTAAAATTAAAAGTTAAAATTAAAAAAACTTTTTATCATTAATTATGTTACAAATACACATATATGTGAACACACACACGTATGAGAGCATACAAACATGTGTACCTTCCAGAGTTACGTTTGAATAGGCCAAATTACAATGCCGCGCTCGGTGCCGGCAACTCCAAAACTTGTGAGGGTCATTTCTCGTGATAGCTTTTATTTTGAAAAGCTTGGAACCAAAATTGCTCGGTTGGTGTGCAAATAGACAATGTAAATGTGAGCGTGCTGTTATATGCAAATGATGCCGTATTAATGGCTAAGAGTGAAAGAGACTTGCAGAATAAATCATCATTTGAATGTGGTGATAGACCGAATTAATCCTTTTTTCCAAAACTAAGGCGATAGTTTTTGGTAAGGATAGATCAGGATTTTTTTTTAGTACCGCATCTTGCTAACCATTTTTGTTGTACGTCTGTGTGCTAAATTACACTAATGGTTTCTAGTGATTAAAAATATTATAGGTTTTATTTAAAATATGTATACACATATTTGCGTGGAGTGGAAAGTGGAAAACCATTTTGGAAAAAAACCATCAGTACACCCAACTGAGATTTGAACCTCAATCTCTCCGTCATCGGTAATCCGGTCTACTGCTAGAGTAAAGCATTTGACCACGTGGCTATCGAAACGGCTGTCAACTTAAGTTAATATAGATGTAAAACTGTTAGAACATGTGAATAATTGTGTATATATGGACCGAATGTTATGTGAAAATGAAAGGATGGACAGTGAACTCAAAATACGGGTGAATGCATCTCGGAGAGTAGTTCAATTTATGTGGATTACTACAAAGAATGAAGTAGTATTGAAAAAGGCAAAGATAGCAGTATATAAAAATGTGTTAAAGGCCAACATGGTTTTATAGATGTGAAGCGTGGGTTTGTCATAGATAAAAGAGAGAGGTGAATGCGGTTGGAATGAGCTATCTAAGGAATAAATGTGAAAAAACTCGTATGGACAGAGTCAATAATGAATGGGTGTTGAAGGAGTGCGTTTGAAAGGTAATCCAATAGGTCACTGTAAAAAGAAGCGTCTTACGTTGGTTTGGGCACGTTGAAAGGATGAGGGTGGCTGGAGTGACGAAGTAAATATATGAAGGTAGAGTGTGTGTGGAGCAAAATAAATAAAGTATTAGGCCATTTAATACACGGCTTAATGTTGTAGATAAATATGTGAGAACAATGGCAAAAATAGCTAAATAATTATATATTATCATATGTATATTTAATTTAGATATTTAATTTAATTACTATAGACAGGCCTAATATATAATTTAGTAATTAAGTTTAATTATATACATGATATATAATATATATTTAATTTATATTATTATATACATAATTTAGCCATTTGATTTAATTATATATATATCTATATAAATCTATTTATCTATCTATTATATATATATATATATATATATATATATATATATATATATATATATATATATAATTTACCTTTTTAATAGATCATGATATGCACATTAGTAAAGTTTTAAACTATACTATTGGCAGCAAAAAAAATGGTGGCTGCGCTATCCTATATCTCGTGATCTTAGTTGATAATATATTTGTAGCTTATGATTTCCGCGCGTCCATCACAAACTCTGCCTCTAAATATGAGTGAAGAATGGTTCTGAAAAAGGGACAGTTCCTGGATAACTCTGTGGTTAGAGCATTGCCATTCTAGAGCAAAGATCCCAAGCTAGATTTCCGTGTCTAGGTGTCATATTTAAATTTAAAGAATATATTTATTCATGTTTAGAATCTTAATTTTTTTCATCAATGCGCCTTACTCCCTGTTTAGGTTATACACATATATGGTTTTATTTATTTATTTGGCACCACGTCTTAGTACCCTTTCGGGTTATACCCTTACGTACTAACTATGCAAATGGGTTGAAATGTGAGGGTTGAATATAAAAGAAGTGAACCCACATTTGCGTGGAGGGAGAGTGGAATACCATTTAGGAAAAACAACCCCAATTTCACCCGAGTGAGATTCGATTCTTGATATCCCCGTCCTAGACAGTCTAGCTCAACACGAAGTTAGCGTGTTAGCTAACTACGCCACCGAATGGGTGTATATATGGTAATTAATCTGAATTGTTAGTGAGGAGGAAGGAAGCATTTTAGAGGTAGTATACCCGCATTTTCATGGAAGGGGAGTGGGAAATCATTCATGACAAACCACCCTCAGTAGATCCGACTTGGACTCGAACCCCGATCTCCTTGTCATCAGCAGGCTACTCTAACACTAGAGTGATGCCTAAGCTCATTCGGCTATTGAAGCGGGTGATCTCTTTGTTAATGGCTTTCAAAACAATTATTGAAGAAACACGGTGTGCTCCCAGCTGGTATTTAAGCTCGTTCAAGTTGTCAATCAATCTCCCTGGTTTAGAGAATGGCCTCTGTGCCAGTGAAAATGTGGCTTTGAGCTCTATCTTGCCTGCGAACAAGAGTCATGCTGCCCCCACTCACCAGAGATATGGTAGTTTTTAAGATCGAATCCTATAAAAGTGGCTCAAGTACATATTTATCATCGCGCGGCAGCGGAGTGAAATAGATCCTTCCTCCGAGACGTCTCAAATACTTGTGAACCAGTTGTGAAAAATGCAGCAGGAGGTGTTCTTGAAGAGGGTTATTTTATCATATTTACTCATTTGGAACTAGTTTCGGACCCATGACCAATTTATAACGTGCACGATTCCCCTTGAATAAACTACTCTTAATTTTATAAATAAATATCTTATTCCAAAAATTCCTCGGGGGACCCTTATGAAAACCCTAGATACCAAGATTTATCCCGATTGGTAAAATCATTTCGGCGCTAAACCGACAGACGGCATCGCAAAAATAACATTTTTTGGAATCAGGGGCCATGAAACGTCAACATCCATTGAAATGTCGAGTTCAATTTTTTTGACGATAACAATTCTTTCTCAACACGTATATATTACATATTAATATGATGATTTATAAACATTATATGTTAAAAAAATATATCCAATATATATTGAAATTATTGAAGTAGCTCTTCTCTGACAAGGCGCACCAGGAAAAAAAAATAGTTTTTATACTTCTCATTTCTCATTTACTTCTTATGCAGTCTCCTCTATCAAATGTGCCTACAAAAATATGATTTATCATCAAAACTTTTGCCATTCTCTACGTTTATATAAATAAGATCATTTATGTTAAATTTATGCGTTATGATCAGAATAGAAAAAATAATTACACGTGTTTGGATATAGAGCACACTAATTAGTCCAGTGCATTATGGAATAATTTAGCTAAACTTAGCACAAGCTTATACAACTTTTTGAACCTATTAGAACAGGATATCTTTGAGGTCACAAATATATGGCTAATTCACAGTAACTGTGACCTTTTTATGATAGTTAACGAGTTATTATAACCGTTCTATAGTCAGCCGTACTAAAAATAAGTTTCGTAACTTTTACCAGTGACGTAAATTAACCCTTCTTGACAACGTGACAAAAACATATTTACCTTCCTGACAAATATCGAAGCAAAGCTACCATAAATATATTAATTTTGTACTATTCATTGGTTTAAGTTTGTTCACAAATTGTAAATAAAATTCCTAACTAAAAAAGTAATAATAATAATTAATCCAAATTAAAAAATATCTTCCCATGTTGTCTGTCATTGAAATTATAATATAATTTTAACTTATACTTTTAACACAAGTATTAATAGTTTCTAAAAAAACTCTCTTTGGTGCTCACATGGTTTAAGGCGTCCCTTCCGCAATAGGCTGGTTCGCCGAATTCGGCAAGATCAGGGTTTAAATCCTGGTCGACAGTTCTGAGGGTAGTGTTTTTTATAAAGGTTTTCCCACCCTCCTCTGAATTCTACCTTTTAATTCCTACACAATTAATGATAAAAATTAAAAAATCTTGGATGAATAGTAAGTTGGAGTGACTGAATTATTTTTTAAATTAAATTTTACTTTTATTTAAAATCGTATTTCTAGGACTAATTCAGGCTAATAGCGAATAAATAAATCTAAACTAACAAAGAATAAATATTTGATGGAAAATCTAGATATAAAGTAATCCACATTGTGAAATAATATTTCTCTAATGTAGCTTATATATATTGAGCCCCATGCTCATAAGTCAGTGCCAGGTGCATTATATCTAGGGTTAACTCTATCAGACACAATCTGTTCGCACCCGGTATAGATGCCAGCTGTAGGTCATAAAAACTTTCACAAGTGTGACCCAAATCTGTGAAAGAATCATCCCCAGAAATCTCACAAAACTACACATACAGTTCAAAAAAAAAAAAAAAAGAAATGATCAAAGAAAACTTAATGCAGAGAAAAGATCATAAAAATGTTGCGATATATTTATTACGCTCATTCGGAAGCAGATATAAACTTTCTCTTGGTTTACGATTTCTCTATCCAGTCGAACAATCACAAAAGTTCCTCATACTCCGGTTTGACTGCGTAGCATTAGACACTCATTAATATATTTTTAACTAACGTATTGGTTTGGTTACGGAAGTTTGTATCAATATATTCATTTTTTTTTTGTAAATATTTCATTGCTTTTTTTGTTTTAGAGAGCCAAACTCTCTACTAACCAGCGGATGGTAAACATTTTACTCAAATGTTGTGAAAATAACTTGTAGCACCCGACCGTAAATAGCCCCAATGTGAGAACAATATGGAACTGAGTTACAAATTAACATATTTTATTGATAAGACATCATTATAATTAAATACATACAAATGAACAAATACATATTGTATGGAAAAGGAACGGACTACAAAGCCCGAACAAAAGGATAGACCTCAATTATAACTTCAATAATTCAAGCATTTAATGCATCAGCTACAACAGTGGTATTCAACCGATGGCCCGCGGGCCATTACTAACCACGCACAATATGGCGGCAATTAAATGATAAAAATATTTTGAATTCCATATTAAATATGGTGGCAATTAGATAGAAATAAATTTATTTAGAAAAGTACTAACACACCATCTAGTGGCTTCAAGACAAAGTTAAGTTGTGACAAACATTTATTAACATGACTTCAACAATATTATTTTAAATTTAATATTTGATCTCAATCAATAATTACAATTCAATATTTAATCCAAAAGATTGATTGAAGAGCTTATGACAAAACAACACTTGTCAAAATATTACGTTCTTTAGATAGGAGCGCATTCTAGTAGTTACGGGTGAACCAAGCAACATTATGGTAACCCACCACCATTCAAATTTGGGGATATTTGCTCTAAATTCTACCTTTATATTTCCTGTCTTACTAAATAATTAATATTAAACTAATTAATATAATATGTTAAAGTAATGTATACGTGTACACATATAAACCAAACAGGCAGTGAGGCACATAGAAGAAAATAAAAAGAGTTCGTTAAAGCGTAAATTTAACCATCGAAAAGTTTCTTTAGCTTAAAACTGGTTTCAGTTCATGTTCCAACAAAGTCTAGAAGACTTAGTTTCAAATAGAGTTCAATTTGATGAAGGAAAGAAGGGGTTGTTAATCTCAACGTCTTACTTCTTGTCCGAGCCATCCGTGTATTTATACGAGGGTAAGGAAATTTAAAGTTAAAGGAAGTATATCCGTATTGGCGGGGAGGGAAAGTTGAAATTTGTTTAAAATAAAGCATCTTACTAAACCTTACCTGTATATGAACCCTAACATCTCCGTCACAAGCAAACAAAACTTGATGAGGCTGACTCTTTATATGCGTGCCCACCGGTACAAGTTTTTTCGATGTTTACGTTAAATATTAGGAACACTAACAGCTTACTGTATAAGGATTTAGAATGGAAGAGGTTTTTATGAGAACATTCACCGAAATTATCGCGGGTATTAAATGGATCATAAAACCAGTGAAATTCTATATGTGAAACCCCCGCTAACCCAGTTAACCTTAACAAGATTCAAATCTCAAACTTCCCAATCCCGACAATCCATTAAGTTGCAAGACTGATGAAATAGGCCATTTGACCATCGATGCAAGTATTTATTTTATGTGTCTGTTTTTTCATTTATTTGTGACTTGATTATGATAGAATAATATTTTTTCAACTATCAAAAATCAATAATACTGGATAAATCATTTATGCTCAAAACAAGAATGCTATTATAAATAAAACAAGCTGCAAACCAAACATATAATTACTTTTCTCTCTATCTTACAGGTAGAGAAAGTATGGTGATCGTCAAAAAAATCGAACTCAAGATTTTGATGAATTTTGACTTTTCATGACTTCCTGAAACCGAAAAAGTGGTTTTTGAATTTCCGTCTGTCTGTCTGTCTGTCTGTCTGTACCTCCAACTAGAGCCTAAACTATTTTACCGATTGAGCTGAAACTTGATATCTAGGGTTTTCATAGGGTTGCCCCGAGGAGTTTTTGGAATTGGATATCTACCCCTAAAATTAAGGGTAGTTTACTGAAGGGAAAAAAGAGAAAAAGTCGATTTTCTCAAAATCGGCTCTAACGATTTTGATTAAATTTCATTTATGAACATTAATAAATATTCCAAACAAAATGGCTACTCTCAATATTTCGGCAAAATGGCTTTAAGGGCTCCGGTCTGATGCGTTAATTAACATTTTTTATAATAGCTCCGAAACTATTTGAAATATGAAATTACTTAGCATTACAAATATGTATATATATTTATAATACAAATATTTTATTCGAAACATATTTTTATAAAATCAATAATTTTCAATATATACGCAATTATATATATATTTTTAACTTTTTGGACTTTCAAGCTTAAGTATTGCGATCGTAAAAAAAACTAACCTGAAATGTTGATGGATTTCGACGTCTCATGACCCCCCGAACCCTAAAATATAGTCTTTGCAATGCCGTCTGTCTGTGTGTCTATTAAAACTTAAAATTAAGGGTAGTTTACTGAAGGGATAAAAGAGAAAAAGTCGATTTTCTCAAAATCGGCTCTAACGATTTTGATTAAATTTCATTCATAAACATAAATAAATATTCCAAACAAAATGGCTACTCTCAATATTTCGGCAAAATGGCTTTAAGGGCTCCGGTCTGATGCGTCAATTAACATTTTTTATAATAGCTCCGAAACTATTTGAGATATGAAATTACTTAGTATTACAAATATGTATATATATATATATATATATATAATACAGATATTTTATCCGAAGCATGTTTTTATAAAATCAATAATTTTCAATCTATACGCAATTATATATATAATTTTAACTTTTTGGACATTAAAGCTTAAGTATTGCGATCGTAAAAAAAACTAACCTGAAATGTTGATGGATTTCGACGTCTCATGACCCCCCGAACCCTAAAAAATAGTCTTTGCAATGCTGTCTGTTTGTGTGTCTATTAAAACTTAAAATTAAGGGTAGTTTACTGAAGGGATAAAAGAGAAAAAGTCGATTTTCTCAAAATCGGCTCTAACGATTTTGATTAAATTTCATTCATAAACATTAATAAATATTCCAAACAAAATGGCTACCCTCAATATTTCGGCAAAATGGCTTTAAGGGCTCCGGTCTGATGCGTCAATTAACATTTTTTATAATAGCTCCGAAACTATTTGAGATATGAAATTACTTAGCATTACATATATGTATATATATATATAATACAGATATTTTATCCGAAACATATTTTTATAAAATCAATAACATTCAATCTATACGCAATTATATGATTTTTTTTAACTTTTTGGACATTTAAGTTTAAGTATTGCGACCGTAAAAAAAAACTAACCTGAAATGTTGATGGATGTCGACGTCTCATGACCCCCCGAACCCTAAAAAATAGTCTTTGCAATGCCGTCTGTCTGTGTGTCTATAAAAACTTAAAATTAAGGGTAGTTTACTGAAGGGAGAAAAGAGAAAAATTTGGTTTTCTCAAAATCTGCTCAAACGATTTTGATTAAAATTCGTATCTAGGCGTTGATTAAGATAATAAATAAACTGGCTATTTTCATTTTCCTATGAAAATTATTTTTAGGGTACTTTACAGACGCGTTAATTTCCGTATCTCCACAACTATTTGAGAAACTAAACCACTTATCATTGCAAAATTGTAGGACTATTAGAAATAAAATCTTTTATTTGACATATATTTTTATAAAAGAAACATTTTCTGAGATATTTGCAAATATATTAATACAATTTTGTGAGCTTTAGTTGTAAACATATACTACTTAAGTCTTAACGCAATAATTCTCCAATGCCATAGAGTAATTAAATATAAGTATCTAAAAAAGTATGTTATTTTTCCTTAAAGCTCTTAGGAGATATGTTTGCATAGCAATGATCTATCTCCATTTTAGACTCAATAGTCAATATCTACATTTTTTATTGGTAAAAATGTATAAATGAATAATTAAATATCAATGCGATGACTTGAAGATCTGCAACACCTTATAAAATGTTAAAACTTTAACCAGAAATCCAAATTTTAATACGAAGTTTTGACCCTTGTGGAAGACATTAAACTGTTTGAAATGTTCTTAGGTGGACAAAGATGCGCCTCTTTTCTCATTGATTATATATCATTGTATATTATTTTATGAGTGTTCTTATGTAGAGTGGTGATGATACATTGTACATTATTCCGTTCAGAAATCTTACGAGTTTATAGAAAGAGAGAGAAAGTCTGTGCGGTGCGCCGTACCATTTATTTTTTACTAGCTTACAAACGTTTCTAAAATTTTCAATTTGGTTTAAAATTTTTGTGTTGAATAAATATATTTGTCAAAGAACTCTCATATGTCTTATGTATGTAGGCTATAAATAATTTATAGGGTTAGCTTTGTTTTTAAAATTTTTGTAGCATGATAAAAAATTTTAAATTTTACAAAATATTAGGTACCTTTTTTAAATCAAATCAAGTGTTTTTGTGTAAATCTGTTTATCAAATACGCTTGTTTTTAATATTATTTCGTTAATTTTTCCCAAGAGACGTAGAACCTAGATAAAAGCATTTCTAAATACCTTTTAAAATGTGGTAAGCAAGTGTAGTGTAAGATAAATTATTCAAAAAGATGAAAACCGAAAATGTATGGAACCGTTTTCCCAGAATTGTTGTCATATTGCAATAATGTCCCCTTTAAATTATTGCTAACAACTTTTTTACTACTATAAAATTTATCTATACTCTTAGATAGATAAGATCAAAAGGTTCAAAAAATATTAATCAATTCGGTAAAATATTACTGTCTATCGATAATAGTTATACCATCTGATTATGTTTTAGATATAGGTCAATCTTTAGAATATATATTCTGAAAATTTGTAGCCGACGATTTCTGCTAAGTTCATCATAGACTCTGCCTAAAATATGAGTGAAGAATGACCCAGGTCACGAGACGAATCCTGGATAGCTCAGTGGTTAGAGCATTGGTGTACTAAGCCAGAGGTCCCGGGTTCGATTCCCGTGTCCAGGTGTCATTTTTCAATTTTCAGAATATGATATCTAGGTGGAGTAATCCCCACTAATAAGCATAAATAATAGCTCTGGCTATTAATTCTTAATTTAGAATATAGTTAGTCAATATTTTAATTTCAAGTTACTCTATCAAAGAATGAAAAAAAAGGGTATTCTAACAAATTCCCTAAAAAGCTTATGGCAGACCCCCATTCTTTGTGTTAACATAGCAAACACATTTTCGACATGCATGACAGGAGTTTTAGAGAAATCTACAAATATTAATAACTTTCTCTTTGAATTGTTTATAGTTTGTAAATCCGTATGTCCCTATGTCTAAGTGAGGTCCTTGTGTTTGAAACATATATTTGCAAAAAAATAAAAGTGTTATATTCTTTTAAGGTGGGAATTCTCTAGATCATATATATGTCTTGGAGGATCAATAAGTTTAAAAACATCATCTCCCCTCTCCCAATAAATATGTTAAAACACCACATAGTATTAAGGGCACTGCTTAAGCACGGTTTACACGTTGAGAGCTACTGGCTGGCCAGTAAGACAGCAGTTGTCCTAACTAGGTGGACAGTTATTGGGCTCTGCTGTACGGTGATCGTAAGTTAAAATGTCTGAAGAGCGTATTATTCTTATTCATAAGGTAATATGATCATTTTAATTAATATTGTGTGATGAATTATCAGATAAAAATAAGTAGGCGAGGAATAGGAAAATTAAATCAAAAACGCCGACACCAACCACGTGCAATATTATCAGGTTTCTGGTGAGCTACTGACTGACTTGTGCGTTCACACGAAGCCAGTGGCTGGCTTATCTGCGTAGTGGGGGAGGGCCAGTGGACAGTAAAACAAAAATATTTGAAGTGGCTGGCTAGGCCAGCTGCTGACCCACTCGGACGGTCAGTAACATGGCCGACCTGTTTACACGAGGCCAGTAGCTGACCCTCATACCGGGATCACGATCAGCTTAACGTTAAATTAACATAACGTTCACTTAAAGTTAACTTAAGGTATTTGTGATCACGATTCACGTAACTTAACGTAACAACTCGAGCCTCCCAGGATATCTCTTACGTTAAGTTAGCTGCAAGTCAACGTTAAGTTAACTGCATCGTGATCGCTTCCATTTAAACACACGAGGAGGTCCTTTACGCTAAGTTACGTTAACTTATTAACGTTAAGTTGATAGTGATCCCGGCTTCAGTTACTGGCTCAATCAATTAGTAAGCCAACTGACCCCGTGTAAACGAGACATAAGCTTGAAAGGACATATCTTCACACTACTTTGCTTCTTAGATTGGTTTTATATTCATGCATAACGCATAATTACAAGCGAGTAGTGTATAGCACATAATCCGCAAAAAACTTGAAATACATTAATTTCAATGATAGCGTTTATAATTGATATATAGTGAATCGTGCACAGTACATAAAGTTGATTTAACTTTTAAATTCTGATACTTTATTCAAGGAGCTCAGTATAGATAATTTCATTGAACTTGAGACGTATCAGCCAATGAGAATGCGATGAGGATATAGCCAATTATACGCCAGTATACAAGCAGACAAGGATTTATTGGCATTTGTTTTCATGTTTGAAATGCCATGTCTTATTTATACTTGTTTGTTATTCAGGATTATTATTTGTTTTAGAGTCAATGACTATGATTGTCTATATCATGATTGAAAGTAAAAGATAAATATTTATTTTTTCATTCTGTTACTGAGAATTAGGGGGGAGCTGAATTGTATCCTCTCGGAAAGGTATCCTTTCCGACAGTTTTGTAATAAACTGCTTTTGTGAAAAACTGGAATTGTATCCACCTGAATTATACCCACAAAAACTGGAATTGTATCCCCTCGGAAAGGTATCCTTTCCGACAGTTTTGTAATAAACTGCTTTTGTGAAAAACTGGAATTGTACCCACCTGAATTAAACCCCCCAAAACTGGAATTATATCCCCTCGGAAAGGTATCCTTTCCGACAGTTTTGTAATAAACTGCTTTTGTGAAAAACTGGAATTGTACCCACCTGAATTATACCCCCAAAAACTGGAATTGTATCCCCTCGGAAAGGTATCCTTTCCGACAGTTTTGTAAAAAACTCCTTTTGTGAAAAACTGGAATTGTATCCACAAATCGCTGACTTGAGGTTTAACAGAAGGAACGTTTAACGTAAAAGCTTTGTCACACTTCTGGTAGAGGGCAGCAGAATGGAATCTTCTACACTTACTAATTGTATACTAGAGTGCAGCCAAATCAGTATGTTAATTCAATCAAATTATTTAAATACGTTTAAGTAATTATTTGAAATTCGTAGACTCCTATAAAGCTGCCAAGATTACATAGAATATTAAAAAGTATAGCTTTTTAGATTATTTATGTGCTGCAGAAGTATTTTCTTAAACATGAAGTATTCATTCCCTTTAAGGATTGCAGTGCATACTAGAACATTAATTTGTAACCTTATTTCACTTGTAAGTTTTTTTTCAGGTCAATATATTTTAGAACATGTATCGATTTCTATAATTTTAAAGAAACAAATCTTTTATTTTATTTGCCACCAGACTTTAACCACTATGTTAAAAAATGAATTTGAAAATCTAGCTTTAATTTATTCAATTATAGTGAGAAATGAGACATTTTGATGAATTCTGGCAAGAATTTTATTAATGTGAATTGGCAGCACTGCTTATTTCACTTCCTATGCTCAGTGAGTTCTAGTGATAGGAAGAATCGAGTACCAGTAGTCGACTACACCTTTTGTGTATCGTAATCGGTTGAACTCGATTCTTCCAGAAATACTCAAGTAAAAGTAGTTGGGCCCTGTTCTTCTTTTAGTTGCTCCTTTTCTTTATCTTCAGATATAATACACAATATTGATTGGTATGTTTAACGTGTTATATTAATACAAAATCTTTTTTCCCATATAGTTCATTTTTCAGTCATACTCTTATCAGCGCAAGATTTAGAACAACATTCAATCCCCATCCGACATTTTATCAATAATACATCTCTGACCATATCGGGAATGGAACTCAGGACACTTAGCCTGGTTGCCACACACACTACTAACTGTGGTAGTGTTGAATTTATACTAGGTGACTCGTTAAAGATTCGAGCCCCAACCTGATTACTAACGGTGACAGTAAAACGAGTGTAATAGTCCTTAGACCGGTCGACCCCCTAGTGGGGGTAACATATTTCTTCATTCGGAAGTGAATAAATGGTATGATAGTGTATTTATTGTGGCTGCACATAAGATAAACTTTGAAAATTTAATATTGCCTCGGCAATTGCAGTACAACCCAGTCTATTGAACTATATGAACGAAGAATATATTATTAATTTTGATGTGAATGATAAGAGCTGACATAACTCTGCAGTGTTCAACGACACAACTGTCTAAGTGTGACACGCTCTTCAAAACAAAAAGTTATAGCATAACTTAGAATTATTCTAAGTTATGCTATAACTTTTTGTTGTGACACTATTAAAAATAACACTATTGAAAACTAAAAAGATCTCTAAAAACTCGCATTCACAAACAAGTGCACGAGAAGTTAAACGAGAATAACCAAATATGAAGAAATGCTCGTTCACATTAGTTGGCTAGGCCTGGAAGAAGCTTTATGGGTTTTTTTTTATGGATGATTCATTCACTTTTACGATAAATACAATACACACAGGTCTTCCGGGGGGCATAATTCCTTTTTGGGTTTCTTCTTCCTCTGATCTACGAATTACGATTACAACGCTAGGCGTACCAATAGCAAAAAAAGTATTTTCGCGTTTGACTATCAAAAATGACAGATTCAAAACACGTCATATTGAATTTAGTAATAATCCTCAGTAAACTACTGCTAAGCGAATGTTTACCCAAAATAAAAGTGTATACAGTGCTATTTGACAAGTAAAATACTCCCAAATCTATCGATTTCAAACAAAATCATTTGAGTCATTTTTGAAAAAAAGTATAATTCAAAAATGTCACTCATCAATAAACTACCCTTAGTTTAATGACTAGCGTCAAAGTAAAAATAATTTAACTTCCTGAGATACTGTCCAATAACAAAGTTAAGTTTGAACAATATTCATCAAAGCCGTTTCAGATCGGTGGCCAAGGAGAAATAGACGTGCATGGGGACAGACTGAATGGTAAAATCCACTTTTTTGATTTCGAACACACATAGAACGAAGTTTGATCATAATCTCGAGGTCAAGAATGTTCACGAATACATCACTTTCTCTTGATGCGATGAAAAAAAATGTTGCGTTGATATTTTATCTGATAGTTGTCAAGTGAGAACTACAGAGCATTTGGATTGTCGTACACAAATATATGAGTTATATAAAGTTGAGTAATGTTTTAGAGGAAATGTACCTGCATTTGTATAGAGGGAGAGCAGGAATTCATGTAGGGAAAATAAACTCAGTTTACCCTTATAAGATAAGAACCCTGAATACCGCATCACTATCAAACCAAACCAAACGAAACTGACTTTTTTTTTTTCACGTGCCCCTCAATTCGAATTGTATAGTGTTGTTCCGGAACTTAGCTAAGATGTGTGTGTGGAGTAAAAACCATAGCATATGAGCAATATATGTGACCAACGGTAGCTTGGCTACTAGCCACATCGGTGGGCACGCGGACTAAACGCCAAGCATATCTTGTCTAGCTTTCCAACGATGGGAAAGTCTGGGTTTGAACCCTGGCCAGAAATACGGAGGGTAGCTTTGGTGGCCACATGACCACGTGGTCTAAGGTGTCACTCTTACAATAGAATGTATACTAATGATGAGAAGGAGATCAGGGTTCGAATCTCGGTCGGGCGTTTGAGGTTTTTTTTTCCAAAATGGTTTTCAACTCTCCCTCCACGCGTATACCTCCTACTAATTCAACGATCCTCATCCCTAACTCACTTGCATATATTATTATATTATATGCGTATAAACCAAATATGTAATAAAACGCCGTGCTAAGAAAAATTAGGTTTTAATTTCCTACTTTTCGCTTACTTATTTGCGGGTATATTTTACTCTAAATTCTATCTTATTATTCGCTTTATTAAAATGTAAATAGCCAGGCTGGGTAGTAAGACGCGAAGCATGAGCAGGTAAATATCTATAGTAAGAGAGAAAGATCAGCTTGTGAGGATGTCCTCATCCTATTAGCTAATCCCTCTTTCTCCTGGGACAGTCTTGCTCGGTCTATGTTATGTACTTGTACACAGCTACGCCGGCGCGGTGGGAGAAATACATCGACGAAGTTGAGTAAAGTGGCGCAGAGTAATTTGGTATGATTTCCCTTGCGGTCATTTTCTCTTTAGACCAGTTCCCCCTTTGGATCAGAAGGTATTATCATAAATATGTCAAACGATCTAGTGGGAGCTAAGGAAGAGTGATCAGTTTGAGGGGTACAGCCAGTTTGAGATGAATTATGCTATATAACGGATTAAAAGCAGGCTTAGGTTGTTTTTACAAGTTAAGAATGCCAATAGTGACAGTCACATAGCTAACAGAACTAAAAGAATAAGAGAATTGTTAAAATAAAAATACAAAAATGTTGTCTGTCGTAGAAAACAGGCCACTCAATATGGTAAAACCCACCCTTTGTGTACTCTCACAGATTTGAGCTCCTGCCTATCGGGTGCAATAATTCACTACTTGAACAACGAGTCCTACCGGTCTAAGGCAATAATTTAACCATTATAAATATTTTACATATGCTTATTGCTTACACACTAATATCAGCAATAAATAGAAATTTCACTGCCGCACATACAAAATTAGGCCACCCATCCCTATATTAAGATAATTATATCCAGTCCACCTCATTACACACTTTCCCTATCTTGAGCTAGCTCTAGCCAGTCCCCCTCATTACACCCTATCCCTATCTTTAGCTAGTTATATCCAGTTCACCTCATTACACCCTATCCCTATCTTGAGCTAGTTATATCCAGTTCACCTCATTACACCCTATCTCTTTCAGGTCCATTCTAATGTTAACCTCCCATCTGCGTCTAGGTCTTCCCAATGGCTTCTTCTCATTGGGTTTGGCAGTCAAGAACCCGAACTATGGTTCTTCCATTCACGCCGCATAACCTGCCCACCATACTCTGCGAGATTTGACTATCCTAACAATGTATTGTGAGGAGTACAGGGTATGAAACTCATAATTACGTAAACTATTCCACTCCGCAGTATCTTATTCCTTTTTGGACCAAATATCTTCTTAAGAACCTTGTTTTCACAAACCGTAAATTTATTTTTGTCATGTAAGATGTGATAATTTTAGTTCTGTCAAGGTTTATATTTATTAGTTCTACTTTTTTTAGTGTGTAGTTATTATTTTGACGCGACTAACACCACATGCGGCCCGATGCCACACTACTGTTTAGCTAAGTTTCATTATATTTATTTTCAAACTTAATATTTTCGACGAACATTTTGTAACGTTACAAGGGTGTAATGTTACATCTAAGCCCCACCCCTACCCGATGCTGCTGAACTGGCATACGTAGTCATACTACCCGCTCCAAGAAAATATCATCCGATGAATACTACCCGCTCCTTGAAACGTCAGTAAATAGTCAATTCACCTGCAATAGTAAGCTTCTCTATTGTAGTTTCTAATATAACCAAGCCATATAAAAACAATATCTTTCTATACAATCCCCTTTCAACTTCTACAAGGAATTCTGTTAGCGTACGTACCCTCTGGATATGCTGGCCTGGACAACCAAGAAACCTAGCTGGCTGCAAAACGTCCTAAGTCGGCGAGTGGGGCAACTTTGCTGAGTGCATCCGCACTAGATGTGAATACCGGACCGACACGAAAGTATCTGACGAGAACATTTCTACTAATCATGAGCGAGGTGGAGATAGACGTAGCTGACCTCTTCCGGATAATCTCTACAACCATCTACTGACCTCTGACGTCACTGACCAATCAATCAGAGAAGATTCAAAATACAATGCAAGAAACCGTCAGCTGGAGCGGCGTGGCCAACCAGAGACCTTCAAGCTGGATGACCCAAGAAGATGGCGTGATCGCCCCCCCTTTACGTCACCGACCGAGTAGTGAACTAATTCCCCCCTTTTGTGCCTACGCAGTCAGATCACTATAAAACATGTAACTTTGTAAAATAAGGATGACTTTTGAACCCGTCAGCATGAGGTACGGACCTCTGTATATTACATAAACCAACGACCTTTGGATCAGCCACATTCGGGTATGGACCTCAACAATATATAGTACGACCTTTGACTTGCCTTCGCCCGGGATGGAACTATTCTTAACCTACATTTGACACCGCCAGAATGGATCTCCACTATTGTATTGTAAAACTTCAAAACTCGTCACCTTGTTGGACTGACGGTACTAATTGTTCTAGTCTGGAGATGATATCCTGGAACAATAGACTCAGTGAAAGGGAAGTTATCACACTCTGTAAATATTCGTCGTTAGGATTTTGGAACTTTAACAGTTGAACTTAATAATATTATTTTGGATATTAACGGGGTTATGTGATGATAGTATTGCTGTTGTGTAGTCATGTTAGATTCTTAAAGGAATTGACGAATCTACTATATTGCTTATTTGGTTTTCCATTGTATTCTGATTATTGTCTAAAATAAATTGGACTGTTCGTTGTTTATTCTCAAACATTCATCAATCTCAAATCAATAGTTTATCTTAGTTCGTGTTCGATTGATGACGGTTCAAACAATCCCGCGTGAGATATCATTAGGTTTGATATGGGTAACTCACGTGTTATGTAACGTCATTTATAAAGTTTATTGTATATTTGTTTATAGTACTTGGATGTACTTTCTGTTAGCATAATGTTAGATTGATTCAAGACATTAACAGTAAAACTGTGGGGCTTACTCTTTAAGTTAACTAGAGAAAGTCATTATGTTTATTCTGTCCGTATTGTTGGGACACTTTCGTATCCATTTAGATTGGCTCATAAAACCTTTTACTACTGATATTATTATTTATTTTGTTTATTCTGAAAGAGTTGAAACAGACTTAAAATGATATAGATAACTATTATATTTTCCAGTGATCAATGTTTTCCATTTTGCTACTAGGATGGTCAAGGCCACCTTATTTATTGTCTGCTGTTTTGATTGAATTAAATCGCTATTTACTTTTAATTATAACTGCGCTTGCTTTCTTATTTATTATTTCATGTTCTTTAGAATATATCCTCTTTTCCTTGTAGTATTTTATTTAGTGGCCTATTACTACGAGGTAGATAGAGAGGGTGTAACAATTTTATTACGATGAAATTATAATAACGCTATATCAATCAGACCAACAATAAATATACATATTTACCTGGTTTTAATCATAATATTCCATTCACGCTGCTACAAGATTGACCAGCTGAGGTTGGATTACAATAGTTAATTGTTTACCAATTATTTGCCATCGCTTAACTAAGCCGGTGTAAGCGGAAAACATTAGTCCAGTGTATTATTAGTCTGAATGGAAGAAGGACTCAAGTACAGCTTCGGCACGCACTCAAAAGAATGGCATCTCTTTGAAACCGAACAGCGGTCTAATAATCTCAATGTTGATTAGGAAATTCATGTCGATATTATTGTAACTTTATTAAACCTCTCAAACCTTAGTTATTTTCCAATGCCTTCACCGCATCAACGACAGTGGTTTTTTTAAAATCCTATCTTAAAAAGGAAAAAAGAAAGACAATTAATTAGCATATTATGTCAAAAGCCTTTGAATATTTTACACAATATTCTTACTCTGGCACCCCCATAAATATGATTTAAATTTAAACATACATACAAATATATAACATTTTAAATTATATTATAATAATTATAGAGTAGTCACACGCCCCTTTAAGCTATTTAGAAAGGCCTTCCTCTGAAATGAATAGAATGCCGTAAGTCTTAAGAATTTATTTAAAGTAGTCTTTATCTTTTAAAAAAATGGATGTCCCTAAAAGCTCTTTGGAGTTTTTACTTTCTCGACCCCTTGGAGAGAGAAAGTATTTTGATCGTCAAAAAATCGAACTCTAGATTTTGATAAATGTCCATGCTTCATGACTTCCTAAATAAAAATAAATAAAAAGCTATATATTTTGGGTCATTTTATATTTAAGATCAATATTTCCACCATCGCTGAGTAGGCAAATGACAAATAAATAGGTTATTATTTATAAACTGTTCATAAAAATAATCGCTAAAACCCAAATTGTACAACAAAATTATTTTAACTGTTACAAAATAAGAGTCTTGACAACACGGTTATCTTTAACACACTTAACACACAACTTATACACATGAGTTACAGCCCCACCAGCCTCTATATTATACAACTAAATTTAGTTTAAAATGACATATTTTAGCCTACCTTTGTAGTTATTATTATTTAAAAACTGCCCTTATTACACCCGACCAAGATTCGAAACTCAATCTACCCATTAACGGCAGTCTTGTCTTATTTTGATACAAACTAACAGTATATATTGGCATAGTTTTAAGAATTTGTACCTTCCTCCCTGCTGCTATCTTCGTGTAAAAGAGAATCTTGACTTTTTGATGTTGGTTGCTCTTCCCAAGGCCCGAATAGGCAGTATTTATCCATACTAACAATAAACTAAATACATGCAATCAAATTAATAAACGGCCGAAAAATACACGCACGCACACACACACACACACTTCCAAAGGGTGGCATTAACATATCTTTTGCTGTAAGCAGTGGTGCACCCAAAGGGGAGAGGGGCAAACAGGGTATTTGACCCCCACCTTCCCCAACATCACACATAATGTTAATAGAAATTTAAATAATATTAAGTATGACTAAAATATTTAGCATTGATGATGTGTCTAATGTATAGGCTACATTTTAATACCAGGTTTCAAGCTTAAGCCTAGAATTCAAAAGGTTTACCGTTACACAAAAAAATTAACAATTGAAAAAACAGATAAATAATAGCTTCGACACCATTTGCATTATTTAAATCTCTTAATTATTTTATATTTTACTTCTAAATATCTTGAAAGGGTGAAATTACTCTCTTGACTTTTGGGATTCTTTGATGTATAGTTATATAAAATCACAATGATCTCAATATCTCAATGATAAGTCGTTAATGTAAAACGAAGAATAACACTATTAAAACTCCACGAATCCTTTCTACTAAAGAAAAACAAGAATTACCGTCAACTACGGTTAAAGTAGCCTCGTACCCCGCCCTCCTCCCCTCCCTTCCCCTTACTAAAACTGCTGAAATGCCTAAATTTGAAAGAGTGGTTAAATCTGTTTGCCAAATACATGATAATACATGTGACTAGAATGCCTAAATACAACTAAATGTATTTAATTAGTGTATAATTTAAAGCTTGTTACGTACACTATTATTCTACAATTAATTTTATATATATTTTATGTAATTTTACTTAAACTATACTAAATTACCTTAATAAATAAATATTGTGATCTTGAATATTATTTCAATAGTTGGCACAATGCTTAGCTTGCTTCTCATGAACAGCATGACCTGGGATGTAAAGACCCGAAATCATTGGTTGGCGAACGGAAAGGAATGTGTTGCAACCCCCTAGACATTGGGCAAGGTCATTAGAGCCTCCCTACCATACCTTGCGGTTTTCAGCAGCAGGCCCTGGGTCTCCTATTGTGTTTAGTAGAGCCTTTTAAACTTGGAAGAAGAATTACTTAAAACACAGTATTCTTAGAATATGAACCTATATTAGTTTTAAAATTATTAATTAATTACATGTATATTTATTAACAATTTAAACATTAGTATTTACACAGTTCGCACAGACAGCATTGAATTAAACAAAAAACTAATCCATATCATTATGGGTATGCGGCGCAGGACTAGCATACCTGGAGAGTACGCCACTGGTTACTAATGACATGCCCTCCATTCTCCATTCCCTATTCCAAGCTGTCACTGGACAGATGATAGAGAGATTATTTGTGGCTGCTTTTGGGTGAATAAAGAGAAGGGATTGTTGAGAGAGTGAGAATTTGGAGTATTACAGCGGAAGGGATTGGAGGGGGAGGGGGGGAAGGAGACAGTACACAAAAGTTCTGTAAGAGTTCGCTAAATTATAGTCAAGGTAAACACCTATTGCCCGCAAAAGTGTGTTAAGTAAGTTAACAATTCAAAACTGTGGACAGCATGAGTTTGAAAAGTAGGTATTAAAAAAACCTTCTTCGTAGAGGCAAAAATCAAGTACCTAACTGCTCTGAACTGATTCAACATATGTTTGTAGTACATTTAAAAATTTTAAACAGTAAGTTCAAAAGAAAATAAATAATTACACAGGGATATATAAAAATGTAATTTTTAAATGTAATAGTAAATATAAAATATTTTATAAAGTAATAAGGTGATCATATTGTGATCTTTACAAGATCATTTATAGAAATTCATTATGACAATTACAAAATATCCTCTACTTAAAATCAAGAGTTTTTGAGATACCGGCTAATATAATTCCTTTAATTAAAACGTCAATTTGATCAAATTAAAAACTATTAAACATTTTTTAAAATTAATTGTTTTTAAATTATAACACAGCCAGAATCTGTTATTTGGAGCCAACAGTCAAATTTCTGTAGAAAGTTATGAGACTTCAACACCCTAAACATTCTTTACATGACAAAGTGTGGAAAAAGCAAAGTTAAAATTAAATTCCAGCGCTGGTCAATTGTTTTACCTGGCGTTAACATTTTTTTGGTCTAACTTTCTAATTTACTTTTAGTGCCGTATATTTTGGAAAGAGTAAAATTATGTAATAAATTAGTAGTTTCCAAATCAGGGCTGACCAGAGAATCCAGGTGGCCGTAGGGAGTGTAATGTTGGGGGGGGGGGAGGTCAGTCCCTTTCACATATAAAAATTAAAGTTAATTTTGGTGCTTTATTAAATTTTATTAATATCATAATATATTCACTCCTATTACTCCTAATCTTTACAGATTGCATCATTGCCCTATCTTGTAAGCTAGGCCATAGTGGAACCCTTCAAGTTAAACTTGCTAAATTTCAGGGAAAACAATGTGTCAGAAAATAGATAAAAATTCATTTCTATTTATTTGAGAAGTCAGTAAAATCACGAAATTAAATTTAAACTCTACGTGCGTGTACAGTGACTGCTGGTAAACTTATGCTACATTTGTCAAGTGTGGGAGAGGAGATCGAATACTGTAGGTAAGCAATTTTATATCAAATGGTGCATAATTTAGTATTACTTACAATCAATTCATTTCTCCATTTATTTGAGAGATTTAACGTGCACTTTCTGAACCGACTGATTATATCGGTACACGACTTCCAAGTTGCAACAGCCAAGTTTATAAGAGCTGTGATATCATTCTTCACCAAGGAATACAACAGGAACAGGAAGTAGACAATGACATCTCCATATCAGTCAATTGCATAGGAGTGGTGATATTCTTCTCCACTGAGGTAGACAAGATAAACAGGAAGTAAACAATGACATCTCCATATAAGTCAATTGCATAGGAGTGGTGATATTCTTCTCCACCGAGGTAGACAAGATAAACAGGAAGTAAAAAATGACATCTTCACAACAGTCAATTGCATAAGAACATTGATCTCATTCTTCATTCTATGTAAACTTACTAATGATTTATTACGAGTGGATAAATATTTAATATTTGCAGTACTACCGATTAAAATAGAGCACGATCCAACACTAACGGACCATAAAAGCTGGGAGTTTTCAAAAAAAGTCTAGCCATATTATTTTTTAGACCGTGGGGATAACTTTGTATAAACTTAGCCCATAGTGAATCGTTTGTAAATGCCTTAAATTGGCTTCACCAACGATGGGAATTTATCCCTATTATAGCTCTAACGTTGGGTGTTTTCACTATCGTATAGCTATAGTATTTCTTAACTAGATTGGCTAGCTTGATTTAAACCTCACCAACCGTAATAGGTCGTTAATAAAGGTTTAATATTTGCAGCACCAACAATTATAATTGAGCACTAAATACCACATATTAAAGCTGATTTCGAAATTGGGTGGCTATATTATTTCTTACACTAGGTGTATAGCTTGATATGAACTTATCCACCCACAATAAATCGTTAGCAAGCACCTTAAATTGTTAACACTATCGATGGAAACTAAACATCAATCACAATAAGCAATAATGTATGACAAACTTTTTAAATGAAGAGAAAAGTTGTCATTGAATTCCAGGGCACTCTTGACAACTAAATTTTTATGGTGTATGTAGTGTCTGTGTGAGTGAGAGGTCTTGGCCCAGGGTGGTATGTGGTATTGGGGAGGGGTAGGAAGGGGGGGAGACCAGTCCAGCTGCGCTCAGCTAATAATACCGCAGGCACTAGGCAAGGGGGCCTGCCTAAAATAAAACTCCCCATGAGAAACGATACATGGTCACCTTCTCGCAGTGTTACTTGGGTAGCGCTATGAACAATTGTCAAACAAAAATTCCTCATTTTCATCCAAAAATAAATAATAACACAATACCCCGTGTGAAGAATGGGGATTCTGCTAGTTATTAATAAATTAATTATTAAATTAAATGTGCTAGGCATAATTCATGGAAATGGGCTATCAAAAGGAACGCAAGCGAAAAAGTTTTAGGAACTGCTGCTTTATAGGGATCATCCATTGCAAGGAATTATGTTAAAAACAAAATTCAACTATTTACATCGATAGTTTTAGAGATAACTCGAAATAATTTCATTTAGTTAAAACATATTTTAAAGAAAATATTATTTAAAAAAACTTATAGAAATTAAAATACAGTCAGAATAATTTATTTGTATCCAAAAATACGATTTATCTAAAAAGTTCTGGTATGCCAACACCCTTGCAACAGAATTGGGGGATGGAGTGGATAAAACTCGCACACTTGGTCATGAATGAACCTCGCCCTCTCCTCTCTGAATAATTAGTGAAAACCACTAAACAAACCCTTTCCGGTAATGTTTATATCAATCCCTTGCTAAAACCCATTTCATGTCACCCTTTTTTTCCAAATATATTTTATATAGAATCACATTTAACACACTACATATAGGGAATAATTTTTTATTTCACTGCTTGTTATTATTTCTGCGGTTTCATTTTTATTTTATTCTATATTGCAAATATTGATTTTATGCGCGACATTTATGATGACAAGTGCTTTTCTATACATAAGAGCATGCGGCTCTGATAGAGAGTCTCTTTCCATCACACACACACACACACACACACACACACAAAAGTCACATCATCATTGGTTTTTGTTTCTAATGTGTGAACACGTGCGTATGGCCACATATGATGTGACCGTATGTGAATGCCTGTTTTATTTGTCATTTGTGTGACGTTCAAGGGAAGAAAAGATTTACTGGATATTTTATATTTTAGATATTTTAACACAATAGTTATGAATGACTTAATCTAAAGGCTAATAATTAGGAAGCTAGTTTAAAGGACTACCTACAGTTGCGCAAAATGAAATAATAATAATAATATTTAGCACCGCGTCTTACTACCCGTTCGGGTTATACGCTTAAGTACTAATTACGCTAATGGATTAGGAATGGGGAGGGTTGAATTTAGAGGAAGTGAACCCGCATTTGCGTGGAGGGAGAGTGGAAAACCATTTAGGAAAAACCACCCCCAGTTCACCCGACCGAGATTCGAACCTCGATCTCCCCGTCCTCGGCGGTCAAGCTCAACACGACTAGCGCGTTAGCCAACTACGCCACCGAGGCGGGTCGCAAAATGAAAGAATGGTTAAACAACAATTATACATCATAGTAACCCCCTCCTCGTGTGACCATCCGGCCAAGATTCAAACATCTTCAATTATGTCTCAGAGCTCGTGACCACTGGTTCGGATACTATTGAATAAGTCGCTGACTGTTCCCATAATCCTAAACTTCTTTATAAACAGAGTTTTTTTTTTTTTTAATTTTGAATGCGTGCATAATGTTCAGCAATACGGTCACCCAAGGTTGGAAAAATATGGTTTGGCTTCATCTGTCCAAAATAGACCACACGTTTCAAAACTAATATGAACTTACATATATATTCATGAAATAAGCACAAACTGAAAGCTTTTATAAAATCGCAACAGCGTTTGACAATGTACTTAATTGATAGCCATTGATGAAGAGATTGGGATTTAAAACTCACCCGATTGCATTAAAGTTGATTTCCGAGTGTGATTTATCAGTATGGTGTGCCCACTCTTTCAACAAAAGTGTGCTGCTTGCATTTACGTGAATTCTCATGAATAAATTGAGTTCTATTTATCATAAAATATTTTTAATTACCTGATAAGCAAATTAAGACATATTTTGACTTTGGTGTCATGGACATCTATAAGACTTCATTTCCCACTTTCATTGCTTTATTTATTATGATCTTAATTAAAATTCGGAAATATCATTTATTCCTTAAATTACAATATAGAAGTTATTTGTTTCCTATTTTTTTGAAGAGTCTAAATGGGTACGCAACCAGTAAAAGTTTAGGGAAACTGTACTAAACTATCCTCCTATCTTCTACCTATCTGGCTAAACCGTTAGTCTTCATTGTATTACACATACCAAACAAACAAGAGCCTTTATAGGTTAAAATATAATATGTCCCAATAAAAAAAGGGTGGAGGTTGTACCTCAAGGAAAGCATCTTCTTGAAAAAGTCAAGTCCCATATGGGCCTTGTTAGAACTTGGAAAAAGTGATCCGATTAGTCGAGAATTACGACTGTTTACACGATCCTTGAAAGTATCTTTAAAACTAAGGGTACTTAGAACAAATAAAAGTTTTGTATCTAGTGATATAGGAAGTCCCTTATAAAAAGTTGAAGAATGGCTATTTATTGAACGTGTAATTACGTTCTCTAGGATAGTTATGGATAATTTACGTTGGGAGTGTAGGTAAGCAACATAACAGAAGGTTCTTTATTGGAAACCTTGGTTGGAAGTATTATTAGAAGTGTTTGATAACATTTTTTTTATTGATAATATAGTATTATTAAGAACATGATAATTGTTTACGAACAGGTTAATATTAGTCGCTTGCAGCTATTGTTTGCAATAAGAACCTTCTGCTAGCTGTCACTTACTACAATACAACCGTGGATGAGCTAAAGAATCAGTTTAATCCCTTCAATTGGAGATATTATTATTATTATTTTCGCACAACGTCTTACTAACTGTCAAAATTATTCCTATTTAATCACTCTAATAATACAAGTACGGCTAAGATATAATGCATATAACAAATTCATGTGGAGAGAGGAAAAACTATCTAGGAAAAAAATCTTCAGTAGATTGGGCCGGTATTCGAATCTCGTTCATGCCATTACTGGTAGCCCAGATTGTGTGTGTGTTAATAATTTAACAATAATTAAGAATAGCTATGGCTTGACATAAAATGTACATAAATTATACATATAAATATTTACATTAAATTTAAAAAAAAGTTAACAGCAATTAGTATGTTTTTATTACATTTGAAGAAATTAATTTTTGTACCAACGAATTAAAATCATGGATTTCAATACTAATAGCTTAATTGCACCGATGGGCACGCAGAATAAATGTTAGGATCATATATACTGGTTTGCCGGTGACATATAAATCGGGGTTGGAATCTCAACTGAGTTCACTCAAGGTGATTGTTTTAAATTGTTTCCCATTTTCTCTGCGCGCAAATGTGAGCTCATAGCTTCTATATTATACCTTTCTTATTCATACTCTACTAGTGTAACTAATCACTTCCATAGTAAACCGGTATTGAGGCGCAAATCAAAACAAAATTTGTGAGCGAGTTTTTAAATCATGCCGATTATAGCTTCTCTTTAAACAGCTGCGTGGCTCGGCTCTTACGCATGCGTGAGTGTGTGTGTGTGTGTGTGTGTGTGTGTTTGTGTGTGTGCTTATCCGTATTTAATAGAGAGAGAGATAAAAAAGATGTGTGTCGAAAAACGATGAAATTGATAAAACAGGCAAAACAATAAAAACAATGTTGTACAAACAAAGATAGACGGAAATAAAAATACAGGACAAACATGTCACTGGTACAGTGAGGTTTACGATTATAAATTTGACTCTGACCGGAGTTCAATTCCATCCATACTGGGGTGGAATTTTACCACAGTTAAATTTATAATTTATAATACTTTCATAATGTTGATACATTCATTTAAAATCATCTCTCTATCCATTTCATGCTTTTGATATTTTATGGGTTTTCTTACATTTCTTTTAATACCTCGTCTTACTAGCCTTTCGGGGTTATATGCTTATGTACTAATTACTCTAATGGTTTTAGGGATTAGGGAGGTTATACTACAGGGTGTTCCACGGAAAAGTAGCCCGCCTCCTATATCCAGCAGGCGCCTCACTCTGAATTGGAGGAGGTCAATCCCCTTCCACCCATATTGTGACATTAACAATGAACAAGTGAACTGCTTGTCTAAAACTTTATTGACTTACCCACATGTTAAAACAGAAGGTGGAAGGGGATTGACCTCCTCCAATTCAGAGTGAGGCGCCTGCTGGATATAGGAGGTGGGCTACTTTTTCGTGGGCCACCCTGTAGTAGGAAGCGTACCTGCATTTGCGTGGAGGAAAAATGGAAAACCATTTTGGAAAAACCTCCCTCAGTACACCTAAGCGAGATTCGAACCTTTATCTTCCCGTCATTGGTGATCTAGTTTATTGCCAGAGTAACCCATTAGACCACGCGACCACAAGAGCGAATTTTTATGTTATTGACAGGGTAATGACACAAATATCTTAATTAACAAAAAACTTAGCCGTAAAATTGAGTAAATAAACAGTGAAATAACACTTGTTTCATCCGCATCGGTAGACACGTGAACTAAATGTCAGACATATCTGATCCGGCCTACCAGTGATGGTGAGTTCAGGATTAGAATCCCGACTGTATGTATTGAAGGTAATTTTTCCTAATGTTTTCCCACTCTACAGTCACGCAAATTCGGGTGCACCACCCTAAATTGTATCTTCCTCATCCTTTCTCCGTTAGAGTAATTAAAATGCATATGGTACTGACATATAGTAAGACGTGATGCAAAGATAGTAACTACTAATTTCTCATGTCATGAGAAAGTATTGTAATCTTTAAAATGTTCAGCTTCGAGGTTACGATGAATCTGTAAGATTTATGTACCCCTAAACTCATAAAAGTAGATTTTACCATTATGTCTCTAATCATTGCTGTCTGTCTGTCTGTCTGTCTATCTGTCCCTAGCCACAGATTTGAAGCGGTACGGTGGGTTTGGTTAAAACCTTATATTTATATAGTACCTTGTAATATTTCCTTACTTTAACCCTTTCCCTTAAATTTAGTGTAGTTAATAAGATATTTTTTTAATTTGACATTTTTTTTAAATTGAATCAAAACTATTTTGATTAAAATGGATTTCTAAAGAGTATTTAATCTCCCAAATAATGCAATGTATTTGGTTTTTTGGGTAACAATTTGTTTAAGGGTAGTTTACTGATGAGTGATATTTGAAAGTTTAAATTAATTTTATAATGGCCTTAGCTATTTTGTTTAGAATGTAAATATGAAGAGTGTTTGTTTTAGCACCGCATCTTACTACCATTTAGGTTAGACGTTTATGTAATAACTATACTAATAGTTTTAGGGATTAGAAAGAGGACGTGTACCCACATTTGCGTGGATGGAGATTGGAAAATAACTTTGAACAACAACCCTAAGTAGACCCGACCGTGGTTCGAACTTCGATATCCCGTCACCAGCAGTCTAGTCTACTGCGAGAATAGCGCCTTAGACCATGAGGCCACGAAAGAGGGTATTAAGAATATTTATTGTGATTAACAAGATGATATGTTTGTTATTCTAAAGAAAATGTATTTAAAGAGTAGTTTATGGAAAATGTATTCTTGAAAATTTTGATCCAAACTTTAATACACTATGTGAGAAAGGGTGTATGATTGGACTGTACCACTTATTAGTATTTAATTGTTGACTATTTGCTCTATGGTTAGCTCGAACAAAATAAACTATTCAAGTAGTTAGTGTATTATAAGAAGACACATTTTCTATCTCAAAATGTTCGGTGGAACATCCCATATGTTCTGTTTAATTTTTGCACGCTTTCACTGAAACATCCTGTACAGTGTTGATTATTGAACAAAACAGTAATTAACGTTTGAAAACTGATCCCACATTTTCGCCAGTCATTAGATCTAGGGGTTTACATTATAATTATTATGAAAGAGGATATTCAGGAATGTAAGAGATTGAAGTCCGGTAGCTTCGAAGCTTCGAATCCATAGGGTCTGTGTTTTTATTTGAATTATGTTTCACTCGTATATATTTTTATTCTGCTAGACTAATACTTATAATATAACTATAGTATAATTTTCAAAGGTAAGGCTTTATCTGAAAACTTGAAAAATTACTAGATCTACTCTCACATATTCATACGCCAAGTCAAGCTATCCCTCGATAGATATCATCAATACGACAATAACTACAGTCATAATAACATTAATATATTAATAAAATTTATCATTATGGCTAAAAAAAGTATGTATAAAAGGCCCTTCCTAAGAAAAATGACTGTATTTGGGGCCCCCCTGTCGAAGCACTGAGAAATAATACAGTCGTTTAAAAATTACGAGTTATTTAAGAAGCGTTTTGCTATCTTAAAATATGGTTTTATTTTAGACTTATTTCTACCTTTTCGGATAATAGCCATACTAACACTACCAGGGGTACGGGGGAGAAGAGAAGGAATGTTTTTAGAGGTGATGTGCTTCCATTTAGGTGACCTGGTGGTCTATAGGTAAGGTGTCAGACTTCTGTGCTGAGGGTCCGGGGTTCAATCCTCGGTCCTGGCACAGATTTATCTGATTGCCAAACCCTTCCTTCACCTCTGACAAGATGTGTATTAATCACAACTTGTGAATGTGAGGAATGCCAGGCCTCTACCGTGGTTCGGATTCCACGTTAAACTGTAGGTCCTCCATTTCATCTCCCAATCACCCTACCATTGCACATTAGCGTAAGTGCGTATAACCCGAACGGGTAGTAAGACGCGGTGCTAATAATAATAATGCTTCCATTTGTATCCATAGTAAAAGGAGGAAGTAGGTATCTATTTAGGAATAATTACATTTGTACACTCAACCGGAGAAAGAACCCCAATCTTTCCATTATTGTCAAACAAAGGACACGATACTGATGCCTTGTTACCTGTGAGCGAGATACTAATAATAAAATACTAAGCGCGATGGAAATCAGTCCATCCTCTTGAGTTGTGCCTCACATCGGCGGGCTCGTCTGTGTATTGGAATATTTTAGTAAGATGGATTGGAATTGATCGAGATAGGTGGGGTTAGAGGAGCCAGTTTTTGAAGGAAAGAAGAAGTATTCAAGATCAACTTTTGATCCAGCGTTTACAACATCATCATCATCCTGACGGCAGAAGTAGATACCACAGATATCTGTCGAAGTAGCCCAATAATGAGTGAACCAAGAGGCTGTGGTTCAAACTCCTTTGGAGGTGGTTTATTCCAATTATTGGCTATTTACTTTCTTTGCGTGTGGAATCAGAGCTTTATTTTTTTATCCTTTATTATCATATTGTGCCCTTAAATTATATAGTGAAATCAGCTGATTGTCCAAAGAGGCATCAGCCTAAGCTGCGTAACACTCATATTATTAAGCTATTGAGCGTTTTAGAACCCTCAAACTCTGATTATTAGCTTCTGGTTTCCTTCAAATAGGGAATTCACGTTTAAATATTTTAATACCTATTTGAAATTTTGAGTTTCTATTGAACCTCGTGCATGTGCAGGATCGTTTAGGTTTTGTTATAAGAGTAACACGAGGATTGAGATTTTTAAAGAAGAATGCATTGGTTAAAGTTTAAATAAGATGACGTTATTAATATTTAATTTTAAGAGGTTTTAAAAAAAATGTAAATTCGAGGATAGCGCAAACTTCTCGTGATCGGCTCGGTACGACTCGCTTCGGAGGGTAATGGATTTTTCGGAGAGAATATCTATTGCGATGAGATGCGTTCGTGCCTATGCGAGCCGGTCAAGCGCGCATCGCGCCGGCTGCTCGAATTCGGGTGTATTCGGGTATCTCCGTTACTCTTCGATCATACCTGTTCTTCAGCCTTATAATAAACTCAATGGTGAGTTTGTGTCTAAAAAAATTGTAGAATACTATATATAATTTTAATAATGCGAACAAGTAAGATTTTACATGACAAGGGCCGAATAATTTTGCATTATTCATTGAGGTTTTTTAAAATTTATTTTTTAGTATTCATAATATTTTACTTAATAGTAAGTTCAAGTTCTACAAAATTGCTATATTTTTCCATGACTTACCAGCCCCCATTTCACCCTTCCGTTTCTTCTTTCTGGCAACTGCTACAGCACCCACGTATACAGTAGATGAAGTTTATTCATATTTAAAGATATCCATGGCTGATACTGATCTGGAGCAAAGATGGCAAGCTGGGCAAGGCAATAAAAATACGACACGACCCGACGCGTCACGAACAAGTGTGCGTAAACGTAAGAAAAAAATATGTTCTGAGGCGATGTGATCCTATCAGATGCGATACGGACACGTGTGCGACAATCTTAATTCTTTTAACTAAATTGTTGGGAATTTTCTTCTCGATCAGGTATGCTAGAGTGTGCTAGGGTGTAATTTTTTCTAAGTCTAGAATATCATGGTTCGATCTCAGGTCATTATTATAAAATAAACTATCATTGTTGTATGGTTTCATTATGTACATAAGGTCCAGCCCGTTATTTGAAAACTGGAAACCTATGTTGCCACAGTAACGGAAATAAAAATATTACAACTATAATTTACATTCTTAGTATCTTTAATAATAATATAGAAAGGAGAATTTATACAGTACTTCATAAAAAACTATTACTAGAGGATTTTTATAGATTTTAAATTAACTTTTTAACTAATAAATAAAAAAGACACTTTTTAGAATGACAAATTTTAGTGAGTTTCAATTAATGTTGTTGGTAAATAATAGGCTTCCTATAAAAACAAGGGTTTAAAACATCTTCAAACACTCTCGCCGGTGGTCACGCACTATAAGATGTCTGTCTCGCAACAGGCAGTGTTAATAATGACATGCAGTCCGAGATTATAGATCCGATCGAGTGTACCGGGGTTAGCTTTTTACCGTGGTTTATCATTGTGGTCTACCAATCCATTCCTAAGAAATGGAGGCTCATTTACTCAGACAGATGACAGATAGAAAAGTTACTAGATACATCCTTACGTATTCATAAGTTAGGTCATGTGAGCTGCATCTGTCACTTTTTATAAATAGTATCAATACCTATAAATAGGCTTGCCAGACGTCCCGGTTTGACCGGGACAGTCCCGGTTTTCAGACAAAGTCCCGGTGTCCCGGCCGGTTTACTTCACGTCCGGTAAAAATTAAATTTGAATATAGTTCTTATAATAGATGACCAAAAAGTCTAAAAATAATTAATTGTGAAGGATTATTTAGGATAAATACTTTGTCATTTATTTCACTGTACTGTATGAAAAGTGAAAACTGTGGAAGAGTGATGGTCTGCTAATAATATTGTCATAGTATCGTCTTGTCTTGCCGTCCCGCTCTCCAGGCGAGTCCAATATTGGACACTAAGGGGTGTAGCTTTAGTGCCAGAAGAGATTTCGCTGCACGCTACACCCCCTCGTGTGCAATAACGTTGGACTCGCCCACCTCGGCGCTAGCCGCTTGCGATTGAGATAAGTCAGTCAGTTGTCAGTCCCCGTCGGCGGTGATTGTTGTGTTAGTGAGCTAGCGCTGTTTTATTTATGTTTTAAGTGAAAGTTTATGCGTTCTCTGTTAAAATGCCAAAACGGTCGTGTAAATTCACCGAGGATTTACAGAATGAATTCCGTTTTTTGAAGAAGGTATGTACTGGTACTGGTAATCAACATCAAGACGATAGAGTTAAATGTTCACATTGTAATTCTGAGTTTTCTGTTGCTCACGGTGGTCGATCCGATATAAAAGATCATTTGCAGTCGAGTAAACACAAAAAGAGTTTAGCATGTGCTGCTAGCTCATCAAAACTGACAAATTTTTTTAAGACTGCGAGTTCTAATGACAATAACTTAGACTTAGCAGCGAAAGAGGCGACATTTGCTTACCACACAGCAAACCATAGCCTAAGTTTCAATTCGACTTCTTGTTCATCAAAACCAATTTCTAAGTTTTTTGAAACTAAATTCTCACTCGGAAAAACTAAGTGTGAGGCAATAGTTTTAAATGTCATAGCTCCTTTAGCTCAAGAAGAGCTTAAAGAAGACTTGACCAAGTCAAACTACGTATCTGTAAGTATGGATGTATCAAGCAGAAAGGATACAAAACTTGTGCCAATTGTTGTGCGCTACTTAAATCATAATTCAGGTGTGCAAGTAAAGTTGTTAGATTTAAAATCTGTGGCGGGTGAAACATCTGAAATTCTTACAAATCACTTATGCTCTGTCCTATTGCAAAACAATTTGAACAACAAAGTAGTTGGCTTTTGTGGAGATAACTGCAACACTAACTTCGGTGGTGTGAAAAGAGCAGGGAAAAACAACGTTTTCCATCGACTCAAGAATAGCCTAGGACGGGAAATCAATGGAATCGGATGTGGAGCACACATTGTGCACAACTGTGTGCAAACTGCAGTAGACAGTCTCCCAATCGATATTGAGGCCTTACTGGTGAAGATTTATAAATACTTCTACATATACACAGTCCGTGTAACTAAACTAAAAGAATTTTGTGAATATGCCGAGATACAGTACCGTAAACTCATTCAACACGGGAACACCCGGTTTCTATCAATGATGCCCGCTCTGGAAAGAATTTTACAGATTTTTGAAGGTCTGAAAGCGTTGTTTTTTTTACCAAGAAATGTGCCCATCAACAATAAAAAAAATTGTTTACTGATTTAATGGGCGAGCTCTACTTGTTGTTTGTCCACGGACAGCTTGCACTGTTTAACAAGGCCATCCTGGGAATGGAAAAAGTTAACACTACAGCTTTTGAGGTTGGTGAAGCTCATAAAGATCTCAAAAGAAACCTGACAGAAAGAAAGGCTTCAAACTTTATACCTATGGGCGCAAAGAACATCTACAGGAATCTATATGAGCAAGTCCGTAACAGAGTGAAAGAAGAATTTGATGGCTTTTATGAAAGATGCATTGCATACTTGGACCTCTGGGAGAATAGTTTTGAAAACGTTAAATAGTTGTCATGGGTCAATCTGACCAAAACAAATGCTGTTGAATGGGAAAACGCCGAAACTTCTGCTGAAATTATTAATAGCAGTCTTGATGTACCCAATATGAAAATAAACAATGATCAGCTATTTGACGAACTTGTGCTTGCTAAGGAGTATTTGCAGTCAAATTGGGAACAGTGGAAGCAAGAAGAGACTACTAGAGATGTGATTATTTCAAGTGAAGAAAAATGGCTCAGGCTGTTTGGTCACTTCAAGGAGAATCACATAGAAGCCCCCAATCTGGTCAAGATTGTTGAGTATGCCTTCTGCTTACCTGGGACATCAGCACCAGTTGAGAGAGTATTTTCGTTGATGAACAACGCATGGACTGATGATACGGGTTTAATCAAGGAATCTACGGTCCAAGGCTTGATGACATGTAAAATTAATATATCGGATTAGCTTGTAAAGATTTTTACAACAAGATTAAAACCAAAAAAGACTTTTTTTAAAAAGTCTTAGCCAATGAAAAGTACAAGTAAATATAGTTCAAATTTTTATTCCTCATTCAAAGTGTTTCTTCTTACTTAAGTAACTTATATATAAATATTAATATGTAAGAAATAAAATGTTTAAATTTCGGCATTCCGGTGTCCCGGTTGAACATTTCAGAAATCTGGCAAGCCTACCTATAAACAATAAATATTAATAATGGATATTCTGAAAATTGACAAATGATACTTGGACACGTGAATCGAAACCGGGACTTTTGGCTTATTGCGCCAATGCTTTAACCATTGAACTATCCTGGAATCATGCCGTGTTCAGGGTCATTCATATTTCAATTTCATTTTTCAATTTTCAGAATATTATAATTATCTAGATGGAGAATTCCTCATTAAAAGCATCAATAATAGCTTTGGATATGTGATTCTTAAATATGCAATCCCGTACCATTACAATAGTTGTACAAGTGGCAGCATTAAGCCAACTACAGAGTCGAAGGTGGCTGCGTTATCTGATAGCTCGTGATCTTTATAAAATCACACAATTGTTGCCGACAATTTCCCACGTCCATCATAGCTCTGCCTTAAAATATTAGTGAAGAATGACGCTGAAATGGAACAATTCCTGGATAGTTCAGTGGTTAGAGCATGAGCGTACTGAGCCAAAGGTCTCGGTTTCGATTCCCGTACCAAGGTGTTGTTTTTTAATTTTCAGAAAATGACATCTAGATGGAGTAAATCTTCACTAAAAGCATATATAATAGCTTCGGCTATTTGATTCTTTAATAATGGATGGTAAGATATCAATTTTAAGAGAAAAACATCATTTGTATTTTCTAAAAGATCCTTCCTATGAAAATTGGAATTCGTGTGTGATACTTTAGGTTAACTTACTTAATAAGTCGATTGATGATATGTGTTTAAAAAATGTACTTACAATAAAACCAACCCAGGCCACAGGCTGGAAACTGTAATGGATATAAAGTAAAATGTTCAATAAAAACCACGTGAATTGAAGAAAAGAAAAAAAGTTAAATATGGCTATTTTTACTTTCCTTAGACCCTTCCGAGAGAGGAGTATTGTGATCTAAAAAAAAACTAACTTGAGATTTTGATAAATGTCAACGTTTCATGTCTCCCTGAAACAGAAAAAGTTGTTTTCGTGACGCCGACCGTCCGTCTGTACGTCTGTGTGTCCGTATCTAGGCCTAAAGCTGAAACTATTATATACGGATAGGACTAGAACTCAGTATCTAGAGTTGTAATAAGGCTATTCCGAACAATTTGTGAAATTTGATTTCTAGCTATTGAGTTAAAGATTGTTTAGAAAATGGTAAAAAGAGAAACAATTGAGTTTCCCTGAACCACTATAAAAATTTTAATTATATTTTGTGTTTAGACACTGTTTAACACTACAAACAAAATGGACGTTCTAATTTTACCATAAAAATGAACTTATGGGTATTTACATAGGCACAAATGTAAATTTTTGCATAATATTTGTACAACTGTTTGAGATACGAAATAACTTTTTATTATAAGGTTGTAGTACTATTAAAATAAAATTTTTTGATTTGAAATATATAATTTACAAAACCAATTATATAATTAAATAATATATATATATATATACATCTTTAGGCCTTTGAAATGTGAAATTGTTTTTATTCATTTTTGGAGAACCGAGATATTCCTATTAATCAATGTTTCTCTATATTTTATCATTTATGATATTTGGTGGAATGTTTCTGCAATAAATTATATAATTTCGTTTTACAAATGTTTTTAGTTTTTATTAAATGTCTCTCTTTTAAGAGAAAAGAGATAGAAAGTCCGTGCAGTACACTGTACCACTTATTTATTTATTTATTTTAAATCAACTATTGAATAATATATATATTGGAAAAAAAAATTTTGTATGAGGAATTTAAATAAAGACAAAAGGAACTTTTATGGTTTGTTATTTTTTTTTATGTATTTCAATAAGTTCAGGTGAAGAATAAAAATTGAAGATATATGATTCGAGCCTTTCAAGAGATAAAGAACGAAGAAGAGTAAGATTGGGAGGTGGGAGGAGAAGTAAAATACCAAATAGGAAAAACCTGACAGTAAAAGTTTGTGAGAAACAGGACAAAGACAGATAAACAGTAAAATATAGAAATACTGAAGTAAACAAAAATATTTACTGGAGATATATGTCAAACTATTTCACGAAAACTACAATATAATAGTAGATAAAGCATGGAAATGTCAAATTAAATGACATATTTTAACGAACGTTACTTTATTTTTTATATTTATATACGTATATACTATATTTATTCTCATACATTTATATATTCAGAGTGTATATATATATATATATATACACTCCTAACTATTATAAATGCGAATGTGAGTTTGTTTGTTTGTTTGTTTGTTTGTTTGTTACGCTTTCACGCCTAAACTACTCGACCGATCATCATGAAATTTCGCATACACGTTGTCATGGGTACAGAAAAGGACATAGGGTATCATTCATCCAGAAAAAATGTGAATGTGAGTTTGTTTGTTTGTTTGTATGTTTGTTATTGTTTGTTACGCTTTTACGCCTAAACTACTCGACCGATCATCATGAAATTTCGAATACACGTTGTCATGGGTACAGAAAAGGACATAGGGTACCTTTCATCCAGAAAAAATGCGAATGTGAGTTTGTTTGTTTGTTTGTTTGTTATTGTTTGTTACGCTTTCACACCTAAACTACTCGACCGATCATCATGAAATTTCGCATACACGTTGTCATGGGTACAGAAAAGTACATAGGGTACCTTTCATCCAGAAAAAATGCGAATGTAAGTTTGTTTGTTTGTTTGTTTGTTATTGTTTGTTACGCTTTCACGCCTAAACTACTCGACCGATCATTATGAAATTTCGCAATCACGTTGTCATGGGTACAGAAAAGGACATAGGATACCTTCATCCAGAAAAAAAAAAATTCAAATGTGAGTTTGTTTGTTCGTTTGTTTGTTATTGTTTGTTACGCTTTAACGCATAAACTACTCGACCGATCATCATGAAATTTCGCATACACGTTGTCATGGTTACAGAAAAGGATATAGGGTAACTTACATCCAGAATAAATGCAAATGTGAGTTTGTTTGTTTGTTTGTTATTGTTTGTTACGCTTTCACGCCTAAACTACTCGACCGATAATCATTAAATCTCGCATACACGTTGTCATGGATACATAAAAGTACATAGGGTACCTTTCATCCAGGAAAAAAGTACTGTTCCTGACGGATGGAAAAAAGTAACTGTTAGACGGTCGTCCAACTTAACAACTCGGCCTACTGATATGAATAAATTAATTGCAACATGATGCCTGGAGTACAGAAAAAGGGACCTGCGGTATCCCAGAAGAAAATCTGATACCCCGAATAAAAATCTGTTCCCGAGTTATTTTAGGCACATCTATCTTAAAATGATTAAAAATTATTATATTCAGCTAATTAAGCTCTGTTTGTTCACCCCGTTATGGTAAATGAAAAAATTGTCGTAAGAAATTTGGTATTATTCATTTCAGCAAAAATAGCTCTCGAGGTATGATGCTACGACAATGTAGACTTTTAGTGTGGGACGAAAGTACGATGTCCCACAAAAAAGCTATAGAGGTGTTAAACCAAAATCTTCAGGACTTGCGAGAGAGGAAGAATGGTAGTTTTACTGGCTGGTGACTTCCGACAAACTCTACCGGTGATCCAGAGGGGCACACATGCAGATGAAATCAAAGCCTGTCTCAAGTCATCAAGATTGTGGGAAAAAGTGAAAAAATTTAGCCTAACAACGAATATGAGAGTCCACCTTTATAATGACGTAGATTCAGGACACTACGCAGAGAAACTATTGAAAATTGGCGATGGACGTTTGGACACGGCTGCTGAAGGCTGTATTTTACTTACAGGGGAATTCTGTAATTTGGTGGAAAATGATGTGGAGCGCATTGCTAAAGTTTACCCAGACTTACAACTAAATTTAAATTGTGATCGTTGGTTGTGTGCAAGAGCAATTCTTGCACCAAAATATGAAATCGTTAACAAAATCAACAGTGACATTTTGAAAGAGGTGCAGGGAGAAATAAAGGAGTATTTGTCAATAGATACAATCATGGACACAGAACAAAGCACTTCATATCCCGCTGAGTTTTTAAATTCTCTAGAGCTATCGGGTGTACCCTTGCATAAACTACAATTGAAATTAGGTGTACCAGTTATGCTTATGCGAAATTTAGGTGCACCCCGATTATGTAATGGGACGAGGCTTCAATTACACAATTAGGGCAAAATATAATCTGTCCCACCATTTTAACAGGTGTGGGAAAAGGGGAAAGTGTAATCATACCTCGAATACCAATAATCCCCACTGACCTACCATTTCAATTAAAAATACTTCAGTTTCCAATCAAACTTAGTTTTGCTATTACTATTAACAAAGCGCAAGGGCAAACATTGCAGGTAGCAGGGGTGCATTTGGAAATGCCATGTTTTTCCCATGGCCAGATATATGTAGCCTGTTCACGTGTGTCCAATACCCAGAATTTGTATGTATTTGTGCCAAATGGAAGTACATACAACATAGTATATAGGTGCGTCCTAAAATAATGATCTATTCTGTGCCCATGATTGCAACGGTCAAGAACAAGCGGAGTAAATAAGGGATGTTAATTAACTGTAAGCAAAATTTAAGATGGAGTAGGATTTTCCAATTTGTGGCAAGGCATAACCTGTGACTCTACTGACACACACTCCGCTACTTCTTTTCTACTTCTACACTTAATCCTGATTTATATTGTGTAGTTTGTTTTTTTCTTTATCTCTACCTCTATTGACTAACAACCTCAATATGTTCATCGTTTTTATTGTCATATTCCCTGTGTCAATCGACAACCTGAATTTATTGATAAAATCTACATTAACGCGAGCGAAGCCGCGGGCAAAAGCTAGTATATATATATATATAAAATGGGGGGTTTCAAAAAGTTTCAAGACTAGTTCTGTAAAATGAAAACAGAGTGGAGCGTGGGGATGCGTGTGCTGGTGTGACGATCTGTGACCTTCATCTGTCAGTACGACAAGTGGCATCATTCTGTGTAGACCAGTGACGGTGTTACATACGTTTATTTTATGACGTGCACGGGTGCATTTGTGATTATATTATGGACCGCAAACTCGAGCAGAGAGCGAACATCAGATTCTCCGTCTTACTCAGAAAATCTGGAATGGAGACCTTCCAAATGACGCAGGAGGCTTACGGCATTGAATCTATGAGCCATCCAGTGTGTTTTGAGGGGAACTCACGCTTCAGGAGTGGCAGAACGTCACTGAAAGACGAAGAGAGGTCAGGGTGACCTTCCACGAGAACAAACCCGGAGATTGTGGGCAGAGTTAGGCAACTTGTGTGTGTGGATCACTGGATGAACAATAAAGACATTTCTGACATCGTGAATGTGTCATATGGATCAGTGCGGACAATCCTCATGTCCATTTTTAGCATGCATTGCATTGCCGCCAAGTTTGTACCCAGGCTTCTGACCCCCAAACAGAAGGAGCACCATGCCCAAGTCTGTCAGGAACTTCGTAAACATGCCCTGGATGACCCAACCTTTAGGTCGAATATCATCACTGGAGACGAATGTTGGATCAAAGGTTACGACCCGGAAAACAAACAACAATATTCGCATTGGAAGAGCCCCAGATCTCCAAGACAGAATTTCCGGGTTCCTGCTCGTAGAATGTCACTCTGACCTCTCTTCGTCTTTCAGTGACGTTCTGCCACTCCTGAAACGTGAGTTACCCTCAAAACACACTGGATGGCTCATAGATTCATTGCCGTAAGCCTCCTGCGTCATTTGGAAGGTCTCCATTCCAGATTTTCTGAGTAAGACGGAGAATCTGATGTTCGCTCTCTGCTCGAGTTTGCGGTCCATAATATAATCACAAATGCACCCGTGCATGTCATAAAATAAACGTGTGTAACACAGTCACTGGTCTACACAGAATGATGTCACTTGTCGTACTGACAGATGAATGTCACAGATCATCACACCAGCACACGCATCCCCATGCTCTACTCTGTTTTAATTTTACAGAACTATTCTTGAAACTTTTGATACCTCCTCGTATTGTGAAGGTGTTCATAAGTCAAGCCAAGATTTTTCCAATTGTGAATTCTTAGAAATATCATCAATGTTGACAGTAGTCAAATAAATATTGTAACATTTTTCAAATTTGGTCTACTCTGGTTTATTCTTAATTAAATTTAGTATACTGTAGTTGAAAAATATAACATCTGTAGACTAGAATCGAACCGAGTTCTACTAGACCATTGGCGCACTAAGCCAAAAGTCCCAGGTGGTACAATTTTCGTGTCCAGCTGTCATTTTTAAACTGTTTTTAATTCAAATCAAATATGTTATCCGATTAAATTTGTAGCGAAATTTAATTTCAACCTCCATATTCTATTTTTATTTTAATATTATTCGTAAAACTCTTCTTATGGCTAACCAACTATACTTACAACTATTCGGCAAGACTAAGGGACGTATGAAAGAATTAATATGAGTGTGCAAATGATGCAGTCCTTAATACACTACTGCGGCACTACTGCGACACTACTACTCCACTCACACTACTGTGATGCCATTACCACATTCTGCGACCTGTAAAGTACGCCCATGTATACAGAAACCGTACAACCCACGGAAAAGTGAAAAACAAACTTCTTTTGCGTTTTTTTTTTTTTTCTCAATATGAAGTTAAATTAATGCTAAATTTTATAGCTTATTTTTCTCTTTAAGAAAAAATAAGCTTTTCAATGGGTTTCAAAATAAATGTCTATCATTGAACTTGTTTTAATAACGCACTTTGGAGAAATTGAATTTTGTGCGAAGTTCTATGAAAATAAATATGGCATTAGAGCATCTTAAGTTGACAACTTCAGAGAATTTGAGAAAATGTTGTATTTACGGTACGGTAGAATCACAACGTAATAAAGTGTCCTTGATAAGCTGGATACACTGAGAGTAAGGCTGACTGACTTGGAAGCCCTAGGTTTGGTCCCTGATCCGGAACTCTCCTTTTCACGATGTGTATAGCTATATCGCTAAGAAAATTGTTTGTAATATCCTTAAAATAAATCCTCCAAATAAAGTTTCCCCAGATCAAATTGCCAGTATAGGATATAAAACCTACAAAACATAAGTTGACATTCGCTTCTTCTTCTTTTTTAAGTATATAAAGTTTAAACATGAAGTTTATTTACACATCAAATAAATTAAATAAGTTATTCATGAATAACTTAAATATAGAAGAATACAATTTATAGTTCAGTTTCTAACATTATTTTTTTCACAAAATTTGTTCTTATTGCCCGGGCTATTCACTTTTATCCAAGCTAATGTAATCAAACCAAGCAAGGTAAAATTTAAGAAAACGTAACAGTTGTAGCATGTCGATCAGAGAGATTGATAAGGCTATTTGTTTTCCGACACTCTATTTTCGTGGAGGTAGAATGGGAAACACTCTAGGAATAAACATGCTCTTTGTATCTGGTCTTGATTCAAACAGTCACAGGAAAACCACTTCATACGGGCTTGACATTTTGTGCATCGATATAAATCTGAACCTTGCTGAGTAATTAAATAATAAAATATACAAAAATAATAAATTTTGCAAAAAATATTTGCTTCATATTACAGCATAAGTATATAGATGAAATTGAAAAGTGTGATGTAGGGACTACCATCATTTCACCAACTAAGTAATTCCCCTACCCGCTTTCCTGACCAACCCTTATAAGGGTTCTTCCCTAGAAGAAGATTAAAGCCCACTTGAAATTCAAATTAGTTACATCAGTAGTTAAGTGCACTCTAAGACAGCCAGGGTTAGAATCAGGGAGAGGGGAAGGATTTGTTTGAAATAAGGGTTGAATTAATAATCACAAGAGGCCATGAGGGTTTTTTCTAACACCTACACTCAACAGCTCTAAGAATATACCCTAAGTGATCTCTCTTTACGTAAATTTGGGAGTCAGATTAATGTGGGTGAGTAAAAGTTGCACTAACATAACTCACCAAAATTAATCAGTAATTACTGTTGTATTAAACGAACAACTTTTAAAGAAATGGCCTTTTAGAAACTGCAATAATAATTTGTATGTCCAATATTAAAAACATGTTACGATATTATTAGTGTTATTTTATAGGCATTGATATTAAATATCAAAAGTGACAGCTGTAGCTCAAATAACTTGTCGTATGAATACGTAAAAGTAAATCAAGTAGACTTTTAGCTGCCGGATAAGGCGCTTCCAATGGAAATTGAACTGTAGCTCTATTAATAGATTAAATAAGCATTTTTTTACACAGTGTGTTTCAACTTATGTCTTCATGTTAATGAAATATAAATATACTATCCAATTTGGTGATATAATGTTATAAGACGTTACTCTCACAATAGACTGGACTACTAATGAGGGGAAGATTGTAGTTCTAATTCCGGTTTGGTGTAATGACGGTAGTTTTTTTCTTAATATTATTTCACTCTCACTCCAGGAAAGCGCGAGTGCTACGTGGGATCTGTGGTTGCCAAAAGTGACGTCGTGAGGTTTGCGTCCACCACATTCCAGTCTCTCTGGTATTGAGATCACTTAAGTTGGCCCCCCCACCCCATCAAAATTAAAATTTAAATGTACCACCGTTTTGCACCTATTTTGCACCGTTTTGCATTCAAGTATTACATTTTGCACCCTAACCCCAGAGACGGTACGACTGTTTATATTTAGGGGGGGCCAAGTTAATAGTAGCCCCCCCCCCCCACTATCAAAATGTTGGATTTTTTTATGCCAGCTTAAAAGTCCTGTTTTGCACCTGGATATTTTTGCAAGAAAAAAATATTTAAAAGGGAAAAAGGTAGGGGGGCTAAGTTAAGCGTAGCCCCCCCACTCATTAATTGGGGTTTTATTTATGCCAAAATAAAAGTCCTGTTTTGCACCGTTTTTCACCCAAGTATGGCGTTTTGCACCCTAAGAGATTAGCGAGAAAAAAATATTTAAAATACAAAAAAAAAGTCATTGGACCCTCTCTCCGGCCCCCATACCTCAAATTAAGATTGTAAATATGCCATCGTTTATCACCTTTTGGGCACCGTTTTCAGCCCAAGTACTAAGTTTTACAAACCAACCACAGAGACAATATAACTGTATTCGTTTTTGGGAAAGGGGGGAACAAGTTCATTGTAGCTCCCTCCCAAAATTGAATTTTATTTTCAAATCCAATATAACCTTTTGTTTTTGCATTGTTTTGCACCTAAATAATTTTGCAAGGAAATAATACTTGGTCTAAAAAAAGACGGAGGCCATGTTATCTTTGTGCCTATCTATTTAATATTTTGTGCATCACGCCACATTCTAGCTATCTCCATATTTATATATAACATTCCGTAAGGATTTTAATATTAAATTGAAATTTATGGGAATTGAAAAAGTTGTAAGATGATGGGAAATGGTGTATTTTAAACATCTTAACCTCAAGGATGGGGGTAAATAATGTTTTCCACTAACTTGCACTATAGTTCCTAAAAAGCTCCTCTAAATTTGTTACCACACCTATATATGCCTTTACATTGACCCAAAACATAGTCAGTGACGTCTGCTCAATCTCTGACCCTTTCCTTCCTCCTGAACTCCCCTCCCCACTCAACTACCTTCCCCCCGGACCTGTGCAAGGAGGGACATAGCGGACAAAATGTGTCCAAAATAAAGCTGCGAGTTAATTTTAGCACGAGAACCTGTATTGTCAACTCTGAAACACTTTACTAGCTTACACTAATGGGGTAAGGATAGGTAAGGTATAATTTATAGCAGATGTACCCGCATATTTGTCAAGGAAGAGTGATAAATAATTGATAAATAAAAAGTCGTTAGCAGAAATAATGTCTATTGGGAGATTGACGCCTTAGTACACACGATCTCTATTGCCAGTTGGTTGTTGTTGCAACCTTTTGGGTTAGGCTTCCTGTCTGGAAAATTTCAGCTTCCTAGCTCTTCTCAGTTTTGATAATTTTTCTACTTTGGTTTTCTATAAACATACCCACACCCATTTTGGAGGCTCCTTTGGAAATTTTGGTCCTCAAGTATTTTTGCATCCTTTTGAAAAACTAAACGGTTCCCAACACACTAAAATTAATATTTAATGTGTTCTGTGGTACAAAAACTTCGGGGAACCCTTGGATATCAGCTTGCGAAATTTCAGCTTCTTAGATTTTCTAGGCTTAAAGAATGTTTGACTTTGGATTTTTTGGAAAAACCCTCAGATTGGGGGCCCATATGGGAGTTTTTGGGCACTATCTACCATCTATTCCTGCTCCATATTTGGTTTAGGGCTACTTGCCCACAAAGTTTAAGATTCCTAGGTCTTATAGGTTTCAAGATTCTTGGGCTGTACAGAGGAAGTGGTAATTATTATAGTGGAGATATTACTCCTTTGATGATGACAGTCAATACCTATGCATGGGATGATTGTGAATATATTTTGTGAGCTTTACTGATAGAACGTTCCTCAATAAATAAAACCTTCTACTTACATTAGTTAGTGTCCATATTTCATGTATGTGCAAGAAATAGAAAAGTTGAGTTCAATTTGAGTTGAGTCGACGTGATTATTTAAGATAACATTTTTTGTTACTAAGATTTGATTGTATCCCAAGATTTTAGATGTTAGTTAACTCGATCCATTATTCAAATAGTAGTTGTAGGAAATATCTCATAAATATTTCCATTGTTCCATTTAATAAATTGTAACTTGTACACTTATATTAAATTTAGTTAAATCTCTAGATTTGTCTAATAATAATTTTGAAACAAAAATTATATTTCTTAGAATTCACTCTTGAGCTTATGGTTCATGCATAGATGTATTACGCAAATCAAAATTAAAGTGCTTGTAGTATAAATATTGTTATTTATTACTCGAACTCTACTAAAATTCGATGCTTTCATTTGAGCACTACTCTAATTGAGAATTGTCTACTCGTACACCCCTGCATATGCTTTACATGCGTCAGGTGGATTCCACTAGTAAATATATTAAAATATAAATAACAAAAACTAAAAAATCAAAGTCAACCATAAGTGAGGCGAACAGACCTATCCAGTGTTGTGGAATAAAAGCTGAGGCCACTATTGATAGTGAGAAAACAGTATTTTAATGGACCTAACAAAATAACCTAAATGGTTTGCTGCCCGCATTACATTGATGTGGAGTAAATTGCCTATCATCTCTATTTCATGGCGTTCGGCGTAGCCCTAATTTTGTTTGTTCTTCTTTAGTGTAATAACAAACTGGTGCACATTGGAAAATGGCCCTGTTTTCCAGTGACGTTGATTTCGAGCTTCGAATACCGGCCAGGTGTACTGACTTTGACTCTTATAAAATGGTTTCTCACTCTCTCTGCACGCAAGTGAAGACACATTTCCTTAAATTATACCTTTCTGAATCCTACATCATAAGTGTAATTAATTTGTTCGTAGTCCAGACGGATATTAAGAACCATGCGTAGTACCGTTATGGATAAATTAAATAATCTATCTCTTTGACGTAAGACAGAACCCTAACCATGTGTATAGCAGCAAACTGGGTGCACAAATTATTACATATTTTTGAGTTCACAGAATAGACCCGTAATTTAAAACAAAATTCTTATTTTATAAGCTAAAATCAGTTTGTAGTGTGGCCTATAATCGCATCCTAAGGGAAAACCGTTAATCAGCACGCTTTTTTGCTTGCACTTGCCAGCACTTGTTTCCGGTGCTTTTAAGCCTTTATGGGTGGCAATGTATAACGCTGGAAATAAGTGCAATTTGCAGATAACATCCCATGAGGAAAAAAGACGTTTTCTTCAAGTAATGAACAGTTTTTGGTCGAAGATACCGAGATAAATATTATGTGTAGGAAGAGATTAGGAGTGCATTAAATTAATCGTAGTAGGCAAAATTTGAAGAATACCTTTTCCCACAGTTAAAAATGGATTAGAAACGATCTTTTATCCATAGTCTATTTTAGCAAAGTTTTCAAAAAAGATTTTTTTCAGTGGAAGTATGAATTTTTTTTTTTAGAGTTCATTGAATTTAGATTAGATTAAAAATTATTGTGCCAGTAATTACTTTTATGATAAATTTTTACCAAAGCTGTACATTCACCTGCTAGGTGAAAATTTTGCCTACTTAGTAATTAGTTAAATTCATTTTAATTAGTAAGGAGAAGTATGAATATAATATTATAAGGAACGTACTTAGTAGAACGACAATTGATTGCTTGATTAATTGATACACTTGTATTTTTAATTGACTTAAGAAGTGTGTCAATCAATCAATAAATCAATCAGTCGTCGTTCTACCAAGTACGTTCCTCATACTTAGTAATTACTTCTCACATTTATAAAATTGAATATTTTTCTTTAATGAAGAAGGTCATTAAAAATTATAGTATTTAAATAGAAAAAATTAACTCTAAAGATATTATAAAATATTATATGCTTAAATTATTTAACGATGAGTTAAAATTACTAAATTACTTATTTCGACACTCACTCTAGAAAATACGGTTTAACTATGTGAATTTGATATGTACCCAAAGGTTTTTACATTCATTAAAAAAAAATTGTTTGGAAAAAAAGTTGTTCACGCTCACATTTACCTTGAGGGCACCTGCCAGCTTAAGAAGTGCCGGAAATAAATGTTTCAAGCATTCATGTTTGCTTGACAGGGCTCACAAGTTTTGACGAGTTTCCTTGTGTGCCATCACAATTTAAACAATGGGACTTTTACATGTGCTTTCTATAATACTTGTCAGTGCTGGTTTATCAAACACTTTTTTTTTAAATAGATGAATCTTGACTACAATAAAAAAATTAACTTCAAGAAAAAAATAGCTGACAAAATGATACAGTCAAACCTTGTACAGCTGTTAGTACCTACTACTTTTAACAGATGGTTTTAGAATAGAGAATTTTGGTTGAAGCTTATTGCAGTTGGCGCCTGTGAGTTAAGTCAATTTTCATCTTCCCATTTCTCAAACCTATAGTTGAAAAATATATTTGCTTATAACTTGGAAACTATTGGTTTTTTAAAAAAAATATTTCAGCTGTAAATTTTTTTATCTTTAATATTCTTACAGATTTGCAATGATAGATTTTTCCGAAAGTCAAAGAGTTACAGAAATACAGCAAAATTATACATAGTTGCTTGTGTAAGTTACTCTCCAAGTTACTTTACCTTAAAAATGAGATACACAATTTTGTTTATAATGTTAAACAATGCCTGGATACAACTGTTTTAGTAAAAATTGTGAGAGCCAATTTCAAGAAAATTAATTTCTCTATTGTTTCCCTTGAGTAAACTATCCTTGTTTTTAGGACTGGATTGATTGATATAAAAAATACATGTGGGGAACGTATTGAAACCACTAAATACCAAGTTTCAGTTTAATATGCAAAATGGTTCCAACTCTAGGCCAATGAGGAGATATATAGAGGGTATTGCGTTCATTATTTTTGAGTTTGGGGGCTCGTGTTGTGTCGAAATTCATTAAAACCTAGAACTCAATTTTTTTTACTATTACAATACTTTATTTCTTCTTGGGGTCACGAGAAAGTAGAAAAATGCAGCAATAAGTTTTAAAAGATTAAAGTTTAATGTCTCAAATTAAACCACATAAGCCAAAAGATTTGTTACGGTCACTAATTATATATTCTATATTTACGCACACGAATAATGTCAACTGACCATCCAATGACAACTAAAATTATGGACAATGATTGACACACAAAAAAAGCTAGTTTTGAATGAGATTTAGAATTAAAAGCTTATAAGAGATTGTGTTTGTGTTCTAGTTGACACTGCATTTAAAATATATTAATATAAAAGCTAAATTTATCGTAAGTGTTTATTTTTTGTTTGGATGCTATTTTCTAAAGATGTAAAGTTTTTTAAATAATTTCTTGAATAAGCTACCCTTTCATTAATTACTTTTATAAAAATTAACGCACAGTATTATTTATCATGTAAAGAGGTCTGCGAATGCCAAATTATAAACAAAATCGTTAAAATTATTTTCAAAAACTTAGATTAAAAAAATCAATCATTGGTGAACTATTATATTATTTTGCCAAGCAAAATAAATATATTTAATTAATAGTAATTTATAAATCTTAACAGATACTTATTTTGAACAAGATCGTTACAGAAGTTTTTGAAATACTTTAAAAAAAAATAGTCATCAGTAAAATAACCTTATACAAAATCCCCACAAAAAAAAAGTATATACTATTTTTCTCATGTCAAACACTCCCCAAATATACATTTCAAATTTCAAATTATTAGAGCCATTTTCGAAATAATTAGAATTTTCGAAAATAACTTATCTTTAATGAATTTTTATCCAAAAAACCAAGAATAGAGTGTTATTTGGCATGTCACACACTCCATTGATATAAATCTTAGACAAAATTCTAAGATCTTTTTCGAAAATTTTGATTTAAAAAAATTCACTCATCAGTAAACTACCTTAACTTGAAGGATTGGATCAAAATAAAATATTGTCTCGAGGTAATAGACCTATGAAAACTAAATTTCAAGGTTGAACAAAACCCATCAAACCGTTTGGGATCCTTGGCCAAGGATAGACAGGCAGACAGATATAAATATTGTAAAATCCACTTTATCAATTTTTTTCACGATTACTTCCTGTGTCTCTTCAAATGACAAAGATGAAAATACTTTTTCTATTTAGCACCACGTCTTTCTACCCATTTGGCAAATAAGTTATACTAATCACGCTAATTATTTCAGGGGTTAATAAGGTTATATTCAAAGTGAGATTGTACCCACATTTGCATAAAGAAATCGAGTGTAAAACCAATTTGAAATAAACCACCCCTAGTACACCCAACCGAGATTCGAACCTTGATCTCCTTGTCATTGTCAGTCTAGTCTACTGTGAGAGTAGTGCGTTAGACGATGTGAACACCAAAGGGGGCTTAAAAAAAACTCTTTAAATATTTTACCTTAGCCTTAATAAATCCCAATTCACGTTTCATTCCTGAAGGTTTTACTGATGTATGTATAATGTATTTACTTCAGGATATTTTAACACCCTGTGATTGAACTTTACTACGAAATTTAATCGTAGCCTAAGTGTATAGCATTTATCTTTGATTTCAAAACTTAACCTCACTCTTTTACAGTGACGGTAGTACGGTTAGTAGTATCCATTCAAAAAAATGTGTTAAGCGTGAGAATGAAATATCTTAAAGATTTATAACACACATCGATGGGCAAGTGGACTCAAGGTAAAGCTCATTTATTATGGTTCTCCAGTGACGGCTAGATCACTGCTAGAATCCTAGCTGAATGTAGAGAGGACGATAGTTTACTAAATGGTTTCTCCATCTCCCATCCCAAACATGTGTGGGAATGTTTTCTATAAACCTTCCTCATTCCTACCCTATTGAAGAGTCAAGCCTGATGGTAAGACGTGGGCCTTGAACAACATTGTATTACATTTAACATATTCGATGTAAGTAGGATTCTGGTAAGAAGAAACTAGTATAAAATATATGTTTATGTTGTTATCCAACAATAACCACAATTTACAATATTATTGGGGTTATTTATAGCTATTGATAGTCTAGTTATGCACCAACTTAAGTAGTAGAATAGTCTTAGTAGTTACTCTTACAAAAGACTGGAATTCCTAGGACGGGGAGATCGGTAATCTAATCCCGGTCGGGTGTATTGAGGGTGGTTTTTTCTACATGGTTTTATATTCTGCCTGCACGCAAATTTAAGTACGCTTCCTCAAAATTCAACCTCCCTCTTCCTTAAAACATTAATGTAATTAGTGAATATGTAAATATCCCAAACGGGCAGTAAAATGAGATGCTAAAGATATAGGAGATAATGTCTATAAATCGTGAAAGATTAAGATCACATGACCTGACGTGTGAATACGTGAAGATGATAATCTTTATGGCTCACTTTGAAATCATTAAACCATTTCAACTGCGTTATAAGTGCCAGATCATTAATAAAATTGGCTCCGAAAGCACTCTTATGTAGAGATGGTTTTCAAATGAAATGAATATTAATAATATTTAGCACCGCGTCTTACTACCCGTTCGGGTTATACGCTTAAGTACTAATTACGCTAATGGATTAGGAATGGGGAGGGTTGAATTTAGAGGAAGTGAACCCGCATTTGCGTGGAGGGAGAGTGGAAAACCATTTAGGAAAAACCACCCCCAGTTCACCCGACCGAGATTCGAACCTCGATCTCCCCGTCCTCAGCGGTCGAGCTCAACACGACTAGCGCGTTAGCCAACTACGCCACCGAGGCGGGTAAATGAAATGAAAATGTCACTAACATAATATATATTGATTATTAATTTCATACTCTTGCATATGTGATGAATTTAAATTAAATATTTATATAACTAATTAAGAAGGAATGTTTTCGTTTACATTCAAAGCAGATAGCTATAAGCTAAATTTAGTTATTAACAGGGTGACCTGGCGGTCTAGGGGTAAGGTGTCAGACTTCTGTACTGAGGGTTCGGGGTCCAATCCTCGGTCACGGCACAGATTTATTTGATTGACAAACCCTTCCTTCACCTCTGGCAAGACGTGTATTAATCAAAACTTGTGAATGTGTGGAATGCCAGGCCTCCACCGTGGTTCGGATCTCACGATAAACTGTAGGTCCTCCATTTCATCTCACAATCACCCTACCATTGCACATTAGTTTAAGTGCGTATAACCCGAACGGATAGTAAGACGCGGTGCTAATAATAATAATAATAATAATAATAATAATAATAATAAATAATAATAATAATAATAATAATAATAATAATAATAATAATAATAATAATAATAATAATAATAATAATAATAATAATAATAATAATAATAATAATAATAATAATAATAATAATAATAATAATAATAATAATAATAAATAATAATAATAATAATAATAATAATAATAATAATAATAATAATAATAATAATAATAATAATAATAATAATAATAGTTATTAACTTTTTTAACATTTCAATTTATCTGTGTTTTTGAGGAATATTATTATAAGAGTTAAATAGAATATCTAAAATAGCTTCTAGCTATTTGACCACGACATTAAGGAAAATCTATTTTATTTATTAAGTGTAATTATTTATTTGAGATATTTAACGTGCACTTTCTGAACTTAGTGGCTATATCAGCACACGAGAATGTCTATGAGCGAGAGAGAAAGTGCCTACCAATTTTACCGGGAAAGATATTTCACATACCTTCCATGGTTATTTTATTTGCCACAATCGACATGGTACTGACGGCTTTACTTCCCTTCCAAAGAAAGTTGTGCTACGGATTTTTAACGATCAAGGAAAATCAATCGACCCTGGTTGGGTTTGAACACACAAACATCGGGTCCTGAACAGAGTACTTTACTCTAAGACTACTGAAGTCGACATTAAGGAAAACCTATTTTAATACTAAAGGGGACCGTCTATATGAAACAAACTGCAAACGACCAGAAATCCCTTAGTATTTAAGATGTAATTTGTTATTTCAAAATGTGGTTCACGCCAAGCTCAAGGTAGCACCTGTGACGACGATCATATTGTCTAGGCGTCAAGTTGATTTTATCTGGATTGTTGGTGACTGAGAGGTAGGTAGGGATCCCTCTACACTCCTGACAAATTTTTAATTAAACTAATTTTATTTTTAACTATACACCCCCGACCAAACACTTCTCTGTCCCTATAGCTAGAGTCCCATTTTGAATTTAAAAATGTTCAGAAATTTAAGGTTTTTTTGAGTAGTCCCTATAAGCCCAACAGTTTGCGAAATTCCGGTTTATACTACACAAAGAAGTAATCATTTTACCAATTTTGGAAATTTAAACCCTTCACTCCCCATTTTGAACTCTCACTTATAAATTTCAAATTTAAGACTTTATTAGCTGGATTTGTTCTTCTAATTGGATGTCAAATTTGATTTTTTTACCTCATTTTAAAGTGCGTTTTATAACCCTCCACTTTCTTTTTTAAGTAAGCTTTCCTCAGAAAAACGAACATAACATCTTGTTAAACACAATCAAAATAATTCATTCTCATAAGAGAATTAAAAAAAATTGTTAGATAATTTTAAAAAATCAATTATTATTTGTAGACCACCCTCAAATTACTTTTATTTATAAAAATAAACATTCTCATTGATTATAAAAATTAAGTCTCAGCTACCCATTATGAACTCAATATTAAAGGCTTTTTTTAACTATATATTTTCTAAATTATTTTATAGGTAAACTACCCTTGAATTAATTAATTTCATATAATTCAACATTGAGTATTATTTATCATGTAAAATGGTTTGTAAATAACAATTTAAAAAAAATTGTTAGAGCTATTTCCAAAACTTTAATTGAAAAGAATCACTCTTCACTGTACTACTATTAAAGATATTCTAAATAAATGAAAATATATAAAATGTAAGAATCTCAACAGATACCTATTTTAAACGAAATTGTTTAGCAGTTTTTAAAAATTAATACTTAAAAAAAGAAATCAGTCATCAGAAAGATAACCGTAAACCAATTTTTTTCTGAAACAAAATATATAGTTTGATTGGTTTTGGTAAATACTTCCAAGATATGCATCTTACACAAAATCGTTATAGCCATTTTCAAAATATCTAGAAATGTTGATAACCAATCATCACTAAAATAACTTTAAGTGAATTTGACCCAAAATACAAGTATGTATTAGTAGGTGTCAGTTGTCAGATTAAACACTGCCTAGATATGAATTTAAACATGATCGTTAAAGCCATTTTTGAAAAATTAGAAATTAAAAAAAATTACTCATAAATAAAATACTCTTTATTAGAGGGTTAGAGTCCAAATAAAAACAAAAACGGGTATGGACCTATAAAATCAGAATATTAAGTTTTAACTAAACCCATCAAATCGTTTTGGATCCTTTTCCAGGGACAGATAGACAGACATAATTATTGTAAAATACGCTTTTTAAAGTTCGGATTCACATAAAACGTAAGTATTCATCATAATCCCGAGATCGATTATTTTCACTATTACATTTCCTTCTCTTGTTTGATTTGAAAAATTAAAATGATGTTTTAATTATTTTTAGAGTTTAGTGATTAAAAGAAAAGTTGTAACAGAGGGAAATAAAGGCTTTTAAAGGGTTGTGGCATCGTGTCAAAAGCGAGATTAATTTAATTATCAGACTTAATATCATAACACTTTCCGTACCATAGTGTGGAAACACTGTTGTAGAAACTGGCTGGATCTCACTCAACCTTCTAATTGAACTAGAGCACCCTAGTAGAGAAAAAGGGAACTACATATTCTGTGGGTCATAACGTAGAGCAGCTCTGAGAGATGGCGGGTCAACTACCAACATTACAAATCAATAAAAGCGCGCCACTTGTGAATCACACAATCCAACATCAGGAAACCGTATGATCAAGGGCGTGGGATAGTCCGGACAGCCCTTCCCCCCTCCCCCCCATCTATTTACGTATATAAACCTGAATTGACTAAAGCTACAGCAGAATTTTCTAGCGAAAAATTAGCTTTCCACGCCCTTAATCTTACACAGTATATCTATGGTAGTGTAGCATACGATTGTTTAGTGGGATTATGATAAGAAGAACAGTGTTTTACATTTAAAAAATTTACTAGATCTACTTTCACGCATTCATAAGTCAAGTCATGTGGTCCACAGCTGTCGCTTTTAGTGGATATTATCAATATGAGTGTAGTTATTAAACAGTCCTTTATATGAAAACTGGAGTGTGTTAGAACTACTTGATCATAATATATTAATACGTGCACTATGCAGTTGGTACTTTCGACAAAATATATTAATGGTGATAGAATAATTAAAATAATACTTGCAGCAGTGGACTGATTAAACCATTCAACAATAAACTGGACTGCCGATGACGGGTATATCAAGGTTCGAATCCCAGTCGTATGTAGAGATGGTGATTTTCCCTAAGTGGTTTCCCACGCTCTACTTGCACAAATTGAGGTAAATGTCCTCTAAATCTTATCTTACTCCCACCTGTGCCATAAGTGTAAATAATATGGATATCCCGATCATATATCAAGCCGTGATACAAACAAAATGAAATATTAACATTGTTGCAACTCGTCATTGTTGATAGCAAAACATTATTGTTACATGTTCTAAACGTGTCATCGTACTATGATCACAGTCACTATTATAGTTCCGAGCTAGCTTCACATAGTATACTATTTCACACAAAGATTTGAGACTTTTAGCATAAATAGTATTCAATTTGTGACATTTACAAACATTAATAATAGCCTATTGTATTAAGAATCCCACGTTTGATTCCCAGCATTGCCAACAATTTATTATTCCTGAAATTGAAGCTTCCTCTTTGTAAGTTTTGATCTAATAAAGGGGGGACTAAGTATTTTGTTGCTTTTACAAATGAGTTTATTTGCAAGTCATAACTCATAAACTAATTATATAATTATTTCATTAAGATCATTAAATTGTTCTGTAGAGATGGTAATTTACTAACAAAATGCCATCTGTGGGTTAGGGTAGTGTTTTATGCTGACATTTATATATTATGTGGCTTTTACTTTCTCTCTATCTTATAGGTAGAGAAAGTATGGTGATCGTCAAAAAAATCGAAGTCGAGATTTTGATGAATTTTGACGTTTCGTGACTTCCTGAATTCGAAAAAGTGGTTTTTGAATTTCCGTCTGTCTGTCTGTCTGTCTGTCTGTCTGTACCTCCAACTAGAGCCTAAACTATTTTACCGATTGAGCTGAAACTTGATATCTTGGGTTTTCATAGGGTTAATCCGAGGGGTTTTTGGAATTGGACATCTACCCCTAAAATTAAGGGTAGTTTACTGAAGGGAAAAAAGAGAAAAAGTCGATTTTCTCAAAATCGGCTCTAACGATTTTGATTAAATTTCATTTATGAACATTAATAAATATTCCAAACAAAATGGCTACTCTCAATATTTCGGCAAAATCGCTTTAAGGGCTCCGGTCTGATGCGTAAATTAACATTTTTTATAATAGCTCCGAAACTATTTGAGATATGAAATTACTTAGCATTACAAATATGTATATATATTTATAATACAGATATTTTATCCGAAACATTATTTATAAAATCAATAATTTTTAATCTATACGCAATTATATATATTTTTAGCTTTTTGGACATTAAAGCTTAAGTATTGCGATCGTAAAAAAAAACTAACCTGAAATGTTGATGGATTTCGACGTCTCATGACCCCCCGAACCCTAAAAAATAGTCTTTGCAATGCCGTCTGTCTGTGTGTCTATTAAAACTTAAAATTAAGGGTAGTTTACTGAAGGGCAAAAAGAGAAAAAGTCGATTTTCTCAAAATCGGCTCTAACGATTTTGATTAAATTTCATTTATGAACATTAATAAATATTCCAAACAAAATGGCTACTCTCAATATTTCGGCAAAATCGCTTTAAGGGCTCCGGTCTGATGCGTCAATTAACATTTTTTATAATAGCTCCGAAACTATTTGAGATATAAAATTACTTAGCATTACAAATATGTATATATATTTATAATACAGATATTTTATCCGAAACATATTTTTATAAAATCAATAACTTTCAATCTATACGCAATTATATGAATTTTTTTTAACTTTTTGGACATTAAAGTTTAAGTATTGCGACCGTAAAAAAAACTAACCTGAAATGTTGATGGATGTCGACGTCTCATGACCCCCCCAAACCCTAAAAAATAGTCTTTGCAATGCCGTCTGTCTGTGTGTCTATAAAAACTTAAAATTAAGGGTAGTTTACTGAAGGGCGAAAAGAGAAAAATTTTGTTTTCTCAAAATCTACTCAAACGATTTTGATTAAAATTCGTATCTAGGCGTTGATTAAGATTATAAATAAACTGGCTATTTTCATTTTCCTATGAAAATGATTTTTAGGGTACTTTACAGAAGCGTTAATTTCCGTATCTCCACAACTATTTGAGAAACTAAACAACTTATCATTGCAAAATTGTAGGACTATCAGAAATAAAAAACTTTTATTTGACATATATTTTTATAAAAGCAGCATTTTCTGAGATATTTGCAAATATATTAATACAATTTTGTGAGCTTTAGTTGTAAACATATACTACTTAAGTCTTAACGCAATAATTCTCCAATGCCATAGAGTAATTAAATATAAGTAAGTATCTAAAAAAGTATGTTATTTTTCCTTAAATCTCTTAGGAGAAATGTTTGCATAGCAATGATCTATCTCTATTTTAGACTCAATAGTCAATATTTACATTTTTTATTGGTCAAAATGTATAAATGAATAATTAAATATCAATGCGATGACTTGAAGATCTGCAACACCTTATAAAATGTTAAAATTTTAACCAGAAATCGAAATTTTAATACGAAGTGTTGACCCTTGTGGAAGACATTAAACTGTTTGAAATGCTCTTAGGTGGACAAAGATGCGCCTCTTTTCTCATTGATTCTATATCATTGTATATTATTTTAGGCGTGTTCTTATGTGGAGTGGTGATAAATACAATGTACATTATTCCGTTCAGAAATCTTACGAGTTTATAGAAAGAGAGAGAAAGTCTGTGCGGTGTGCCGTACCATTTATTTTGTTTTGTTTTTTGTCGGAGCATCTTCGTTGTTTGAATTATACGCATATGCACCAATTACGCTGAGGTCCTATGAATGAGAAAGGTTAAATTTAGAGGAAAGGTACCCGTGAGGAGAGAGAGCGAAAAATCGTCTAGGGACAAACACCCTCATCACACCCAACTGGGATTCAAACCCCAAACTTCCTGCCACCAGCAAAACAGAATTTATGAACTTGATATTTTGTGAGCGTACCCACCAGCGCGGGTTTCTCAGATATTATAATATGTGGTTGATATGTTATATATAGTATAGTCAATTTAATAAATTATAAATTAATCCTCTCCTTGTATAATATTCCTGATTGCCTTGTCAAACCTCAAACCAAAGCCCTTCAGGACTATTGAACAATAATCCTATTATCAATTTCCCGCAGAGCTCTAATCAGTTCAGTAATATGATATGTTATGTTATATAGACCATTTAACTAAGCATAAGCCTTAAGCACTTACTTTTTTTTTACGTACTTTGTCTATTTACTAGTTCTCACATTGAATAGTAAATAAACACTATTTTTACAATACAATAGGCCTATAGTTAGCTTTTAATTTCTGAAACGACTGATTATTATTTATTTAGCTTATGAATAACCGACTGATTATATAAGCACACGAGGAGAATTTCTATGATCGAGAGCAAAGGGCCTACCAATTTTTCCAGGAAAGGTATTTTCATGTGCAGGTTTATTTTACAAGCCACAATCGACACGAGACCAATGGCCTTAGTCACCCCTTCCCCCACTCCCCCGAAGGAAGTGGTGCCACGTAATTTTAACGCCCGACGAGAAATATCCGTCGACCCCGGCTGTATTTTATCCCATGAAATATAGTTAACATTGTTTGCAATAAATAAATAACCTATCGATAACATATTATATTGTGATTATTAACGTATATTAGTTATTTAGGGCCTACGAGTACAAGCGCTATTCTTTGCATGCTAAATGTAATTTATTTATTTATAATGTTGTTTTACCGAAACCTGTTTAGAAATAAGTTCAAGATTTACTAAACCAAGCTGTAAAATTAATGCTTAATATTATAAATATAGTTAAAATTTATTGGTTTTTTATTTAAGTATGTGTCTTTGTATGAAATTATCAATTTAAATTTATAACTTTTTAATTAGTAAGTTTAACAACAATTGGGTTTAATTTAAGCTAACAATGATGATAATATATTTTAAATATGAGCTTAAATTACATCTATGTCCTTTAGTAATAAAACATTTTTTAAACTTTATAGTGTTTTCCAAGGGTCGCCAAGCACCTGGAAAACCAGGAGGACCAAACCTAATGGAAATGTTGGTGTCTGGAATAAACCAGCTAAGCACATGGAATTTCACATACAAAAAACTGGAATAGTTTGTATTTGAGACATCAAAATGAAAGACCATTAGCCTTTTGCATCGAAGGAAAAGTGAACTGGAGGAATAAGCACGCCGATTAGAAAACATAATTATTCTTCTTTCCTCTATTTCTCCTTGAAATATTGGGTTGGGTAACGACCGAATAAAATTTCCCTAGCAAGCTCAGACTTGATTCTCTAACAATGTATTGTGATGAAAACAGGGTATGTAAGTCATCATTATGTAACCTACTCTACTCCTCAGGAGCTTCATTCCTTTGGACCCAATATCTTCCTATGTACATTGTTTTCGAACAACCTAAATTGGTTTTCGTCATGTAAGCTAAGATACCACGTTTCACACCCCCTAGAGAACAACCAGTATAATTATTTTTGTGTGTATTTGTTTTTATACACTGAGTTTTGCATTCCTTGAAAGCAGGCAAGATGTCAATAAGGTATTGACTCTGATCAAGAGAAAGTAATGTAATCTTAAGTTAGTTTAGTTAAGAATTTTTTAAAATTGTTATTTAGGAAAGAGACGCCCAATACTAAGTCTGAAATAAATCAATTGAGATATTTAAGAAAACAAACTTTTTTAACCCAAATTAGTCACTAATTTACTACTATAATTTTTATTACATAATAAACCAATATATACATTAGTATTTATTATGTAAAAAAATTAATCGATACCCATTTCAAACCAAAAACCAGGAGGAATTTTTAAAACTATTCCAATTTAAAAAAACTAGTTATAAGTAAACTATCCTTAATTAGAGGGATAGGGTCAAAATGATAAAAAGAAATTCTTAAAACATAAATATCTAGTTTGAACCAAATCTATCAAACCTTTTTGGAACCATGGCCAGGGACCAACAAAAACACGTACAGGATTGTAAAATAAACTTTTTTGGGGTTGGACACACATACATTTTAAAAATGTATTATTATCTCTAGGTCAAAAAATTTTCACGATTTTAATATTTGGTCTTGATATGAGAATGTAAAAATTAAATTTTTCAAACTACTTCCAAACGAATATTTAAAGGAAAAAAATATAGGCCTACAATTATTTATATTCTATAAAAAACTTACCAGATAGGCTACCAATATTGAACCCAATTGCAATAATTTTTAAATAAAAAATCTATTATCAATAAAATAGCCTTATACGAGCTTTCACTACATAAACAAGTATACAGTGTAATGTGTCATGTTAAAAAACTCTTTATATACATATTTGGAACATCTCGTTAGAGCCATTTTTAAAATAGCTCTAATTTATGAAAAATTAGATGTCAGTAAACTACCCTTAAAAAATGTTTACTCCAAAAAAGTTGTATAGCTGTGAATAGTGTCATTTATAATGTCAAACACTCCCAATATACCCATTTATAACTAAATCATATCAGCCATTTTTAAATTATTTTAAAATGTTGAAAAAAAGTCATTTTTAAACTACCCTTAAATTAAATTCTATCCAAGAAGCAACTAGGCTATACGGTGAAACTTGTTTTGTCAAACACTCACAAGATACCCATTTGGGACCAAATAGTTGGATTAATTTCAAATTATTACAATTTTTTTAATCCAGTCATTAAAAGGCTAATGAAAAATAACTTTAAACTGAAAAATAAGTAGAGAGTGCTATTTTTTATGTCAAACACTCCCAAAATACTAATTTTGAACTAACTCTTTAGAGTCATTTTTAAAATATTTCAAATTTTTGAAAATATATCATCAGTCTATAAAATTTAAGTTTCAAGTTTGAACAAAATCAATCTAACTTTTTTTTACTTGTGACTATGGAGAAATAAACAAACAGGCATGGGGACGGACAAAATAATAAAATAGACTCTTTTTTTTTTTGTTCAGGTTCAAATAAAACTTAAATATTCATAATTATTTCAAGATCAATTTTTTTCACGAATACAATACCTTTTCTTGATAAGAAAGTGAAAAACTCCATGGAAGTATAATACGTCTATCTAGAATAATAAACATAAAAAAGTTAATTTTGTAATGCAAATCATTGCTATTCAAGTCCAAATTGTATAGTGAGTGTTTACATTCTTCAACGGAAGAGATGGAATATAAGCACATAAACAAGAGCCCTCACAGAGCGAAATGCTCAATTTCTCTCTTCTTTTTCTATCTCATACATTTGCGTCTGAGGGTAACCGTGGTTAAGTGGATTAGGTTTAGATTCAAACCACCTTGCAAAATAGCTTCAAATATGGCACACCAAGAAGGCAACTTCGTTATTGAAAATAGTGGCAACCTTGTTTCCATTCTGGAAATAATATTATATTTGCAGGAAAGATGGGGAGAAATAAATACACTTTAGTTTTTACAATGCAAAGAGGAATACATTTAACACGTCTCTGCACCGCAGTCACTGGGCAGAAAATGGTGGCTGTATCTTGAAGAATTTCACTCTTTAACGTCCATTTACTCAACCTAAATGTGTGCTTTATCGAACATTTTCAGAATAGAATGTGAAACATGCAGTCACTTTATAAAGGAATGAAAAAATAAAAGAAAGAGAGAAAGGAGATTGGTAACGGAATGTATTTCCATTAAATATGTTGGACTAGCAATCCCGCATGTCGTTGCCCGTGATCCACTGTGGTATAAGAATAATATAAGCCTCATGGTGCCCGATTTGTCATTATAACTGTCGATTTCATACACTTTTTTTTTTCAGAGAAGGATGCAGCATAATTTATCACAGTTATCTCTAAAACGTAATTATAAACTAGACTAACAGTATTTTCTTCAAAAAATTGTTTTAATAGCCTGATTAAAAATTTAAAAATCCGGCTTGGATATGAATTCGGACCCCCTTGCATCCAACTATGTTAAAAATGTTAGATCTCTGCGTGCCGTATATTTGGCTGGGCATCGCACACAAACAAACACTTCCTTTCATTATATGTTAGATAAATTAGGATTTTGATAGGAGGACATATTTAGATAATACAACCATGTTTTGCTTCAACCATGACCATATTTAACTATATTATAAGTGTTATTTTATTTTTAATATGTTTTGTGGCACCTGGTATTACTAACTGTTTAGGTTACATGCCTATGTTGTACAAACCCCTCCCTAAGTCTCACTATCCACTGACAGGGGTGGACCACCTAAGAGTGTGTGGGACACCAGCTGATAGTCTTGTAGATGGTGAACACGCCCACTTCTCTCATGACATCTTTGGTGTCTTATAGGAATCAAATAGCTGAAGCTATTATTTATTCTTTTAGTGGGAATTACTCCATCTAGATATCATATCCTGAAAATTAAAAAATGACACCTGGCCACGAGAATTGAACCCGGGACCTTTGACGTAGTAAGTCAATGCTCTAACCACTGAGCTATCCAGGAAACGTCCCGTGATCAGGGTCATTCTTCACTCATATTTTAAGGCAGAGTCTATGATGGACGTGCGGAAATCGTCGGCTACAATTGTGTGATTATTTAATATCACGAGCTATCAGATAACGCAGCCATCTTCGACCTGGATAGCTCAGTAGTTAGAGCATTGGCGCACTAAGCCAAAGGTCCCGGGTTCGATTCCCATGTCCAGGTGTCATTTTTCAATTTTCAGAATATGTCTTATATGACTCTGGACACAGAAGTAGGACACTAGACACAGAGGTATATAATGGGAATTATTAATACTTAAATGAAGTGTTTGATAAGTGTGAGACTTGAGATATGTGTATTTTAAAAGTTCAATTAGCATCAGCCTGGAATAATTATCACAAATAATTTTTCTGTACCTTTGACAACTCGTCATAAATGATCGTTCACACAAGTAACAAACATGAAACGCAGTATAAAAAAAATTATAAAATACCCTCTTACAAATTAAATCAGTGTTTTCAATGTACAAGTTGATGGTCTTTACTTTGACAACGAATTCAATTAGTGTGTTTTACGACAAAATAGACACAGAATTTATTTATATTAGTTATAAAAATATAGGTCAAAGTGACAATTAAATATAGAAGTTATGTATTTTATTGTGAATTTATATCATTAAAGTTCTTCACGTTGTGAAAAATGAAAGTTTTAGTAATTTCAATAGTGTTCTCCAAGATGACTACAAAAGTGATGCTCGCGTAAATTATCAATATGGTCGCTAGTTAATTTGACCACCTTTAGTTTTAAATTTCGTTATAAATAAAGTTTAGTTCTGGATCACTTGAAAGTAAATATAAAAGTTTGTGAAAGTTAGGTCTAATCGTTGAAATGGATGCAAAAACTTAGCGTCACAAATTTACAGATTAAATAGCAACGCTATTATATTTGATAAATACGGTTATAGCCGTGTCTAAATATCATTTCTTTAAATTGAAAAATACAACTAGAAATGGGAAATGAACCCAGGACCATTGAGTTATAAAGCCAATTCTCTACTACAAAATTTTTCAGGAATCATTCTATTGATGGGGTAATTCTTCACTCATATTTTAAGGCAGCAGCGCAGTCGTACAAATGTAATTGTACAAGTGGCAGCAAAAAGCCAACTAACAAGTCTAATGTGGCTGCGCTATCTGGTAGCTCATGATCTTAATTGATCACACATTAGTAGCCGACGATTTCCGCACGTCTGTCACAGGCTCTACCTTTAAATATGAGTGAAGAATGACCCTGGCCATGGAACGAGTCCTGGATAGCTCTGTGGTGAGAACAATTAGCGTACTAAGCCAAAGGTCTTGGGTTTGATTCTCGTGTACATTTTTAAATTTAAAGAATATCACACAATTTTAGTTGACAAGGCTTCTCAAACATATGTTTGATAAAATTCTTCTTATTGGTAATATTATTTTAAAATTCTTATGCCTACCAGTAAATGTTGACTTGTTTACAAAATACCTGGTAGGTAGATATAAAATGGTATAGAAGCTCATACAGCAAAATCCTTCCTCAGAGCTTATTAACTCGTTGTGATGAGCTGATTACCAATGTCCGATATTTACACTTTTTTTACGCCGTATATTTAAATACACTACTTAATGGCGTACATTTTAAGAAAGTACACGAAAAGTCTTCTGGGATTGTCTTCCCCAAAAATAATAGTCCAATCAAAACATATTAATAGATACTGCTTAAATTAAAACAAACTATTAATTATTATCCATGACTTCCGAAAGTTTCTTTAAATAATATTAAAATAACAAATCAAAATATAACACATTCATTTAAAATAATAGTTATCGTCAATAAACAATGACTCGAAGTCAACAAAACTGTCCTAAGACAACGTTCATTACATTATCAAAAGCATAATTCAAAACTCACTGTTTTATGTATTGTAGTTTAAAGAAAGTCCATCCCGATCTCGTACAAAGCTTATTATTATTATTACTAAACTATACATCACAAAACGTTTAAACCTTGAGTCCTTATTATAACAAACATATAATAATGATCAAACAAAAGCCTTTTAAAAGCTAATAAAAACTATAAGTATATCCCAAAGTCAGACGAGCCTGTATAAGCAATATCTATCGTGCTTAGTAAACTTCCGAATGATGGCGGTCCTTTACAATTTAGTTCTCTTCCAGTCGAATATCAAAAATAATTAAGGTAATTAAACATTTTACAGGCACTTCCAATTATTATTATGAAGGGGTAGACCCTAGCTACAACTAATATCTAGACGAAGAATGGTTGCTCAATATAATAATGTCCACTAAAATACAGTAAAACAGTCAATGTAAGCTCACAATTTCATTGATAATGTAAATTTATCTTTTTTAAAGAATTAGTAGCGTATGGGGATTCAGGCAATCAGAAATGTTGGTTACAATGTACTAGTAGCGCTAATGAGGTAGGGATTAGGAAGGTTAAATTTGGAAGAACGTACTCGCATTTTCGGAGAGAGAGAGAGAGAGAGTGGAAAACCATTTATGAAAAAAACCCTTTGGTACAGCCAACTGGGATTTGAACCCCAATTTCACTGTGATATATTGCGAGAGTGGCGGTTTAGACCATGCGGCCACCGAGATAGGCTATTTTATATTAAAATTAAATAAGTTCTGTTAAGGGTGCTACATGGGGGAGCACTGAAGCGTTACAGAGGTTTCGAAATTTTGGATTATTTACGGAGTGGTTTGATATTTCTTAAAATGGTTTTAAACAAAATGTAGGCGTAAATTTTGACTAGTTAAAAGAGTTTAAACTTTAACACTTTAACATGACTTTATTTGATAGAGGAAGGCTAGTTATAGGTCTTTATCGGTTTACTTTAATCTAAGAAGTACAAATATTGGCTTGAAGCGCGGTTGATTTTGTAACAAATTAAACTTAAACTTTATAACTAGGTAGGGACTTGTTGATAGATTTCGCCTACATTTTGGTGAAAACAATATTTAAAGATATAAAACCAATTCTTCGAAAATGCAGGATTTCCAAACGCATAAAACGCCCCTTCACAAGAGTAATGTCTTAGTCCATTCGGACACTAAAGCAGATCAGCCCAACATTATTTCATAAATATATACGAGTAGCATTTATATATTTGACAACAATGAACAACTAGAGCAGAATATTCTGAGGCAAATATCATTTGATGAACATTAACGGGGAGAGGGGGAGAAAAAGGGTTGAAAGGTAGAAGAAAGATGGAAAGAGACGAACATCAAACAGCTCCCTAGCTCGCCGATGATAAACCGATATCCTCAAAGCTCGTTATATTTGTATTTTTCTTCTACTGACATCGCCTGGAAAAGTGAGAGAAGTTATTTCCTGACACTTGTAGTTGTAAATGTTAAATAATATACAATTTGGTTTGACGGGAAAAATGCGGAAGGAAATAAGCTATCGCTGAGTTTATTTACTAATGGATGGAGCCAACTGATAAACCTGTTTACTATATACAAACAAATTATATTCTAGAACATACAGAACAACAAGTCCCATGGCAGTTAATTCATCAAGTTAAATGAATGATACGTTTCGACGAAAATACTTTCTTGCTCTCTTACGTAAAAATGAAGATATTTACTTAAAAATCGTAAGCTATGTAAAACAAAATAATATATATGTTGCAGAAATTTAATGGAAAAAAGTAAATCACTTTCTACCAAAGATCAAAAATGAAATAATAATAATATTTATCACCGCGTCTTACTACCCGTTCGGGTTATACGCTTAAGTACTAATTACGCTAATGGATGAGGAATTGGGAAGGTTGAATTTGAGGAAGTGAACCCGCATTTGCGTGGAGGGAGAGTGGAAAACCATACAGGAAAAACCACCCCCAGTTCACCCGACCGAGAAATGAAATAATACATAATAAACATTGAAATCAAGGAAATATCTATGGCCACCATAAAGAATACTAATCAATTTTCTGTTTCAATGACCTTCGTAAAAATATATATATATATTTGCTTTTATAAAAATCTATTTAATATAAAAGATATTTATTTTATGATATGAGTTATTTTTTATCTCAAAGAGTTACGGAGATATGGTCAAATTTGAAAAGTTTAGGCATAAGTTAATTACGCTTCAAGTCATTTTCCCTGGAAAATTAAATTCGCCTTTTTGTTTGTAATGTTAAACAGCATTTGGATACGAGTTTTAACTAAAATTATTAAATCCTATTTTGATGAAATTGAGTCTTTCGTCTTTGGTCTTTAAGTAAACTACGGTACCCTTAATTCAAAGCTTGAAATATAATTTCAAATCTTCTTCTGGAGAATCCTATGAAAATCTTAGATATCAAATCTTAGTAAAATCTCAGTAAAATTGTTTCGACCCTATGCCGAGATACAGATGCACAAAGAAACCGAATTGCAAAAAAAAAATATTGTTCGGGTTCAGGAGGTGTGAAACGTTGACATCCATCAAAATCTAGGGTTATTTTTATTTATTTTTTTGACGATCGTAATAACTTATATCTGTGGGGGTCATGAGAAAGTAAAAAGGAATCCCAAATTAATAAATGCTACGTTAACGCAATAACACTAGGTTTTTCCTGCAGGTTAAGTTGTTTTTATATTTTAAATTTCTTTTTTTAAAAACTTATATAATGAAAATTCAAAGATATTTCTAATACTATTAAGTAAAGTGGTAGAAGCTTCAATTCTTATGCTGAAAAAGACCAAAATAGATTCAGTAGTTTCCCATTGGTGGTCACGCATTATAAGATATCAGTCCTGCAAGATATCAGTCCCGCATTATAAGATATCAGTTCCGCAAGATATCAGTCACGCTTTATAAGATATCAGTCCTGCATTATAAGATATCAGTCCCGCATTATAAGATATCAGTTCCGCAAGATATCAGTCACGCTTTATAAGATATCAGTCCTGCATTATAAGATATCAGTCACGCTTTATAAGATATCAGTCCTGCATTATAAGATATCAGTCCCGCATTATAAGATATCAGTTCCACAAGATATCAGTCACGCTTTATAAGATATCAGTCCCGCATTATAAGATATCAGTCCCGCAAGATATCAGTCATACATTATAAGATATCAGTCACACATTATAAGATATTAGTCCCGCTTTATAAGATATCAGTCCCGCATTATAAGATATCAGTCACGCTTTATAAGATATCAGTCCCGCATTATAAGATATCAGTCCCGCATTATAAGATATCAGTCCCGCAATATACTATAATGTCAGTGACGGGGAGGTAGAGGTTCTAATCTCTGCCGGATGAACTAAGAGTGGTACTCAACATGTGATTCACAGTGATTTTCCAATCCCTTTCCCACGTTAATGTAGGTGCACGTATACTGAATCTACCTTCCTCACCCTAACCTCATAAATTAAGCCGTTAATCATTGTTGTGCTGTAAGTAACTTTTTTACCAAAATTGTAATCAATCAATTCCATTCTTATATTATAACTACCCGTACGCTATAATCGTATATTTATACTGATTGGGTAGAATTGAGAAAGATGGAATTTTTGAAAATATACCAACATTTGCGTGAAGAGAAACTATTTTGGAAAACACATCAAAGTACACCTATCTGGCATTCCAACCCAGACATCGACATAACTGGCAAACCTTTCATGACGAGACCGACGCTTTTGTTTACGTAACTTCCGGTACTGATATTTATAGTATTAACTTACTAACTAATCGAAGATCTTTTCGAACCAAATAAATTTCTTCCAACTCACTTGAACGAGGTAATCTGCGTCTTCAACCTCAGTTATGAAACAGAATTATTCAAATAATATCTCCTTCGCGTGGTTAGTTACGCAACACAAACCACTTCCTTTCATATTGTTTGCACCACATCAATTAAACTAAGAAAATGTACACACGAATTAGCGCTGAGCTATGTTTACAAATAGAATTCCAGCACTGACGAGGTCACCGTTCCGTTACAAGTAAACAAAGGCAAACAATTTAATAATTACGTTTAACAGTAATGCCATTCTTTCACTTGGCTAAGCAAAATTTATTTTTGTGAGAACAAAAAGTAGAATTAATTAGTCCCGGACCTTTTAAAAACATTTACTAACTGTAATTGTTGTTAATGTAATTGTTGTCTATTTAGAAGTACACTTAAAATTTTAAAAAAAGTCATATTTGTTTGGCTTTACTTAAACTTAAAGTACCAAAATATATTGCTCTATAACTATTAACATAATATATTCAACACTACACAAAGCGTAACTACGAATAAAAATATAAAATTGCCTTAAAAAAGAATGTTCACTGTAGTGAATCTTGTGAGTTAGATATATTTTTTAAATATATATATATATATATATATATATATATATATATATATATATATATATATATATATATAAGAAATACACTTACACAAAAGGGTGTAAGTACATTAATAAAATTTTAAAATCAAACACCGAACCAAATTATGATAATCAAAAGAGAATATGATTGACGTTGAGACTCGCATTAAAAGACAGAAAACTTTCCCTTACACTAATGAAATAAAACTGAAAAATGTTCAAGTTGAAATAAATCTAAATATCAAAATACAATACAGTTATGTACTTAAATGCAAATATCAAAATCATATTTAATAAATTTTAGCTCAAATTAAGCTATTGAATTGAAATTGTTTTTAGTAAGTGAATTTTTTAAGCATTGACCTTTGGAATCTATATTAATATACAGTTTTAGTATCATTATCTCATAGCTCGAATTCTTATATCAAAGATTTGTGCTATTGAAATTAAGAAAACCTCTGGTGTTTTAGACTTTAAAATCAATAATGTATCATTAAAACATTTATACATGTATTTATATTTTAGATTTATAAAAAGTTTTTTCTTTTAAACCTCATAATGATTATTATTTTAGTAAAAGTGTTAGTTTTAATGAGAGCTCCGATGGCATATGTCATTGTTAATTATATTTTTATTTGTTTTAGAAAATTAAATTATCTATAAATGTGTAAGTATAGTAAATAATATCTATAAGTAATTACCACTTTGTTAAAGCCTTAATAAAAACATAAATAATGGTCAGGAAATGTATTTGTTAGAGGTACGTTTGATTCCCTACTTTACGAATCCAAATCTTCACTTTACCTTCAAATCTAGAATTCAATTCCGAGTTTTGAAAAAAAAATGAACATAAGAGAAAATATAGTTAATATAATATAATAATAGAAAACACAAATAGGAAATCAATGTTAAAATTATTTCTTATAATCCATTTATTACAACATTCATACATTCAGGTTTGTATTAAATGACTGTCTGGGTCTGGTTGTTAAACTCATCCTATAGTTATAATTGGTTCTGAACCAACAATAAGAAGTATTAGAGCTGTTCTACAGTAAATTTACTTAAAATATTGAAAAAAATATTTGTATTTGAATTTTGAATCCGAAATGTACTTGAATCTTCTAATCTCGAATAACCTAAAGGATTAGAGGGTTCGATCCCTTGTGTTTATTTAAATATTTCTGTATTATTTTAAAAAGTAAAAATATACATTTCTTAATAACTAGATTACATTTGGTTGATTGTTAACGTCTTAAAAAGAAAAATATAAATTAATTACTTGATATTTGATCTTGAAGTCCATTTACAAAGACAGTATTTTCAGTAGATGTATTCATGTTAATTCTATAGATTAACACAGTTAAAAAAAAGTTTCCCCAAATAAATTCAGAGTTACTCAGGATATTTCAGAGGTAATCCCATTTAACTTGCCGTCTTAGCGCTTTGAAACTAATTAAGGAAGCAGGCGTCGCAAACCTCATTAAAACTCGTGCATCAACCACAGAAACATTCTTTGTGAACGCAAAATTGATGTTGTAGCTGTTGTATAGAACGATGGTGTTTTTAATTTGTATTATGTAGTTTCCCAACCGGTAACTGGATACAAAAATAATATCCAAAAGACCAAATTACCAATAGTAAAAAGATACAATAAAATGTTCACCGTTAAACACGTTTTGTAATTCAACCTATATATTATATAGTGGAAAAAATATTAACTTATTTTATGAATTGGATTTTTTTAAATACATAAATTAAATTTTCACTGCAAAATTAACGGTTGAAATAATAATATTAATAACTATGGGATGAAAATTGGATGGGCTAATATTATTAATATTGACTTTATTTAAAGCACAATTGAAGACGTGAAGTATAAACCGGTGTAAGTGCCAAAACAATTATTCCAAGGTAATCGAGTTTAAAAAATTACACCTAAAATGGATCAAATATTAACATCAATTTTTTATACATATATTATGAAGTGAAATTGAGTATACTAAGCTCTTAAAATGATATTATGTTTAAAATATTGACTGTTTATGATGAATCAAACTTGAAATGTTAACACCATCCTATGCATCACCATCATTCACGTATATAGAAATCTAAGTGCCATACTGTTATGCATATATTTCATCTCTGTGCAGAGGGTCCGGGATTCAATCCTCGGTATCGGCACAGATTTATCTGATTGCCAAACCCTTCCTTCACCTCTGACGAAAGATGTATTAATCACAACTTGTGAATGTGAGGAATGCCACGCCTCCACCGTGGTTCGGATTCCACGTTAAACTGTAGCTCCTCCGTTTCATCTCACAATCACCCTACCATTGCACACTAGCGTAAGTGCGTACAACCCGAACGGGTAGTAAGACGTGGTGCTAATAATAATAATAATAATAATATAAGTCATCCTAATTCACACAATAAAATTATTTTGACAGTCAAACATAAACAGCAATAACTTGCACATTGACAAACTAACCGTGCATCATTAAATATTGGTTTAAATTAGAAGTATAGTATTTGCCACTATGAGTCCTTTAAAATGAAGCTATTCATTAATGAGAGATTGGTTAAACGCTTTGTCCCGCAAGTATGTGGTCATCTCACCAAAGTTCTTTTCAATCACACCAGAATTTTTGTTTGCTGATCTTGATCCAATGATCTTTAGAAATTTCAAGTTTTGTAGTATTCGTGAAAGAGTTGGCTTCCTGCTTTAAATCGACAAAATCATTATTTGACATCATATTAACAGAAAAAATTTTACTTCACGTAAACCTTAAATCATGATCTTAAGATCTTCTGGAACAATGCATTTTGTGACTTTTCCTTTTTTAAATAGCTGCAATGTCTCTTGTCACGTGAAAGGAAAGAATGACCAGATACTAAAAACTTGTGTTCTACTGTCTTAAATACTCCAATTACTTCAAGATAAACCCAAAGAAACAAGAACATTTTATTCTTATTTTGTCCACAACTATTATCACTCCACATGATGAGTTTGTCTTTAGGTAGGTAAGTTAAACCATTCTTTATTGTTTGAAAAACACAATTAGCTATTTCTTTTCCCCCTCTTACAAATAGTCTATCATGCCATATATTCATAAATGATGCAGTATTGTCCCAAATGCGCACACATAGGTTGTATGCTGACAGCTGTCTTAGATAAAACATTTGGCTGTGGGTTATTGTAGGCAAAAATAAAACCTGTTGCAGGTCTACGGACGCAACATATTTATCACTTGTAGGAAGTTGAGCACGCTTTTGATCTTCTTTCATTACACTCAGTGCTTTTTGTGCTTTTAGGTGATGTAATTTATTTTGGTTTGTAAGTCGATTTCGTTCTTCTTTCGATTTGGCAGCACTTATTTCTGCAGCCAACAAATCACATATTGCACAGTTAGCTGTACGTGGGTGGTAGAAAGATAGATTTAGCATGGTTTTAAATGTCTCGCAATAAAAACGATAAGTTATGTACGAATTGGGGAATTTTGTTTTGTAGGCTGAGAACAGATGATGATGTATATTTAGATCAGGTGAAAGATACTCCTCTTTTTTTATTCTTTTTTTTTTAACCCGCCTTGGTGGCGAAGTTGGCTAACGCGTTAGTCGTGTGGAGCTCGATCACCGAGGACGGGGAGATCGAGGTTCGAATCTCGGTCGGGTGAACTGGGGGTGGTTTTTCCTAAATGGTTTTCCACTCTTCCCCCACGCAAATGCGGGTTCACTTCCTCTAAATTCAACCTTCCCAATTCCTAATCCATTAGCGTAATTAGTACTTAAGCGTATAACCCGAACGGTTAATAAGACGCGGTGCAAAATATTATTATTATTTTATTTACTACAACCGTAATGACTAATATCCCGTGGTATGAAATGTCCTTGGGCAAGCACACTATCCTTATCAGCTTGTGAAAATTTACGATTTTTTGTTTTGTTTCCCCTTTTCTCAGTTTATGTATTTACTCCTATTTTCTTAAGATGATTCAGTCTATGAACACGTCTGCGGGTTAAACTGAAGATTTGACAGAATGTATTCTTACAGATCTGTACTATATTACATTTCCCATCAGGCACTGTGTAAATTGGTGTGTTCTACCTTCTACTTTCACTTGGGTCGTCATATTTCCCATGCAATCTTCTTTCAACGTGTTTAATAGAAATCAAGACCAACAAATAAGTTGGCTGGTGCTCTAAATTCACTTTATACAAATTACTAAAGAGTTCTAGTCATTAGGCAAACTTTAAGCTCTTGCATTTGTAATGACATTTACATGTTACCGGTTCCTCGGGTGCTTCCTTTGAAGGCACCGCAATGTTCTTGTAAATAATGTATGTCTGCCTTGGTTTCCGAAGTTTCTTCCTTTCTGAAGCAGCTCTTCCTTGTCCCTTTGCAAGCTGTCTTTTACTTTTAGATTCAACACTTTCATTAGTATAAGACACATTTGCTTTAAATATTCACGTCACTAACAAACATATTAGAACAACAAAAACATAGTAAAACACACCATCTAGTGTAGATAAACATAGTAAACACACCATATAGTGTAGATAAACATAGTAAACACACCATCTAGTATAGATAAACATAGTAAACACACCATCTAGTATAGATAAACGCCACTGAATAGCGCTAGGCATTTAGTGCACCTTTTACATTTGCGAGCAAGGCTCTTAGAACTCCTGCCATCTTGTATTGACTGCAGGAACTAAAACCAATTTTTCTGGCACCTAGACCGTCATTTACGTTATAGGGCTTATCATTTTGTGCATTATTCACATAAAACATCGTTTTATGTTTTTCTGGCACTTAGACAGGTTTTTACTTCAAGTCTTCAATTATTTATTAATTGGTGAAAATATAATTCAAAAGTTCCTTTTTAAAGTTGGTAGATGTAAAATTCTGTTTTGGTATTAACTGCGGTAGCTTTAATTTTTTTTAAAGCCGGTAAATATAAGAGTATAGTGTTATTCAATGTAAAAGTTGGTAAAAATATAAAGGAGAATGCTAGTACCTACTGCTGTAGGTATACTCCTATAAGGTTGTTCAATATAAAGTGCAATTTTGGTACATACTGCTCTATGCGTACTCCTCATAAAAGATGTTAAATATAAAGGTGCAATGTTGGTACTTACTGCTGTAAGTATAAACCTTATACAAGCTGGTAAATATAAAGTGTTATTTTGGTACACAATGCTGTAGCTTTATTTCATTATAAAAGCTGGTAAATTTAAATTTGCCATGTAGATATTCACTATTGTAGATGTACTCACTATAAAAACTGTTAGATGTAAAGTTGCAATATTGGTACTCACTGTTGTAGCCCTACTCCCTATAAAACCATGTAAATGTAAGGTGCAATGTTGGTACTCACTGTTGTAGGAGTACTGCATCTCTCTGCGAAGGTTCTCTTTGAAGCCATCTTCTTTGTTTTTGCTGGTGTCGAAGTTATTATACAAGATGCTCTCCTTCTTCAAGTTCTCAGCCAGGCTCTTGATCATGAGGTAGCAGGTTTGTTTCCCAGAAACTTCTTCGTAGCCGTCAATGTCGTAGATCAACATCACTTTCATCCAGTTGTACCTATAACACACACAGTTCAGATTGACTCCTTCTGATGGATTTGGTTTAAATCAGTAGTCTCAATCTGGAAAGCACCGTAATATACTAGATTTTCCCACCCTTCTAGCAAAATAATAAACAACTACTGTAGTTGGACCCAGGCGGTAAATATACTAAGTCAACTTTATTGTTTGTTAAAATCACAAGATTTGTAATAAAGTCCAGCTCGGTAGGCGAGAAACTCCCACGCAGACATTCAGCTCTAACGCAATATTTAGTTCTACGATGCATCATTTCAAAATACGGTTCACGCCAAAACAAAGCCAAGAGATTCAAATAGGGCTATGTTTTTCCTTAGCAACCATATATTTTTGAGTTTTATTATTTTAAATTAAATTGTGTATAAGTGACATTAGCTCATTTTCAAAAAGTATTTACGTAGATTTGCGAGCTATGAGCTTAGGCTTTATGAAAAAGGACTTTAGATTTAGCCTTCCTCTAACAAATACAGTTATTTTTCTAGTAATTTTTTAGTTTGTTCTCTACACTTTATTATTGACATGACAGAGGGTGGCTGTAGATCAATTTTGTGAAAGGGAGTAAAATTTAGACAAAATATAGAAGTAGTTCCAGAAAAATACATAAAACTATTGTATTTTATGCCGTGTGGCCTGACAGAAATTTCTACTTTCTCGCTGACCGAGGCGACAGCCTTAAGTTAGACTATTCGACTCTTTCCAGCCCAGTGTAGATGTTTGGCTACGTTGTTTATTTAAGTTTGTTTTCTATATTATTTTTACCTTTAAAAATATTAATGCTTGATGTAAACAAGTGGCTACACATTAAAAAGAATTTTAAATTGTATTAAGATTTTTTTTTCTTTTGTATGTTATACACAGATTTTAAAATGGATTTCTTAAAAAATATTTTTTTAGAATATACCTGAGTTACTACGGCTTAAGACCTTTCTTTAGATATATCAGCAAATTTATTTTATGGGATTGGAAACACTGTACTAATAATATTCACACATTCATTGACAAACTTAAGTTGTATATAAATTATTAACTCGTTATTGAAAGTTTGTAAACTTGGATATTTTGAAATTCATAAAAATCTCGAGTTCGACTTTTTTTACGATCACAAGACTTTCTCTATAAGATAGAACAAAAAGTAAATAGAGCGGCTGCAGAAAGCATGGCTTGCATAAAAATAATTTTCTAACAAATGTTTGATATGTTATATAAGGTTCTTCACTCGACTATTTAACTTCTCTTTGTCACACAGCAGTAGAAGTGTGTGCCAACATTGGGTATGACACCTGGCCGTAACATGCATACGTCATATGTGACATGGAGTATGATTGATCGGGTTAACTATTACTTGACGTGGCCTTCAGCCCCACTCCAAACTTTAACCAGGTTGTATTATATTGAGAAATTGTCTTTCTTAACAGGGATTTGAACCCTGTACCTCTTTGAATTTGGTGTGTTGATGCTATATTAACGGTAATAATAATTATGGATATAAATTTTAGATCAATCATGGGCAAAAAAGACAGCCAGTCTTTCAGTCTTTAGCTTGATTCACATGCTCGAATAAAATAGACTTAAAACAACTGATTACCAACATGTTTAATTAATTTCTCGCTATCTTAACGGTAGAGAAAGTATTGTGATCGTCAAAAAAATCGAACCGAGATGTTGATGGATGTCGACGTTTCATCACCCCCCGAACCCTATAAAATTGGCTTTTACTATGTCGTCTTTCTGTGTGTCTGTCTAACCCTAAAATTAAGAGTAAATAAAGAGCTAAAAGAGAAAAGATCAAATTTCTCAAAATCGGTTCTAACCAAGGCCGTAGCCAGCCAATAATTTCAGGAGGGGGATGGGGTTGGTGGGCCCATCCCCCAATTGACGGAGGTTAAAAATAATTCTAGATAAAAAAAGTTCTAGAAGCTATCTGAAGATTTTTTTATGACAACACTACCTCCTAACTATCGGAGGTTAGGACAAATTCTAATTATTAAACACCTCTAGAAGCTATCTGAATTTTTTTTATCACAACATAACACCATAACTGCCGAAGGCTATAAAAAATTCTAAATAATTAACACCTCTGGAAGCTTATGGTAACACAGCCCCCTAATTTGTACTTGTACCTTAATTTTGATATTGTTTGAACCATAAATAAGACCATATATATTTTGTTCATAAAATTTCTGGGGGGGGGGGGGGGTTTAAACCCCGAAATCCCCCTCCCCTTCACTACGGCCTTGGCTCTAACGATTTTGATTAAAATTCGTATCTACGCGTTGATTAAGATTATAAATAAAATTCATATTTTCATTTTTCCATGAAAATTACTTTCAGAGTACTTTACAGAAGCGGAAATATCTGTATCTTAGCAAATATTTAAGATGCTAAATTGTAGTAGGTTGCTATTAAAAGTAAAAAACTTTTATTTGAAATATATTTTTATAAAACCAAGAGTCTCTAAGATATTGGTAAATATATTAATACAATTTTGTGAGCTTTATTTGTGAAGAAATACTACTTAAGTTTTAACATAATAATTCTTTAATCACAAATAATGAGAAAATATTAGTAAATCACTCAAAAAGTTGATGTTCTTTTTCCTTTAACTCCTCAAGGGAAATGTTTGTGCAGCAATGATAGATCTCCTTCATTTTAGACTCAATAGTCAATATTTCCCTTTTAATTGGTCTAAATTTATAAATGAGGAATTTAATAGCAATGCCATGGCAATAATATGTGCAACTCCTAGTTAAATGTCGAAAATTTTAACTGGAAGTCTAAATTTAACTACGAGGCGTTGATCCTTGTAGACCCAATAGCGATCTTTTTTACTGGCCATAATATACAAATGAGGACATTAATTCTTTACAAATAAAATTATAGAATTTAAACTCGGCAGTCAAAAAAATGTTTTACGAAAGTTTAGCGCAATTTATACTTGGATTTGCTAGTGTATACTATTTCGTGTCACATATATTACGAGTTTTGAGGAAATATCTCAATTTTTAAAAACAATGGAGCGAGAAAGTCCGTGCTGAGTCCTGTATCATTTATTTTTTAATAGATAACCCTACATTTAATATTATTGTTGCGATGTATGTTTTCAAATCATAGGGCTGTGTCGTGTTACAGTTCAATTCATCGGTACACAAAATATCCATTTAACAAGTTATTTCAAGTCACCTGATCATAGTCAATGAAGCTGCCTATCTCTCTTTATCTATAGAGTGCAATCGCACGGATTTTTGTTGGTTGTTTTTGAAATTTCATTGGGTATACAGTGCAGAAGTACATGGGCATTGTGGACAAAGCTAAAAATAGTTCAACTAAAGCAAACAACTTGCAATGATGAGACGAAAATCTTTCAATTTGCTCATCTTATGATGTTAATGTTGTGCGCTGGCTTTTCGATAAATGGGTGAATCTGAAGTATGTCTCACTGTTCCCTTCGTTTACCTTGTAAGATAGCAGCACACTTTCCTTACACGTTTCTACCATGATATAGTATGGTATAACTCCCATGACCCTTAACCTCACTTTATGAGGCCCACAAGAGGTCGACATAATTTAAAATTGGTTTCAGGAATCCACCCAGAACATCAAATATTCTGGTTTTGCATTATCCATTGATTTGATGTGGATTTTTTTTACGACATCGATATAACAAAAATAATAGCAACACGAACATGTTTTTCACAGCTATTGTTACAGTTTTAAGTACAAAACAACACACGAATGAGTAGGTTTTGTTGACAGCAGATTGTACTGCGTTGCACTATCCAGGTTAGTTGGGGGTTGAGGACACAAGCTCTCTGCGCATGCGTGAGTCGGGCAACATCCTATCTAGCGCGAGATGTAGCAGCAATTCCCGTAATGTTGGTTGTCAGTTGACGTTATTCACATTACAATTGTTACTGATCGTAGACCTGTTCGGCTTTGTGCGATTAATTTATTTTGTAAAAATTTACGATGGTATTTGTAACAAAACGTAAAGTGACTGACCAGTGTCGTGTGTATCAAGAGGGATGGAGTGAAAGCGTCAAAGCAACATTACAAAAAAACAAATGCAGTTTTATTTCTTGTAAAACACTCCCAAGATAACCATTTGAAACTAAATCGTTATAGCCGTTTGTTAAATATTTCAAGTTTTTGATAATTCAGTCATCTGTAAACTACACTTAAATGAGTTGTTTTTTTCCAAAAACAAGTATACTAGAACATTTTTCGAAATATTTCCAATTTTCAAAAATTTCCCCTCAGTAAACTGCCCTTCAACAAGTTTTGCCCGAGAACCAATGGTAAAATGCAATTTAGTATGTCAAACAAATTATTAAAATGCATTTTAAATAAAATCGTAAGAGCCATTTACAAAAACTTTTGAATTCATAATAATCACTCATCAGTAAACTACCATTTATTTGAGAAATAGGGTTAAAATCAAATAATATTATTATTACCACCGCGTCTTACTACCTGTTCGAGTTATACGCACTTACGCTAATGTGTAATGGTAGGATGATTGTGAGATGAAATGGAGGACCTACAGTTTAACGTGAAATCCGAACCACGGCGGAGGCCTGGAATTCCTTACATTCACAAGTTGTGATTAATACAATTCTTGTCAGAGGTGAAGGAAGGGTTTGGGCAATCAGATGGTCAAATAAAATAATCTAGGTATAAAACTTGAACAAAATCCATCAAACCGTTTTGGATTTGTGGCCTGGGACAGACTGACATGGTGAACTGGAGAGTTGTAAAATCAATTTTTTACTTACTCGCTATCTTACAGGTAGAGAAAGTATGGTGATCGTCAAAAATATCGAATTCAAGATTTTGAAGAATGTTGACGTCTCATACCCCTAAATCCAAAAAAGTTGTTTTTGAATTTCCGTTTGTCTGTTTTTCTGTACTTTGGAATAAAGCCTAAAATATTTTACCGATCGGTCTAAAACTTAGTATCTAGGGTTTTCATTGGTTTACCTCAAGGGTAGTTTACTGAAGGGCAAAAAGAGAAAATTTATATTTTCTCAAAATCGCCTCTAACGATTTTGATTGAATTTTTTTTCTAAACATTTATAAATATTCCAAACAAAACGGTTACTCTAAATATTTCAGCAAAATGACTTAAGGGTTCTGGTCTGATGCGTAAATTCTTATTTTTTTTACCATATATTCGTAGCTCTTAGTGATATGAAATTACTTATTATTAAGAATATGAAGGGCTATTTATAGTAAATATCTTTTATTTGAAATATATTTTTATAAAACCAATAGTTCCTGAGTTATTTATAACTATATTAATACAAATTTGTGAGATTTGGTTTTAAAGAGATAATACTTATGTTTGAATGTAATAATTATTTAATGCCATATAGTAAGAAACAAGTAATTTTAGCAAAAAGTTTATGTTCTCTTTCCTTCAACCTCTTAGGGGAAATGTTTGTACAGCAGTGATCTACTGTACCTAGACTCAATAGTCAATATTTACCTATTTTATTGGTAAAAATTTATAAATGAGGAATTTAATAGCAATGCGATAAACAAAAGATGTGCAATCCCTAAAAAAATGTCGAAAATTATAAACGGAAGTTGACATTTTAATACTTGGGAGACCCAATTTTAATTATTTTATTTTTTCACTACCTTAAAGGTATAGCAAGTATTGTGATCGTAACAAAAAATCGAGCTCGAGATTTTGATGAATGTTGACATTTTATGATGACGTCGTTTTCACAATGCCGTCTGTCTACCCCCGGCAACTACCCATCTGGATCTTTAAACTAATCCTGACCTTCGCATAAGACGTGAGAAAGCCAGCTGAACTCGCTGGCATTGATCTGACACTGCCAGTATTGTGGGGAAATTTTATGATACATAATAACTGACTTGATTCTACAAAGAATAAGATTTATGTACATCAAATAATCCACATTTCTTTAAGGATTAGACATGCAAATATGTCAGAACAACACATATAAACCCATGAAATGTACATATTGGCCTGTCTACCAATAATAGCGTTAAATCCGCTGTTGCACAAATCAGTATTTTACTGCAAAACCTACTTTCAGAATTTCTGACGGAATGCTTTGGAAGGTGTTTTGTTCTTTCTCTTTATTTCACGACTTCTGCACCCGTGAAGGTTGTATGTATCGGACCATTGCATTTTCTATATTAGGATTATGAACCCTTATATAAAATACAAATATATTTTTTGCGGTCAATATGCTATTAGTAATATTGACTAGGTATTAATATCTAACATGAAAAAATGACAGTTGCAGCTTTCATGACTTTAAATATATATATGGGGTCATTATTTTGCATTGTTTTTATAACTTCCAAAATAGTTTCTTCCGATTTAACTCGGACTTTGGTTTTAAACTTTCAAGGAATATTTCCGTTCAACAGCACGCCTTGGTGGCTGCATGGTCTAAGATACTACTCTAGCAATAGACTAGACTGCCGATGACCAGGCGATCGTGGTTCATTCTTATTCAGGTGTATTGAGGGTGAATAAATTGTTTCCCACTCTATCTCCACGCAAATGCGTGTACACTTCCTCTAAATTAAACCTTCCTCATCCTCAATCCACTAGCGTAATTAGTACATAAGCGTTTAACTCAAATGGGTGGTAAGACGTGATGCTAAAAAAGCCTACAAAACTTACATCGGTGGACATGCGGACTATACGTCAAACACTTCTTATCTAGTCTCAGTTGCCGGTAATGGGGAGGTCAGGGTTTTAGTTACATCAAGCTATATTGAGGGTTTTCCCCCTAAAAATAAGTTTCTCTCTCCCCCCTTTCCACAAATGTGGGTGTATTTCCTCTAAATTCTACCCTATTAGTCTGGTTAAATACGGATATCCCTGGGCGTGTATTAAGAGGCAATGAAAAAATAAACTCATTCAACTCGTGCTACTTGTACTTTCCAAATATTGTACGGTAATGTGCAGAAATAAGAGTACTTTTGCCTTCGACACAATTTGTTTTAGCCCACAACTACTTAAAATTGACAAAATAATATTTGTATATATTTATTGTTTTCAGAAATGCTACCAATTTTCTCCAGAGATTCTTTTTTTAACACCGAATTTTACTGACAATCCGTGATTTGGGTTTTACGCTTTTGTAATAATTACGCTGATGGTTTTATGTATAAGGAAGTTTATATTTATAGGAAGTGTACCCACATTTGCGCCTTAGACCATGTGGCCACCAAAGCGGGTTCCAGTAAGTTAAAATTTATTATGCACTCAGAAGTAATTAAATAGTGATGGGACCCTCGAATCCTAAAACCCTAGAGTTCTTTAAATCCTTAAGGAGACTCAAGGTTCATGGATTTGAGATTTAAAAAAATTAAAAAATCTTAAATTGGAATTTGATTTAGAGCTCTAATACTATTAATTTGTGGTTCAGCGCCAACAGAAAATATAGATTAAACTTAACAACAAGACATCAGATTATAATATTCTAAATTAAGATTTTACACGTTTTGCACAAAGAGTAAGCACGCTGTACCTGATAGTTTTATATTTATAAAAGGATAAAGTAGACAGCCTGTCAAAAGAGTAACTAAACATTTCTCCATAATAAAAGTAAAAGTTTCCATGTTTATTTTGAATGGTATTTTTTCTACAACCACGTACTTTGTGTATGCTTTTCCCTGAAAATAGATACTACAGAAATAAGCCGTCTATTATTTTTCAACGAATGACCATGTATGTTTTTGACCGTCTATAAAATAATATGAGTATTTTTTCGGTGTGTGTTTATGAAGTCTATATTTTCTTCTAACTCTTGACCATAAAAATAACAATCAGAAGTGATTTTCTCATAAAAGAGAATTGGCTTTGTATTCTAACAACATTTCAAATTTGTTTTTTAATCTAAAACAGTGACACATTACACAAAAGTTTAAAAAAAACAATTTTTTACTGTACAGGCCTAAATTTCAAGTTTAATTTGACTATCCGTTTGGACTATACATGTTTATGCAGTGCATATCTTTTAATTATTCTTATTATGCATGGATATGTAATGAGATATTTAAAACATATGTATCAGTATTTTAATCGAAGGAGATTTTAAAAACCGTTTAGGAAAACCACCCTTAATACATCTGACCGGGACTTGAACCCCATTCGCCTCATCACCTACAATATATTATCTTGCAATAGTGACGACTTAAGCCATTTGACCACTGGGGTGGGTATAAGGTTTTGTTCGTTTGAAACTGTATTCTAAAGTTTTGTGCAGCATCAACCCCTCTAAATACACAAATAAGAATAAAACAAAAATCTTGGTTAATTAATCTCATCTTACATAAGAATTACGAAGTTTGAGAAAGAAGTGTATTTGCGGTAAATATCAGTAAATAGTTAAAACACAATTAAAACTTCCTTCTATGAAAATGCGAGCATAGAGGAGTTGAGCTATAAATAAAACGGATGGCGCCCTACCTCTACGGAATGTTATAAATTAGAATGCAGTTTTTATCCAGGGTTTAATTAAATGTTCATCATTGCACAGCAATCATAATAACACTCTATGAAGACCTTCATTAAAGGGCAAAATTGAAATATACATGGACTATATTATTTTAATTATGTTCTATGAAAAGAATGACTTTATTTATATTCATATTCTCTCTTTGTTCCGAACAGTTAAAAAATAATTTCCAACGACTTTATCAGAAAGGTATGGCTGAGGAAGGTTTTAAAAAATAGATGCATCCAAATTTGTGTAATGTAAGTATGATAAAATCATGTGAGGTGAGCCACTTCCAACGCATACGGTCCGGGTTCGAACCCTCTATAATTCAATAGTGAGGAAGTTCAAGACCATTTCCCCGTTTAATTAACTCCAGTTCTAAAATAAATTTTGTTTAAGACCTTACTTTTATTGTAATAAAAACAAATTTAATACATTTATTACGGTTTATTTAGGATTCAGATTTTTCTCATATATCATTAAAACCTAAATAAATACGGTAGTATTTGTATTTAACAATGAAAATATCAGAGAAGTTCCTATTCAATATTTATTTTAAAACAAAAGTTTGATAATCAAGATAAGATAAAAATCCTACTCGAAATAAAATAATAAACCAACCACGCTTTTACACCACTAAAAATAAACGATGATAACTAAAGGCACAGTACATAAGGATGAAAAAAGGGCAAATAAAATATATGCGCGTAAGATAAAAGGGTTAGAGGTAGGGGGACAATTAAAACGTGAGCGACTGAAATACAAAGGGGAGAACAATTAAAATCTACATGAAAAAATGTGTATACTCATTTTTAATGAAACCAGACCTTTAAAAGAGTATTTTTAGCAGATTATATAGATAGTAGACCTTTCAAGCAATGTGAAAGTTCTGCGAGAAGGCTTAAAATATCCCTGAGAATTTATATTTATTTATTAATTTTGGATATTAGACGTGTACTTTATGAACCGACTTGTTATATCAGCACAAGACTTATAAACTAACCCAATTCTATAAAATATACAGCACATTGTCTCTCGGACATTAATTCAGCACTGTGGAAGGGGAAGACACAATTTCACCAATAGGCCCAATAAATTTTTTGATCTTGTTTGGAATCTAACCTGGATCTTTCAGATTAAAAAGCAGACGCGCCAATAAATACACAATGGTGTCGGACATCCAAAATATTACTCTATTCTTTGATGTGGTCTAAGGTATTATGGGTTTGTTGGACGACAAGACTGAAAATATATTACTTTGTGAGAGTGACAGAACAAAATTATATGATCTTATATAATTGACGGTCTAATTTTTGCGAAGGTCAAAAAGTTATTTTAAAATAAGCCATTAACGGTCCACACAATAACATATTTTATTTTCAAGAAGGTCTGTTTGATTTGATTTCAATCCATTCGGATCTCGTCTCTTTGGCTGACTAGTACTGACTGCACCATCTGGTAGAAATCATATATAATAGAGGAGTTAAGGATGTGTGGTGGCTCATCATAGTTTACTACATTGAATTTCTATGAGTGAGCGCGTAAGTGACCACCAATTTTGCTGGAAAGGTATTTTCACATACCTTCAAGGGTTGTCATATGCCACAATCGACATGGGACCGACGGCTTTACCTTCACTACGAAGGAGGTTGTGCTACGGATTTTTATCTCTCAAGAAGACTCCATCGACCTAAGCTGAGTTTGAACCCACGAACATCGGTTCTTGAGGCAAGCACTTTACCCACAAGACCACTGAGGTCGATACACTGACACTAAAGTGGGCTAAAATAAACACCGCGATTGTCTTGGAAAGGAACGATATGTGTGCACTCCATTTACGGTGAAAGCTCAACAGTCTTACCTCGACGGGTTCTACCATGGCCTTATCATATTAGCTACGCCATAGTGGAAACAAGAAAGGTAATGTTTCTATCATTCAGGGTGAACCAAGCTCACTATTTGATGGCCATACGAAGATTTGTATCCACGGTTACCAAAAGACGCAAAATTATTATTATTGTTTTACGTCAAATCAAGGGATCAGCATATTTCGTGTTTTACAGATACTATCAACACCAACTAAATATTTATTATAATATAGCTACCCACACTTGTGGTGGTGGTCACATCGTCCAAGGCGTCCAGAATAAATATCGCCCAGATGGTGAAGCAAAAGGTTTACCTAAACATCTCTCTTTTAAAGAAGTAAGTCTCGCCACAGCCACAAATCACGTGCATTAACGGCAATGTATTTTTTAATATAAGATGGATCTGATTTTTATAAAAACTGCGTGCAGTGCGAAGATAGTAAATAAAATTGAAATATAATAATTATAATAGAAGGAAACTTATCTTTTTTTTTAAATTAGAACCAAATAAATACTAATTTAATTGATATCACAGAAATTGTTGTAGCTAGTTTGTTTGAAAGGGGGCCCCAAAAATCCTACTATTGCCTTAGGCCCTCTTAATCAACAAGGTGTTCCTTCTGTCAATAAACTATGTTATTGATGACGGGGAAGGGGGGAGGGGTGGCGGTGAAGGTTTGGATATTGGTTTGAGTGCACTGGGGATGGTTTCACAACCTATCCCTTACTCACACCAATTTGTAATTTTTAAACCCTCCTCTCTACTAATTTTACACTGCACAAAGCTGTAACATTGTAACCTTGTTACAACATCTAAAGAAAAGAATTGTTTGGCTCGTCTCGACGAAGGCTCCACAAAACATACACATCGCGACACGGCTAATATCCAACTGAACCGAGAGACCGTGGTTTGGTATCCGCCTCAGTGTGCCTCGCTCAAAGAAAAAAAAAGAGACAGTCGACATGCGCAGATCCGTGCGCGCCGACGAGAGTGTTGTGATAGTGACAGTTCTATTATGCGGCGCGCGGTTTGAATTAAGCCGGGGCTGAGCGAGCAAGTTCCAGAACAGTGCACTCCCCTTTCCCCTCTTCCCATCCTTGCTTCCCGCGCTTTGAGAGCACGTGATTCTTATCGAGTGTATAAAATGGCAGGACTGTATTGTGCCAACACACATTTCACTACATTCTCTAGGTGAGACACTTTAGTGTTTGATAGGTTTAGTTTGTTTGTTCCAAAATTCTGTTTATCAATAATGTTTTCAAAATTACTGTTTGGCAATATTAGATTAAGATTTAATCTTTGTTTACCTTTGTCAGGTCTGCAGGATTTTTACTAGAGACCATGACATAACGGAATACCGTTGCGCGGTTAGACCCAAAAGCATTTGTCTGATAGAGTTACTGTTTATATCCGCTTCACGGATGGGTTTGCAATTTAAAGCACCGCCATTTTTAAAGTGCTATATATTTATTGAATTATAACCATTTGGTACTTTAGAAAAATCATGTTTAGTGATTGTATTACTTGTTATTATTCAGGATTTAATTTATTACAGATTTATACTTTGTTGGTTGAACTGGGGGACGCGAGCCCACGTGTTAAGTCTGCTAGCTTTTTTAGTTTTTAGGTTACACAACTATGGTAATTCTTAATATGATGCATCTTAGTTGTATATTTCTATTGCGCCTCAGAAAGGCTGTTATGATAAACTTTATCTAGGGCACCTTGTCAATTACTTTAAAAAATTGAGTAGCTGGTGGCGGCAAGCTAGTTCCCTTATGGAAGTACCTAAGGCTGTAGGTTATTATTTCTATATTCGTCATATTAATTATTCTGAACAGATTTTTACGAAGGTCAATTTAGCTATAAATGTATTTGGATTCTTTGGTCGGCCATCTTTGAGCTTGGGGTCGTGCCCCGAGTCTTTTATTATGGTATTGTTTATGTAACGGCCATTGTGTATGATTTCAGTATCTAGCGCTAGGCATGTTTCACTCTCTCTCTTCGAGTATTGTTATTTGTTGAATAAAAAATAAAACTCTCTTGTAATCAACCTGAGTGTTATTTATGACCATAAGGGTACACAAGGGGGGAGGGTGGGTTACAACAGTGAAAATAGATTTTCTCTTTATTCTGATCGAATATGAACCAGTATATTTATAAAAGAGTAGCAGCGCATATGTCAGCATTAAACAAATGAACTGCGTATGACGTCACCAAATCTCTAAATTCCAGGGTTTTTTCTCCTCTCCTGTTAGCATATTGAATAAGAACTATGATGTAACAGTATTGTAGGGGTAAACTCATTCAAGGTTTCATTTAAAAATAGAATTCAAGAAAATTGGAAATTGACGTTCTTAGGGAAGAGGGCGAGCTAACCATGAGAATAAGACTTAAAGACTAACAGAAAGGAAGCAAAAGAGAGAGTTTATGTTGACATAGTTAACGGACGTGACGCTTACAAATGATGGATGAGGCGGGGACGGTAGCAAAAGGCCAAAAGAAGAGAGAAAAGTAAAAAAAAAAATCCATAAGTCACCAAACAAATTACCTTCTCTCGCTTTTTTTTTTTTTTTTTTTTTTTTAAGTGCGTTTAGTGTTACTTGTCAAACACAGCCTGCAGAACAAACTAATCAACATAGCGAGAGTCAAAATGTTTCATGTCATGGCTGCGTTACCAGCGGTACTGTTTCAGAGAGGAGGGTTCAGGGGGAAGACAAGACTCTTTCAAAAACTCATCCTTTGCTTACGTCATCAGGATACATTCCATCGGTGCCTGAATTAGCGGGTTTTGTACAAAGCCTACAGTGCAATTTTTTTTTATAGAAGAAGAAGGTCCCTTCAAAAAATACATTTTTTTTTTGTGTTCAAAACTATTTTATAAGCTTTTTTTATAGATATTATTTATATCTATCAAAAGTTATAGAATCAAAAAACATTACTTAACGTATGAATACGTGAGAGTAGATATAGTACCTTTTTTTAGCCGTCAGATAAGCTCTTCCTATGAAAATGGTATTGTACAGTACGTACAGTTAGTAAAGTCTTACAAGAGCGTCCTTTGAGCTAATTCAATATGGCGATTAGGAAGTAGTCTAGCGTTTATGAATGTTTGTTTTGGTTTGGGTGGTAAAATTGTGAAGCATGAGCCCCTATCCCCTACACCCCGATCGAGGAAGTTATCACTTATTATTATCAACATATTGGTACATATTGGTAAAATATTGGTGAACGTGAAGGTAGAGAGGCCTACACGGCTCGCTTCAACAGATGAACCTTATTTCCACAATCACTGTGATATAAATTTACTAGAGACTTATTTTGAAAATCAACAAGCTATATTATAATATTATTATACTACTATTTATAAAGTGGCGTTGGCATGTATCCTTTCAATCTTTAATTTAATACAGTATAATATTACTGAGACCAAATATTTTCGGATGAAAGTGATTATATTTTCCTTAAAATGGATAGCTCTTTAGATGCTGTTTGTAGTATTTAATTAATAGCTAGCAACGCTATCCGCGAGAGTTCCTCCATTGGAAAACACGTTGAAGAAGTTCACTAAAGAGGGCTGGGTTTCCTCTTCAACCAAATCCCAATCGATTTTTGACTCCATTGTTTCTAATTCGCTCTCACACGGCCATGACCTCGCATTTATCTTAGTTTTAATGCCTTTATTAATTTATTTATTTTAGTTACCTAGTTTTTAATGTATTTATAATTCCAATTTCCATTCTAACCTTAACGTTTCTTTAAACCCAAATAATAGACTACTAATAAAAAAAGTTGGTGATTTTAATTATTATTATTATTATTATTATTAGCACCACGTCTTACTACCCGTTCGGGTTATACGCACGTGATTTTAATTGAATGCTTTGATTCGTAGTCAGTAAAGTTAATACGTGATGTTTGAAATTAATGATGGCCTTTGGCTAATCTGAGGCGTAGATATTTGGATAGTAATAACGTGTATTGAAATGAAGATATCTGAAATACTAACGACATTATCTGAAACGTGAGTATCCAAATATCAATGACGTGCTCCGAAACGTAGGCATTCAAATAATAACGACGTTATCCAAATCGTAGGTGTGATAATGGCGCCACTGAAGCAGTCAGTGAAAATATTTATAAATTACCCGCAAACTTCGACCAAACGTCGAAAGAAACTTGCTGTATTCTGAAAGATGGACACTGAGATTCCTGTTAGTGGTATTCACGAGCAATTTAAAATACATACGTTTCATTATTTATTTTTTCAATGCATTATACATTTCGGGATCTAATTATTACTATACCTTTACAGCCTGTACTTGTCTATATAGTATTTCCGGCGTTTTCTCCCTTCACAACCGTTTCATAAAAGTGGAGGAGGAGTAGAATACGGGAGGAAGAGTGCTCGAAGATTAATTCTCCAAGACACCGTAATCTCGTGCAATAAATCCCGTTACAAATTGCGATCTTAAGGATGCATCTAGCTGTGACCAATCAGTTTATTATACTAGTGATGGTAATATTAAACAAATACTACTTTTGCAGACCAGTTGACGGATAGAATGACAGAGAAAGAAACATAAAACATAGTGTGGATTAAAGTAAAGTGGATATGGAGAGAAAGAGGGTAAAAGGGTTTGTAGGGAAGATAATTATTATCAAAAAGCGAGCGAACTTAAAATAGTGTGGTAGTATGTGCAGTGATAGATACAAATATTAGCTAAAATAGTATTACATTAATATTGCTCTTAATATTTGAATATCACGAGAGGTTGCCAGTGGTAAAGAAGGGTGACCTGGCGGTCTAGGGGTAAGGTGTCAGACTTTTGCTAGCGTAAGTGTGTACAACCCGAACTGTTAGTAAGACACGGTGATGATGATGATGATGATAATGATGATAATACACAAATGATAAAATAAAAATGGTTTTACTCTTATAGCAATCTTATCTATTTCATGGCTGAAAATTTCACTTGAGTTTATATGTATTATTATAACTATTGGCTGTACAGTTTTGGAAATGATACTTAATTTTAAGAAGTATTGAATTAAAGTCAATAATATCAGTTCTATGTATTAGTGGAATCAACATTTTATCCTTTGATTGAACATCATTTAATTTAAAATTGGGGATCACACTCTACCTTCATATATTTGCTTCGACATTCGATCCACACTCATCCTATCAACAAGCCAAACGAACGTAAGACGCTTCTTTCACCATACCTATTGGATCCCCTTTCAAACCACACTCCTTCAGCACCCATTCATTACTGACTCTGTCTATATGAGTGTTTTCCACAAACATTTCTCTGATATTTTATACCAACCGCATTCACCTGCTCTTGTGTTTCTCCTGACAGACCAACGCTTCACACCCATAAAATAATGTTGGTTTCAAAACACTTTTATATACTGCCATCTTTACCTTTTTCAATACTACTTCATTCTTTGCAATAGTCCACATACATCCAACTAATTTCCAAAATGCATTGATTGTCACGTCTGCCGATTTCACCGTGTATCCTTCCATTTTTACTAAACATTCTGCCTAGATACAAGAAATAATTCACTTGTTCTAACAGTTTTCCATTTATACTAAGATGACAATCATTTCCCAATCCGTTCCTAACAAATATTTTCACTTTAGTGTTGGAGAAATTTATACGAAGTTTAATTCTGCCTGTAGTCACATTCAAACAATTTAATGTATTATTCATGTCACTTTCATTCTCAGCCATTAATACGGCATCGTCTGCATATCACAGCAATCTCACATTCTCATTGTACATTTGTACACCAAGCGCGTCCTCACAAGCATCCCTCATCCATGAATACATCAAGTAGCGATGGAGAATAACACAGCTTTGTTCTAACACCCTCTTCAACGTCAAACTATTTGCTCCATACACCCTCCCACGCCTTACCTTCATCATACACCACCATAATTGCATTTACTAGCCATGTATCCACACCGTACTCTCTCAAAACATTCCACAACATACTGCCAATCACACGATCGTACGCTTTCTCCAGATCAATGAATGCAAAATAAACTTTTTTCTTACCACCTCTCTGTCACTTATAGCATTGCAATATATAAATAGATTAAAATAGTTTTAATAGATTTTTAAACTAATAGCAAAGTTTCTTCCTATCTAAATCCTACAGTAACGCAGATTTGATGCTTATTGCAGAGCCATCTTTTTATTCTGAACTTGTTTTGATCTACCTTGAATACAATTACTTTATTTTAAATTGTATATAATGTATGTTTACCGCCTTTTTCAGTTTTAAGCAATATTTAGGGTGTTTACCTTCTTAAAAAGATTTTTTAAATAGGCTTATTAGTTACTAGAAAAAATATCAATACTTTATAAAATAATAACATAAGCTAGTGAGTATATTTTTTTAAATGCCAAAAGAACTAATATTTTCTAATCAATATTTTTATCAACTTATATACGATTTAAAATATGCCTTCAAATACTTTTAAAGCAACTTTAGTATAGTGATGGTGTTTTGAAAGAGCCGTGATTATAATTTAGATTGCATGTTAACATTTTAGAACATTTGTCTTCAAGGACTTAGCCTATACTCCTGTGCATTTAAGTTTCTTTAGGTGTAAACAACTAAAACAACATCTGACCACAACATATAATTTTATATGTTGCCACACAACTTTATAGATTGGTCAGTGGCCAAATATCATGTGCGCATGCGCATATATACTGTGAAAAAACAATAGTTATTTGACAGATATGTCATGGAGCCACGAATGAGACGATCTCTATTGCCTATAAGGAAAAAACTTTCTTGTTATTTAGTTGATTCTGCATAAAGGAACAACATAAAATACGATTTTGGTAAGTGGTTAACATTTTTCACTGAATTAGTGGTCTTTATTTCACACCAAAATAAAAAAAATAGATACTAGTGTTTTCTCTTCTCAACCCCCACCACGTTATCCCCCCCTTCCTCCCACATTATTACCACCCCCCGTCTCCCTTTCTCCCGTTAAAACATTGTCCGAAGTACATTTCCTCGCATCACTTCTACGTGTGTGGAGCCTTACGTGTAGTAGAGTCTGCTAAAGGATAATTTGGTCCTTTATTACATTTAAGAGCTACTAAATACAGTGACCCGTGGTGGTAGTATGTTCTATCACGTCATTTTCTCATCAGACTAGATTGCCATTGACGGGAAGATAGGGTTTTGAATCCCTGCTGTGTGCATTGAGGATATGTATGTTTTCTCACTCTCCCTCCATAAAAATGAGTGTACTTTTATTTAAAATGTTGACATCCTCATCGGATAGCCCTAACCCGTGCATAAACATATATTAATGAAGCTCTGTTTCCAACCGCCTTGTTAATTTGTATTTTAATTTGAAAGGACTTTGACAAGAAGAAACATTTGTTGACATTTTCAGAGTCTGATAAACAATTCTTATATATTCATGCATTAAGTCATGTGTCACGTTTGATAGAATATATCAGTCAATAATTATAAAATTATACTAATAATTTAGTAACATGTTATCAATGTTGACCAAAAGCAATATATTAGTTTATAATAGAATTCTATGATTACAAATAGTATCAATAGTCTAAGTAATGAGATGTATTTGCAAAGGGGATGGGTAACTAACAATTTATTTCTATTGATTTAGCTACTTTCGGATGAAAACTAGAATTTCTCGAGAGCCGATAATTGACATCAAAGTATGTATATATGTGTATGTATATGTGTATATATGTGTGTATGTATATGTGTATATATGTGTGTATGTATATGTGTGTATGTGTGTATGTATGTGTGTGTGTATGTGTGTATGTATGTGTATATATGTGTGTATGTATATGTGTATATATGTGTGTATGTATATGTGTATATATGTGTGTATGTATGTATGTATGTATGTATGTATGTATGTATGTATGTATGTATGTATGTATGTATGTTTTGTGTATGTATGTATGTGTGTGTGTGTGTGTGTGTGTGTATGTATGTATGTATGTATGTATGTATGTATGTATGTGTGTATGTATGTGTGTGTATGTATGTGTGTGTATGTATGTATGTGTGTGTGTGTGTGTATGTATGTATGTATGTATGTATGTATGTATGTATGTATGTATGTATGTATGTATGTGTGTGTATGTATGTATGTATGTATGTATGTATGTATGTATGTATGTATGTATGTATGTATGTATGTATGTATGTATGTATGTATGTATGTATGTATGTCAAATCATGTAATATGAAGCCTCCACTTTTACTATAATGTTTCTATACCTGATAAATAATATTGATAATATAGTATAATATTTTCAAATCACACATTTTTGTTGTCAAATATCCTAAGTCTCATAATCATCTGAACGGCTAAAGACAGAGTGTTTGGGGTTAGAATCCCAGATTGAATGTACTGAAGTTTTTTTTTTTCTAAATAGTTTAAGACTCTACCACCACGCAAAAGCGGATAGACTTCCTCTAAATATAACCTTCGAAACAATTAACACCTTGGACTAATTAATAGGCTGAGCACACATGTAGAGACGTGGTTACAAAAAAAATTGTTGACATAAAAATAATAATTTAAAATTTGTATTCCTATCAGGAGCCTACTCCATATTGTGTCTTAGCTATCCTGCAGTAATATAGGTTGATCCATTGGCACTGGAATTATTAATGCTCTGTCTTCTTTCCCCGCACCAGATCTTGCATCCCACCAGATGTGAGGTTCTTCTGATCCTCTGGAGTGTGAAATATGGGTTCCCGAGAGGTATTACTGGCTCAAGTGTTGATGGACAAACCGTAATAGAACCAGTTCTCATTGCCTTCATCTGCACCGGTAACACGCGGACTAAGGCGTCATTAACGTCTGGTGTAATATTCTAAGGACAACGACTGTCTTGGTTCGAATCCCGGTTGGTGGTACAGAGGTGTTCCACTCCCTTCTCCTCTCCAAATGTTTTTCTTCAATTCTTACATATAAATGTGAATATATTCCCTTTAAATAACGTGTAAACACGGCTCTATTTTGGTTTGTAAATACAGATATATTCTAGACGGGTAGTAAGATTCGGAGCACCAAAATTAAGACATGAACAGTGAACTAAACGCTTAGTCCAGTAAGACAAGAACTAAAAAAATAACCTTGAGTAAGGATTATTAACATTTTGGGGAGTTTACGAATGTCATTGTACAGGACATTAACATCGCCATTGAGTGAAGATGTCTTGTGACATTAGTGATTTGTCACGTGATTAAGTCACCAGAGTAAACCAATGATCGAGAAAGTTCTTCATACAATAATTATTACTATTGTCACGCTCCTTCTATACAGGAAGCGAGCAAATGTTCTCCTCAAGAGAAGTCATCATGAATATTTATTGATATAATTTGGGTTATATAATGTTAATTTTCTGAACCGACTGATTAAATACGCACACGATCTACAGACTAATTTAATTCTAAGTCAAATTAAACGTGACGTCACCCAGATGTTAAGTTATTAAAGTTGGTTTTCGCAGGGTTGAATGTGTTATTTGTATCTCGGTGATGTTTTTCTTCGTTCTTTGCGCTCCAGCTATGCCACGATGTTGTTGTGGGTCTGTTTTTGGGAGGGAAGGACGGATTCAGTGAGTGGTGGCCGATTTTACTGAGTAAGAAGTACTTGTGTGGAGTATTCTCGTCTTCGTCCTATAAAGAGGAGTCTTGTTTGAGGATGTCTGCGAAATACGAAGTTAAGTGATCTTTTTTTTTTTATTACCAATCTAATTTGGCCTGGCATCCTACAATTTTAAATCCAGGCCTTATTTACACAGTATCAAACAAATTTCCTACTAATACACATTATCCAATTTTATTTATTCTAAACAGGTTTTGGCTCCTATAATACCTACCCCTTCCTATTACCCTCCCTTCCCTATCCTATTCTAATCTTATCCTAATCTTACAACTAACTAACCTAAATATCTTCTAATCCTCCGGGAATGTCCATTGCCCCGATGGTACAAGGGGGCTGCAGAGCAGTCGCCTATTTCCATCTTGACACATAGGGCCCTTACAAGATCTAGTCCTACTTTTCTTGTTTCCAAGAAGAGGGATCTGCAGTCACAAGGTTCCCCCCATGCGTCCCATTTCTTTCCCCTCATCTGTACCATTATTCGGCTGGAATGATGATCCTTCGGAATTACCAGGGCTACCCCAGTAAGCCTCCGGATCCATCAGCCGAACTGGTATGCCAGTCCCACAAGGCTTCGTGTTTGCCACTTCCCGGCATCTCTCCTTGTTCCACATAGAAGGTTGTATAGCAGTAGTTCCACAAAACAACCTTCACCTTTCCCTATATTCCCCCTGCTGAGACCTCACCTGCGTCCGTCTCAGTCCCGCTTCCCGTGTTTCTGTCCTCGTATCTTTCATTGTCCTCATCAATGTCTCTGTCTTCGTCACTATCCCTGTCACTGTCCTCGTCACTGTCACTGGTCTCTCCCCCCTCCCTTCTCTGGCCCTCCGTCTGTTTAGCATCTGTCTCAGTCCTCGTCTCTCTCCCAGTGCCCTTATATATTCTTTCTTGGCTCTTTCTGAAGCTTCCGCTGCCAGCTTATCTAGGAACCTCCAATGGACGGGATCTCTCAGGATATCGTGATCTCAGGGGATCGAGGTATAGGGGCATTGTCGGGGCATTGAAGGGTGGTTGGAGATGGAGGATGGAAATCCGGTATGTTGAGGACGTTGGCCAGGTGTGATAATGGGTGCCAGGATGAAAAGGGAGTTTGCTGTTGAGGAATAGCCGGCGTCAGTGGGCTTATTTGTCTTCTTCTCTCCTCTTTTTCCTTTTGAGAGTCATGGAGAGATGCCCTAATTTAGCTTGATGATGCGGCCGACCAGGGGCGCTACCTTAGAGGGCGTTACCTTACCTGGTCAAGGTTACACTGGCAGCCAGCCAAGGGCACTACCTTGTAGGGCTGGGAAAATCAAGGCAACCGATTAATGGTGCTATCTTAGAAATCGGGAGTCACGCTCAGTATTAAATATTATTTTAATTTATCTTTGAATTCTAGAATGGTTTCACACAATGGCCTTGTTCCACTTGTGTAGGGAGCACTCTTCCCTATTACTTTAGGGTCCAACAACAAACATAAATAACACAACAGTACAAATAAACTCTTGCAATATAATTTACATTTTAATACGGGATGATATGACAAGACATAATTTCTAAAGTTTCAATATGGGTTTCTCCATCAAGGTACAATTTATAGAAACTATATAAATTGTACATGAATCTCCATAATCTCCAGTGGCGCCATCCAGGGTTGTTTTCTTAACTCACAAAATCTTCTGGGCTCAGTGGCTTTATCGATCTATCTGAATCAGTTGAAACCCCATATAGGGGTGCGGTCCGTAGATGGCCACTTTGTGTAGGGGTGAGTTTGATCTTTATCTTATAATCCTCTTTATCATTTCCCAGAGAGTTTTGGGGTATCTGGGATTCTCCGAATATTTCGTTTCTTTTCTTGGCTAGCACCGGGCAGTCTCGATGGTAACGTCGTTATTGACAGAAATGTGATTGCTCCCCAGGACACTTGTCCCTTTGAGAGTGTTTGTTCCTTTGGTAATCGTGGAATGGGGAGTTGGATAAAGATCTCTCTGTGGATGTTTGGGGCTCTCTCTCTTAGTTGATTCAGGGACGAGGGGGATTCTGAGGTAATAAAGGGTCTCAGGATAGGGTGCAGGATTTCTGTAATGAGGGATATAATAGGTTATTCGGGTGTGTCGAGGAAGAATCTTTTGTATATATGTACCTTTCTTAGGATAAATTTGTCAGTTGTTTTACTTTGTTCTTTTGCCTCTCCACTCAACTTTGCTTGTAATTTTACTCCTAAAGGTTTTGAATCGAATCACTCCTTGATTCGTTTTCACAGTTCCTCCTACGTTTCAGAATAGTTCCGTATAGTTAGTTACCACCGACTTGCTTTGTTCTGGGCAGATTTCTTTCACTATGGCTGGCCATAATTCCTTAGGGGTCCATTGATTCTTAAGAGCCGTTTCGAATTTTTTCAGGAAATTGGTAGTAGTTGTAGCACTGGCTATTATCACCTCTCGTCCTGGGTGGAGAGATATAAAATACCAAAATAGACGAGTTTCACGTTATAAAACAATGATTGTAATGTTTTGGTAGACAAAGATTATTTTACTTCAGATTTATTTGTGGCTTAAATATTTACAATTTATGGTATAAGCTTTTAAGATCTACGATATAATATTCCTTTAGTAACAGATTATAAAATAAAATATAGTGACAAATAAAAAAACTTGCTGAAGATGAAAAAACGTGACAAAAAGTAAAATCTAAGCTCTTTGCCATTGTCATCATCTTTCAAACAGAAACTCTCTCCGATGTAGCAGCTAAGAGGTCAAAGGCATTATTAGACTTACCACTGTATTTAGTTTATATAGACAAAGAGGTTGGAAATTAAATATCATATAGTCAAAAATGATTTTAACATTGTATTTCTCCTCCATTCTTACGATATAATTTATTTTAAACTTCCCTTCTCAATCCTATACCTTAAATTAAGCCTTTAATAACTCTTGCCATGGCCATAGTCGGGGGGGGGGGGGTTAAGTCATGGGTTTAACCCCCCCAAAAATTTTATGAACAAAGTATTTATGGCTTTATTTTTGGTTCAAACAATATCAAAATTATGGTACAAGTACAAATTAGGGGGTTATGTTGCCATGAAAAGCACTTCAGAGAGTTTCTAGAGTTGTTTAAATATATATATTTTTCTAGCCTTCGGCAGCTAGGGGGTTATATTACCATGAAAAATACTTGAGATAATTTTTTCCAGCCTACGGCCCACCAACCCCCCCCCCCCCTCCCCTCTGAAATTATTGGCTGGCTACGACCTTGACTCTTCCCTTTAAGGTACAGATAAAGATAAAAAGTGTTTCAAAACCTGATTAACAGTAGTATTTGTCAGTACTCTTTATTTAGGTATTTATTTACTTTCATGTTGGCAACACATGCGATCGTTGGTAGCACAATAAACGTGTATTGCGTTTCCTCTGACAGAACAATAAATGTTGGTATCACTCTTCTTAGCTACGTAATATCGTGAGCTTAGGACAGTGGGGTAGAGGGGGGTTTAATATCCTCTGGAAATTGAGAGAACACTTATAATGGGGTTCCCACATATATTTATTTATTTAGCACCACGTCTTACTACCCATTCGGTTTATACGCTTAAGTATTAATTACACTAATGGATTAGGAATTGGGAGGGTTGAATTTAGAGGAGGTAAACCAGCATTGGCGTGGAGGAGATTGGAAAACCATTTAGGAACCCCTCCCCCCAGTTCATCTTACTAAGATTCAAACCTCGATCTCCTTGTCATCGGCAGTATAGTCTACTGCGAGAGTGACGCCTTAGACCATGCGGCCATCATAAGCATATAAAATAATAATTAATTTTCGTCCAACATTCACATACAAGAGGGAAGGCATACTTTAAAATCTCCTATTTTAGTACTAGCTCTGTCAAAATTTCAAATAACTCATACAAATGGTTTAGGAGAAAAAATGCCGTGTCTTGGAATTAAACGAACTAGTGGATTTAAGTAAAGGAGTCAAATATATTTGCATTTGAATAAAAGATTATATTAGAGGAATACACCCCCCCCCCCCCAACCATACAGTATCGTATATATATATATTTGTGGACCTCCCTAAGGAAATTAGTTTTAGACCCGCTTGTGTAGTAGTAATACAAAGTGTTTCTGATTCTAATTTCCCCTCTTTTATTTTGAAAATATACTGACCTGAATGTTTTAAGTGATTCATCACCCTGATGAACCCAAAATCTCCTCTAAAATAACCCATTCATATCAGTTTTTCGTTTTATCCTCGGACAGTCTCCATTTATTCCCAATCAATTACTTCTATCTGAATTCCCATGAATTCTTTCCCAATAGCGTTCATTGCTCTGTGTTTTAGAGTCTGTTCTATCACCCCCTACACCTCCTTCCGGTCTCGTATGTATTGTCACCGGTACACGAATATCCCATTAGAACAGAAGTTGATGGAGTATTGTGTGAACTGTGTTACTTTCAACCCACAACACCTATAGCATTTATAACAAACCCGTATGCATGTGAATTGGTACAGTCCATAGAAAGAAGGGGATGGTATTTGGAGCGTATTCAAATTACAAATAAAAAAAACTGTTGAGAATAATATTTAGCTTTATTTTTTGCACCGCATCTTACTAACTTCTAGGTATTTACGAATCTTAGCCACGCAAAGAATATGTTATGGATGAGTAAGGTGGAATTTTAAAAGAACCTGCTTCAGTGGCGTCACCCTTCCTGTAGACTGGACTGCCAATGAGAGTGAGATAAGTGTTCGGATTAAGTTCAGGTGTATTGAAGGCTATATTTCCTAAATATTTTTCCACAGTCCCTCCACACATTTGTGGGTACACTTCATCTTCATACAACCTTCCTCCTCCCTAACACGTTTGCGTAATTAGTACATATGCGTATAGCCCTAAGACTAAGACATAGGGGGAAAATCAAGAAATAAAATTTTAAAAAATGTACCGGTATTTTTGTGGAGAGACGATTGGAGAGGGGGTGGATACCTATGATATACCCTTCCGGGATTCCAACCCCAAACTTCCCATGAATGGCAGGCCAGACTAGATGAGCTTGACATGTATTCCTCTTGCTCCCATTGCGATTCCTATTTAACTATTTTAGGGAGATATTGATACAAATTTGTCAGATAGTCTCGTCAATAAAGTAACAGTTATGAAGTTACAGCTTTTCGATTTGACCACTTTTCTTCCCAATTTTATTAAATATACACGAAGCATCGTTAAACACACGTAAACATTTCGATTGTCCAACAGATTACGTCAAGTGCTGAACTGTAAGCATTCCTTAACCTCTGGGCTATTTTCTCTACTTGCTTAACAGCAATTAATTACACCACTTTGTACTACCCATCAGGACTACTTTCATTTAATTAAGGTAGGATTGAAGGCCAGTGTTTAGGCAGTTTTTATCGCAAAACTTTTTTTTGTTAAAATAAATAAAATATTGCTCCAGCACAAACATAAAGTTTAATTTTATTCACCTTTTGATATCAACAGTCCCTGCATATCCACTATGAGCATAGCGGCACTAGATGAGAAACTTTTTAAATGAATAGAAAAAGTTGTCATTAAATTCCAGTACACTCTTGACAGATATTCAAGAAATGTAGAGGTCACCATGCGAATAAAATTAAGCTCTATGTTTGTACTGGAGCAATATTTTATTTATTATAACCAAAATAATGTTTTTCCATAAAAACTGCTAAAAAACTGACAATTTCTCCCGTCCTCTTTCCTCCCACCTTAAGTTAATGGGTTAGAAATGAGGAAGCTATGATCCAAATAAAATATGTCTTCTCATTTTCATGGAGTGAAAGTGGGAAAACCATTAATGACTCACTGCCTTAAGTAAAACTGTCTGGGATTAAAACCCTGACCTGCCTGTAACAGAGAAACCAGTCTAGACTAGGCTGAATTCTTTTTTTTATTTAATCACTGCATCTTGCTACCGGTTAAGGCTATACATATATATGATCCATTTATGGGTTGGATAGTATTCACTAATCAAGAGCCAAAGTTTTACGTTACAAAAGGCTTTTTTTGTGAATTTATTAACGGCAAACGCTAAGGAGGAAATAATTCAAAATATTTTATTCTGCCAAGTTTGGTCTTGCTATTTTTAAATTTTTGGGTCCCGTTCCCCTCCGAGCTATCCTTCCTCAGTCCTGTACCTTGATGACCAAGGAGGGTGGTGTAAAAGAAGGAAATCACGTTTCGCCCTTACCTGACTGAACGGCATAGCATAGATATGGCTGGTTTGGGTCACAATTACCTTTGGGTGAGCCCCTAGCCCTCGCATAGGACATTTTTTATTATGGGGGTTACGGTTCCCCCGGCCGTCATTTATATCCTAAGAATGATGGAGTCATGATTTATTCAAGAAATTCTTTCGGGTTGAACATACCCTCCATAGAAAAGGTTTTTTTTTTGCACTAGACATTTTTGGCGGGCGTCAGAGGCCCCCATGGCCGTAATTTCTCACCTAAGAATGATGAAGAAGTGATTTATTCATTAAACTCATTTGTTTCGGACACACCTTCAATAGAAGTGAGTATTTTTTTTAGACAATTTGACTTTTGGGGGAGTCCTTGCCCTCCTGGTAACCACTCTTCAATCAATAGTTGTGAAGTTCACTAAAATCGTTCAGATGATTCGACACACCTTCACTAGAAAAGTGTCTAATGTGGCCCAATGCGACCATAGCCTGTCCTAAACTAGGTGAACAGAGAATATCATTTTATATTGTATAATAAACAAGGACCAAAAGTAAAGGACTTTGAAATAACATTATCTAAAGTCCTAACACACCGGAAAGCCTGCAGCGTCGACGTCGACACCCACGAAATTTCGTGAGCACATCATCTGATACTTACTCTAATGGTGTATGGAAAAGGAAGGAAGTATTTTAGAGGTATTTTATCAGAATTAGCTTGGAAGGAGTGGAGAGTGGAAGGCAATTTATAAAAAACAACTCTACTAGTACAGACTGGGATTCAAACCCTTATCTCCCCATAATCAAGCAAGGCTAACACGAGAGTGACACACTAGACCATTAGACCAGTAAAACGGATGCCTACTACTTTGATAGCGTTCCCAATAGTGCTTGTATTAAAGGAGTAAATTATTTTAAGGCATAATCTGGAGTCAAACCTATTCCCTATTTTACAGTTGAGCTTTCTACATTTAGGTAAATTTTAAAGTGGGAGTGTAGGGATCGCAAGAAAAAGCCAAGTTCTTTTGCAGATTTTACAGCAAAAGTTTTTTTTGACCAAGATAAATAAAATATTGCTTTAGTAGAAACACAAAGCTTAATTTTTCTTCACGTGATGATATCAACAGTTCTTGTATATCTGGTATTAGCATATTAGCATTTGGTAAGAAACTTTTTACATTAAATGAAAAAGTTGACGTTTAATTCCAGGACACTCTTGACAGATATTAAGGAACCGTTGATATCACTACATTAAGATAATTAAACTCTATGTTTCTACTGAGAAGATATTTGATTTATTTCAGCCAAAATTTATTTTGCTATAAAAACTGAAACACGCTGACTTTATCTTGCGTCACAAACAATCCAACTTTAAGAGTTGCCAGGAAAAATGCTTACTCGTAATGGACCATTCATCGAGTAACATTTGACAATGAGCTGATAAAACTATCATATTTCTGAGGGTTAAAGAATCAACTTTTATAACTTTTATTAAGTAAAAATACAGGGCCATAGTTAGATGGAATGCTATAAAGAATTATGTAATTGCCTGCATAAAACAAAACTACAATAACACTAGTCTGCATTTTTGAATTTTTTCTCAGATGATTTCTCAAAAGTTGGTGTTCTTGAATCTATTTTTCATGCTGATTCTATAAATGACTTCCATTTTTTTCTATCACGTCAGGTTTTGACACAAATTAAGAGGTTATGTTTTCAAGATTTTAGCTATTTTAAGCACAAACATATTCAAACACAAGAATTTTTATTTACAAATAAATTTTTTAAATATTGTAGGGACTTGTCCTAATACTGTAAAGAACTATCCTAATACTTTCGTGACTATTCTGTAACAAAAAATAGTAACCAGTGTTCCATTATTTTTTAAACTTTCTATTTTTTTACTTTCTTGCAGATCCTCCATTTCAACCGAACTTCTTGAAGTTTTCCAACATTGTTTCAACAATGTTCCTGTAATTTGGATCTTTGTTATTCCCTAGAAAGTTTTCGATAACAGATTGGAAGGTGGTCCATGCGTCTATTTCTCTCTTCAGCGTTTTCTCAAAATCCTCGTCCTTCATCAGTTTGCGGATTTGTGGACCAACAAAAACTCCAGCTTTCAATTTTTCTTGTGTGATGAAGGGAAATTTCATAGAAAGGTACTTTAAACAAGGCCCATCTTGTGATAGAACCCTTATAAACTGCTTCATTAAGCCCAATTTGATGTGTAGTGGTGGAAGCAAGACTTTTTGGGGGTCTACAAACGGCTCATGTAAGATGTTTTTAGTTCTAGGCACCTAATTCCTCCGCTCTGGCCAAACTCTCACACTCCAATGCCTTTGCTTTGCCCGATGGTCCCATTAACATAGAAAGCAAGGAAGTTTCATGTACCCAGCTTGTTGTCCTAATAGAATTCCTATAACTTTGAAGTTACCACAGATTAGCCATTTGTGTTTCGCATACTTGATACTTGTTAACAGTACCTTCATGTTCTCGAATGTCTGTTTCATTTCAACTGAATGAGAAACAGGAATAGACCCATACACATTCCCATAATGCAGTAACACGCCTTTGAGGCTCCTCATGGATGAGCCAATAAAAAGTCTTCACTGATTAGGATCATGTTCAATGCCATAGAAGTTCATTAACTCGTTTGTGTTATTGCAGTAAACCAAGGAATCGTTCTTTGAAAATAAAGGAACTAGTTCTTGTCCTCTGTGTCTGTACCATGAAAAATGTGTTCCTGGTGCCAGAAGATTCTTACTTTTAAGCCGGGAGCCAAGTAGTTCTGCAGATTCCTTAGGTAAATTCAGATCACGTACTAGATCAATAAGTTCCCTCTGAGAAAACCTTTGTGGAGTAAAGTCGTATTCAGGCTTGTAGACATCATCATTATTGGCTTCAGAGATTACATCACGTTCACTTTCAACATCATCTTCTGCCATGTTCTCTAAAACAGCTGGAGAAAGAGGGGCAGGTAGGTCTTCTCCATGTGGAACTGGCCTAATGGCTGAAGGAATGCTTGGATACACAATTTGCTTCTTATTTTTTGAATTGCACCTCTGAACATTAACCAAACAGAAGTAACAGTCATTAAGGTGGTATTTAGGCTCCCTCCACACCATAGGAATTGCAAAAGACATGCACGATTTCTTAACTTTTGCCCATAACCTTAACCTCTCAACACAATAGTGGCAAACTGTCTGTCGCCCATGCCTTATCCTGGTATCCAAGCTTAACTTAAAATAAGCATAGTAAGCTTTCTTCACAAAGTCTGTTATGTCCGTTCTTTGTCTAAGCACAAATGTAAAAAAAAAATTTGGATTGGTCCCACACTTCCATGTAGACATTGTAAGACTACAACTATAACTGCAATCACAATAGGGAAATAAACAGAGAACAGCGTTAGAAATGCAAACACAAAACAAAATACAATGAGAACATATCTGGAAATGCAAGCGTCTGAGAGTCATAACACTTCCAAGGTCAGACAAGGACACCTAGCAGCAGCAGTTAAGGCAACCTAAAGGCTTACAGGTCTATGTTGCGAAATTTCCCTCCAACAATACGCATTACCCACTGGCACATATAATGTTCTCAGCGATAAATTTTGGAAGTCAACTTAGGTCCATTGTGAAATAACTGTACGTGATAGAAGAAAATTAAGAACAGTTTTGAAATCAGCATCAAAAAGTGAGCCAAAAACATATATTAGTTTCCAATCATCCGATATCATGCAGACTAGTGTAATCACTGAAAACTTAATGATCCCAACCATGTTTCCAAATTGAGTGGCTTGGCTTCCTTCATAGTTTAAAACTATTTTTCTACTTAGTACTGTTAAATATTTTCCTCAAATAAAAGAGCAATACAGTACTTTGTGCCAGATATTACGAGACACTTTTTATGGTTTTAAATTACAGCCAAGCTTGAATTTGATAAAATAAAATCTGTAGATATAGCTTTTGTCTACAGGGTCTCATACAAAAACTAATCAAATCCGACATCTCAAAAATGAATTAGTCATTATAGAAAGGATTTATGTTCATTTATTACGGAGATTGGTTGAGTATGGGAATAAAATATTCTCACTCTTACTTTAACTTGAAAGTGTTCTTATCTGACATTAATTATGGAAATACGTTGATATGTAGTTTAGACATTTCCAAAGGGACTTAAACTATGTTAAATTTTATGTTGATTTTAATTTAATTTTCATTCCTTTCTTTCTTAGTAAAACTTATTTGTAAAAACTTGAAGTAGTTTAAATAAATATGCTATGTATTGATTTTGTATAACGGTTTTAAACATTATGGCTTATATGAGCTATTATTTACATGAGTTGTGTATAGCAACATTTACCATATTAAAGGCTATATATGTATAAAATTAACTAATTTTATATATATAAAATTAATTAATTTAGCAGCTAGTAGCTTCTCCCTTTTTTTTCAGAAAATGAGCCAAAATACACAATTATTTACAGTAATACCTATTTATTGTTTGGTGTTAGACATAATATTTTAACCATTCTATAAATAATAGGGCTCACTTTCAAAGTTTAAAAAACTAAGCATTTTTCCGTGTTTTCCAAAATTTTGTAAATAGTAAGGACAATAGCCCTTTTTTAAAAAAAATCGGAAATATTTCACTTATACTCTTACAAGTTGAAGTATAATATATTGGAACATACGCCCATCCTCTCCCCTTAAAATAGGGAAATTTACCGTATTTTAAATTTTATCAATTTGAAATAATTTTACCACAAGTTAAATAATAATAATAATAAATTAAACACCATAACAAAGGGCGTTGCTTAGTGTTCTCTTAAAATAATGATGTATAGTAAAAATTCTTTCTGACAGTGACTCACACTAAACATGCTAAGGAAACAGAATAATTGAGTGAATTTCTAATACATGCAGGAATAACTCACTATAAACTAGGATGGAAAATCAAAATTTGGATGGCAACCAGCACTTTTTGCGCCTGATTGACCATCATACCCGAGTACCCTGAGCCAGTGTCTAGCTGGCTTGTCCTCAGTTTGGACCACTCCTAGGGCACTCCTCCCTACATGGTATGTAAATGTTGGTTAGATATTTTTTAAGCTTTCTGCAATATGAGCTAATGCAGTGACCACTGCATGTCGTTGCTATGGACATGTGGCGTATAATAAAATCTCTTTAAGAATGTTTTCACGTAGCAGGGATAGATAAATATTATATATATATTACATTATAACGTTCATTAAAATATGATAACATCTATGATTAAACATTCAAATAAATAACAAAGATAACAAAAGTGTGAATTTGATATTTAAAAAACAGTTTATATTTGAATTGAGCGTTGCTTAGTCTAGCCGCACACTGGATCCGACATTTGATTAAAGACAAAACGTCAAGTCTCGTCGGTTGCAGTGTATGGGGCTATGTTTTTCTGTCTTTAGACGCCTTGAATATATTGTTCTAATTGTCCTATTCCAGCCATTTCCAAACTAAAGCCGAGTTTCCGCAATTTACTATATATTAGCTTCACGCTGGTGCATGCGCAGTTCAATCCGTCGGAAGGTGTCTTGTCGAAATACGAAACTTGATGGACCCTCGTACAACAAGGAAAAAAGTCCAACTATGTCGAAAGGCGTCTAAAGACAGTGTCGACGCCAGTGTGTGGGCCTCCGTTTAACCCCATGTTGAACAGAGCACATCAAGCACCTTCCGACACTGTCAGACAAAATTTCTGGTCGTAAGGCAAAATGTCGGATCCAGTGTGCAACCTGCCTTATAGTGGATTATATGCCTAAGAATTTATTTAATCATTTAGACGTTTTACGGTAGAGATAATTTAATATGATTAATTTTTAAATTGTAGTCCTAGTCTAAAAAATTACTTTTCCTCTTCACTCATAAATGTAATTATATCTTTGACTGGTCTTAATATTCAAAAAGCAATTTCATCAGATGTCGTAAGATAGCTGATAAGAATGTTGCCTAAGGGCCCTCAGCTTTGAATACATTTTATTTATAATAATAAAAGTAGTCTGGCAATTAAAATACTGCACAATGTGTATAAGCTTCCGAGCTAAATTTGATAGAATAAATTTATCGCATATCCAAGCAAATTTAAATGAATTTACAATCATGAGCAATACATAATTATAGTTCAAATTTAGTTACACTAAAAAGGTTATTTTTGTTATACATCTTAATTATTTTATTTACTCGCCATACAACCTAAGCCACATAATAGAAACGCATTAGTTCAAACATCTCTGCAATATTTGAATTGCGTGTGCACTAATATGTAAATGTACTAAGTAATAGTGCTTTTTGGATTCAATGTCTTATCACTGGAACTAACTGCCTTGTTTCTAGGATTACCCGGAGGAATGAACACGTGATGTTCTGTCCACATGTGAGTTCTATGAGATAACGTAGCCACACTCTGATTTTCATTGGAAGCCGTTATTCTAAAACATTTAAATTGCCACAATGGTGGGATTTTTTTTTCATCCTAATCGTATTTGCATTATATTACGTTAAATTAATGATGTGAAGATAAATTATGTAACAATATATAATAAAGTATTATTAGAAGCTTTTATAACTTTTGTAAAATTTATACTTAGTAAATCAAATAAGAACAAATTTTAATATGGAAAATTTTTAGTGAATTTCAATCAATGTTGGTGGTCAAAATCGGGTTTTCTTTAAAAATCAGTATCTGATCTAGATATGAACGAACTTTTGTGACAGTAATAAAAACATATTATATACACAGATATATCAATAAATGCATTTATAGCTTTTCAAAGCTAACATTAATAGTCAAATGATTTAATAAATTTTATCAATGTTGGCTGAAAAAAATTGAATTTTTAAATGTTATTCCCTACCAAAATTCTACTGTGGTGGGGGTGGATCTAAGGCGTTAAAATTCCATTGTCATTCTCTCAGCCTTAATAACACTGTCGGGCGCACAGTGGATTGTTTTCTCATTAGCAAGCCACTCAACAGAGTCCTTTCCTGACGTTCTATCATTTCTCGTTCTTTCCTGTCATATTTACGAAAAGAAAATAAGTCTGCTGTTGGACACTAACATAATTAACCTCTTTCGCACTTTCCCATTACGCATTCCTTTAGCATAATCCTCTTGATGTTCGTGGAGAAAATATTCTCCTTATGGCCCACTAACATTATCCAATATCTTCCAATATTTTCAAACAAAGTTAATCTTTAAGGAAAGAACGTTTGTCAGTGGGTGGTTTCCACGACGTTTCAAGAAATGATCACGCTAGCTCATCCTTTTACTTATCCCTGAAATATGTTTAGTCCCTCAGACGGTGCAATACTAAAATGAGTTGTAAAAGACAAATAGAAGCTGCTTGCATCGAATTAGCCACTGTTTTATTATTTAAAAGAAGGAATAGAAAAACGTATGTGGTAGAAAAAGTGGTTTTCTCAGCGTGAGATGTACAGACATATGAAGTTCTACGTGAGCTAAGGGCAAATGAACCAAATGATATCCAAATCTTCCACAACACTAAAAATAAAAATCTTTGGCAAAGCAAAAAATATACTAAAAGAATGCACACACAGCTAGGGATGTGGTATCGAAAGAAAGGCTCGACACTGTAATCATTTAAAGTATCGGAAGAAAAATATCGATACCGTACTGGTATCGAAAGAAAAGTACCGATAACAGGAAGTATCGGTATCGAAATTTTAATCTGGAAAACTATAGTTTTTAACAAGTAATAATTTCAATTTTTGCGGTCTAATTATATTAATAATAATGATTGTATTTTCATATTTATTTAAACACTGGAAATTATAATGATTTAACCATATTATAGTATATTTAGGTCTATCGCATCTATGTTATGTGTTGAAACTTGGAAGGTATGATAAATAGTTTTGTATAATGAATATTACAAAAGGTGTTAACATACCAGCTTTCAAAATGTCTTTGAAAATTTAGCTGATGGAAAGTTGTTTAATAGCTAAATATGATTAGTAATATATTTTTTCAATATATTTACTTTCTCTCTATCTTACAGGTAGAGAAAGTATGGTGATCGTCAAAAAATTCGAACTCGAGATTTTGATGAATTTTGACGTTTCATGACTTCCTGAATCCGAAAAAGTGGTTTTTGAATTTCCGTCTGTCTGTCTGTCTGTCTGTCTGTCTGTCTGTACCTCCAACTAGAGCCTAAACTATTTTACCGATTGAGCTGAAACTTGATATCTAGGGTTTTCATAGGGTTGCCCCGAGGGGTTTTTGGAATTGGATATCTACCCCTAAAATTAAGGGTAGTTTACTGAGGGGAAAAAACAGAAAAAGTCGATTTTCTCAAAATCGGCTCTAACGATTTTGATTAAATTTCATTTATGAACATTAATAAATATTCCAAACAAAATGGCTACTCTCAATATTTCGGCAAAATGGCTTTAAGGGCTCCGGTCTGATGCGTAAATTAACATTTTTTATAATAGCTCCGCAACTATTTGAGATATGAAATTACTTAGCATTACAAATATGTATATATATTTATAATACAAATATTTTATTCGAAACATATTTTTATAAAATCGATAATTTTCAATCTATACGCAATTATATATATATTTTTAACTTTTTGGACATTAAAGCTTAAGTATTGCGATCGTAAAAAAACTAACCTGAAATGTTGATGGATTTCGACGTCTCATGACCCCCCGAACCCTAAAAAATAGTCTTTGCAATGCCGTCTGTCTGTGTGTCTATTAAAACTTAAAATTAAGGGTAGTTTACTGAAGGGCGAAAAGAGAAAAATTTGGTTTTCTCAAAATCTGCTCAAACGATTTTGATTAAAATTCGTATCTAGGCGTTGATTAAGATTATAAATAAACTGGCTATTTTCATTTACCTATGGAAATTATTTTTAGGGTACATTACAGAAGCGTTAATTTCCGTATCTCCACAACTATTTGAGAAACTAAACAACTTATCATTGCAAAATTGTTTGACTATTAGAAATAAAGAACTTTTATTTGACATATATTTTTATAAAATCAACAGTTTCTGAGATATTTGCAAATATATTAATACAATTTTGTGAGCTTTAGTTGTAAACATATACTACTTAAGTCTTAACGCAATAATTCTCCAATGCCATAGAGTAATTAAATATAAGTAAGTATCAAAAAAAAGTATGTTATTTTTCCTTAAAGCTCTTAGGAGAAATGTTTGCATAGCAATGTTCTATCTCCATTTTAGACTCAATAGTCAATATTTACATTTTTTATTGGTCAAAATGTATAAATGAATAATTAAATATCAATGCGATGACTTGAAGATCTGCAACACCTTATAAAATGTTAAAATTTTAACCAGAAATCGAAATTTTAATACGAAGTGTTGACCCTTGTGGAAGACATTAAACTGTTTGAAATGCTCTTAGGTGGACAAAGTTGCGCTTCTTTTCTCATTGATTATATATCATTGTATATTATTTTATGCGTGTTCTTATGTGGAGTGGTGATGATACAATGTACATTATTCCGTTCAGAAATCTTACGAGTTTATGGAAAGAGAGAGAAAGTCTGTGCGGTGCGCCGTACCATTTATTTTACTTTCTCTCTATCTTACAGGTAGAGAAAGTATGGTGATCGTCAAAAAAATCGAACTCGTGATTTTGATGAATTTTGACGTTTCATGACTTCCTGAATCCGAAAAAGTGGTTTTTGAATTTCCGTCTGTCTGTCTTTCTGTCTGTCTGTACCTCCAACTAGAGCCTAAACTATTTTACCGATTGAGCTGAAACTTGATATATAGGGTTTTCATAGGGTTGCCCCGAGGGGTTTTTGGAATTGGATATCTACCCCTAAAATTAAGGGTAGTTTACTGAGGGGAAAAAACAGAAAAAGTCGATTTTCTCAAAATCGGCTCTAACGATTTTGATTAAATTTCATTTATGAACATTAATAAATATTCCAAACAAAATGGCTACTCTCAATATTTTGGCAAAATGGCTTTAAGGGCTCCGGTCTGATGCGTAAATTAACATTTTTTATAATAGCTCCGCAACTATTTGAGATATGAAATTACTTAGCATTACAAATATGTATATATATTTATAATACAAATATTTTATTCGAAACATATTTTTATAAAATCGATAATTTTCAATCTATACGCAATTATATATATATTTTTAACTTTTTGGACATTAAAGCTTAAGTATTGCGATCGTAAAAAAACTAACCTGAAATGTTGATGGATTTCGACGTCTCATGACCCCCCGAACCCTAAAAAATAGTCTTTGCAATGCCGTCTGTCTGTGTGTCTATTGAAACTTAAAATTAAGGGTAGTTTACTGAAGGGCAAAAAGAGAAAAAGTCGATTTTCTCAAAATCGGCTCTAATGATTTTGATTAAATTTCATTTATAAACATCAATAAATATTCCAAACAAAATGGCTACCCTCAAAATTTCGGTAAAATGACTATAAGGGCTCCGGTCTGATGCGTCAATTAACATTTTTTATAATAGCTCCGAAACTATTTGAGATATGAAATTACTTAGCATTACAAATATGTATATATATTTATAATACAGATATTTTATTCGAAACATATTTTTATAAAATTAATAACTTGCAATCTATACGCAATTATATGAATTTTTTTAACTTTTTGGACATTAAAGTTTAAGTATTGCGACCGTAAAAAAAAACTAACCGGAAATGTTGATGGATGTCAACGTCTCATGACCCCCGAACCCTAAAAAATAGTCTTTGCAATGCCGTCTGTCTGTGTGTCTATTAAAACTTAAAATTAAGGGTAGTTTACTGAAGGGCGAAAAGAGAAAAATTTGGTTTTCTCAAAATCTGCTCAAACGATTTTGATTAAAATTCGTATCTAGGCGTTGATTAAGATTATAAATAAACTGGCTATTTTCATTTTCCTATGAAAATTATGTTTAGGGTACATTACAGAAGCGTTAATTTCCGTATCTCCACAACTATTTGGAGAAACTAAACAACTTATCATTGCAAAATTGTTTGACTATTAGAAATAAAAAACTTTTATTTGACATATATTTTTATAAAATCAATAGTTTCTGAGATATTTGCAAATATATTAATACAATTTTGTGAGCTTTAGTTGTAAACATATACTACTTAAGTCTTAACGCAATAATTCTCCAATGCCATAGAGTAATTAAATATAAGTATCTAAAAAAGTATGTTATTTTTCCTTAAAGCTCTTAGGAGAAATGTTTGCATAGCAATGTTCTATCTCCATTTTAGACTCAATAGTCAATATTTACATTTTTTATTGGTCAAAATGTTTAAATGAATAATTAAATATCAATGCGATGACTTGAAGATCTGCAACACCTTATAAAATGTTAAAACTTTAACCAGAAATCGAAATTATAATACGAAGTGTTGACCCTTGTGGAAGACATTAAACTGTTTGAAATGCTCTTAGGTGGACAAAGATGCGCCTCTTTTCTCATTGATTCTATATCATAGTATATTATTTCATGCATGTTCTTATGTGGAGTGGTGATGATACAATGTACATTATTCCGTTCAGAAATCTTACGAGTTTATAGAAAGAGAGAGAAAGTCTGTGCGGTGCGCCGTACCATTTATTTATCCTTCTTTAACCATAGTAAACATTTAATCATAATATGAAGGAAGATAAAATAGTTGTTTCTTTCAATACCGATCCGATACTGGAGTGTGAGTACTGATATCAGTAAAAGTATCGGGAAAAAAAAGTATAAATTAAAAAAAACTAGTATCGAAAGGAAAATATTGATATTAGTAAAGTGTCGATACTTTTTTCACATCCCTACACACAGCCTCTTTTCACACCACTGACTCAAAAACGAGAAATGATGGAACGTCAGGAAAGAACGCTAGTGAGTGGCTTGTTCTTTATAGAAATATGATGGGAATGTCTGTAAGGAATCGGTGTTTGGACAGGCGTCATTCTTCCTAACCACTAACTTGCACTCTTTCCTGAAGGATTCACCGAAGGGATCGGCTGTAAGATTTCCACGTTTGGACATGCGTCACCCGCTTGACCATTAACTTGTATTCTTTCCTTAAGGATTATCCTTTCCTCAAGGAATGAACGATAGTGAGTGGGGGGATGGGGGGTGGGGGTTATTGTGAATTATCACTAGGATATTCTTACCCCCTTTCAACTTAGATGCGGATACAGTCGCTGTCCTCATCACTTATATTGAACGATTAGAAAACATTATGTTAAAAGTAAATTTAAATACAACTGTTATGTTAATTACCCTTGTATTCAATAATAAGAATAAATCAATTCTATTTAGTTAATTATTATTATTATTATTATTAGCACCGCGTCTTACTACCCGTTCGGGTTATACGCACTTACGCTAATGTGTAATGGTATGGTGATTGTGAGATGAAATGGAGGACCTACAGTTTAACGTGGAATCCGAACCACGGTGGAGGCCTGTCATTCCTCACATTCACAAGTTGTGATTAATACACGTCTTGTCAGAGGTGAAGGAAGGGTTTGGCAATCAGATAAATCTGTGCCGGGACCGGGGATTGAACCCCGGACCCTCAGCACAGAAGTCTGACACCTTACCTTTAGACCACCAGGTCACCCCTATTTAGTTAATAATCCTTTTGATAACACGTAGAAATATACATAATTATTTTGTTAATAGCTCTTGTGTTCAAACTTATTTGACGGTCTAATGCCATCTATCCCTCACATACCAGTAAATCCACGGTACTTAGAGTAAATCTACTACCTTTGACTCATCAGTCCATATGTCGAGCTGGTTAACTGCGCCATGATCGTCCAATGCCATATCACGTGTTACTTCATTCGATTTGCCAATCTGAGAAACAAAAGAACGCCATCGACACCTCGAATAAAATAAAATAATAGATACGCGTGCCTGCGCAATAGCCGCTTGTCACAAATAACATTATATTTGAAGGATGTCGCTTTCTATTGGCCGTCATCCCAACCCACTCTTTTCCCTTGTCGTTGGCTAAATTAGATGCTTAAAAATGCGGGAACCTAACTTTAAAAAATCATAACATCATGACATCGTTGTTACTTATACATCTTGCACTTGTATTATCTACACGGTCGCTGTTGGAAGGTCATCCTGCGCAACTATCGCCAACTACAATCCTGTGAGATGGATGAATGTACTGTCTGCTCGAACCCGCCACAATCAATATGTAAATTATCTCTTCAATTTAATCATTTGACCCAAGATTTGGGCGCATCTTGTATTAGTTTGTTGTAAAGTATTATTTATATAAGTTGGTTCGTTTTGCTTTGCACGGGAATAGCCCATCATGCTTTGCGATGAGGCTACTAAGCAAGCAATGAAGTATCTGGCGTTTGGCCTATTGTAAGTCGCTTAGCGACTGTTTGTGAGTTTTAATAGCTTTTATGGCTTAGTTGATGCGGATAGGTTCAGAGTGACCCGACTTAGATTCTTGGGTTTATTTATCTAGGTTTAGAGTCCTGATTAGTTCGGGGTTTTCTAGTGCTCGTTGTTGTCATGACCGCGGGTTTGACTGAACTTGGTAGGCAGCTTGTGGCTAGCAGTTGGTGCCTTGAGTGGCTCGAGGTTTTTGTGTCCTGCTTAGGTAAGTGCCCGGCGCCCTTAAGATGCTTGTGTGCATGTGGCTTCTGTCACTATGAATACATTACTTACATGTTTATTTACTTGTTAGTGGAGGTATTTGCAGTTACGACTACCTATAGCACTCCTAATTAGGATTAAAACTCTTTATTTACTATTCTATTGTTTGTGTCATATGGTCTAAGCCGGGTTTCAACCTAGCTGAGCAATGTTTGCTGGTTCTTCATTCAAAGTTAAATGTCTCTATGTAACATTTCTGGACTATTAACTTGAGCTAGTAACTTCTGAAAGTTTAGTTAGTGCTACTTTGATTAGTTTAATTTCTAAATTATGTGTAACTAAAAGGTATTTAGGCTTATTTAGGGAACCAACTTCAGATGTATTACTAGACTAATATGCTCTTAGACTCTATAATAGGTTTATTGTTGTTTTTGAAGACCAGGCAGAGTTATTATGACCACACGGGAACTTTTGTAGGCTCGAATGTCGCCAACTACACCTTTGCGACGAACGTTGTGAAATGTTACCGAGAGAACGATTATGACCGGACGATGACTCGTGACTGTAAGGTCATGGTAGCCATAGCAACGAGTCTTCAATAGTATTTTGATTTTCAACATTATTTATTTAAGTTGGTAATATATTACCCAGAGCTCATATCGTTTGTTTACTTCCGGCTGTGTTGTTTTTAAGAGCAGACGACTGTTTTATATTTAATTTAGAGTATCTTATTATATGTTTGAGTTATTTTTGTTGTTTACGTTTTATTTCATTTTTGCATATTCTTATCTTTTAGATTTTTTTAGTTTAAGTTTTTGTTTTATATCATTTTATTATTGAATTGAGTTTTTTTTATTATTGTTGCTTATGTTTTATAACATTTTAATATATATATATCAAATTATTTTTAATTATTTGTTATAGGTTAGTTGGATGTTTTAATATTTAACTATTTTAGTATGTGCTATTTTTCAAGTTTAGCTTGGAATAGGTTATTTCATTTGTTTCGTTATGTTTAATTTAAATAAACCTAGGAAGTGATAATGAACAAGTTTGGTTAGAAAAAAATGTATCTGTGCACTACTAATGTCCGGAAATAAAGAAGAAAAGGAAATATAGATATAGATTTTTTACGTAATCAAGTTATAAAATTCACGGTAAAAATAATATTAATATTTGTGTGTCCCAATTCTTGGCGTAGCTATTGTAAGTAATAATATATTTTCGTGCTTATGATAAAAAGCTTCAAATATATTTAAACTAACCTTTCCTGTCTTACGAAGGTTAGCACAAGATATAAGTTCATTAGTTAATTTATTTGTGTTTAAACAATGTTACATAGCTTAGGCCTACATCGAACATCTAAAGTAGGTTTACCTCAGTAAAAACTATAACACTATGCCTAGGTCTTTTATTGAGGAATGTACACCCATTCTCGGCTATATATTTTTTTAAATAACGAAAATATCTATATTCTACATTTTTCTAAACATAAAACACACGTATGGTCAATTTTAACAAAAAATACACTTTTTAATTATATAAGGGAAAGTTCCACTCACCTAAGTAACACTTTCCCAACCCACTTGAACCTGACCTTTCATTATTAAGACTCTTTCCCAGCCTAGCTTAACTTAAAATTTCCTGTTATAATCAATATTTACATTTTGAAAGTGATTTAGGTAATGTGTTATCGAGTTTTGTTTGGATGTAGTATTTATTAAAAGTTTTATAAATCTATGAAGTATGGTGTTTTTCGATTTTACTTAGTTCTGTGTGTAAAATAAAGTGAATATAAATTAAAATGAGCCTAGAATAGGACGGATAGTGCTTAATACTACCCTTTATTTCCTGTTGGACCCACACAAGTCCCAATATTGTAATTTTTTTTGTAATTGAATGTAATTGAATTCACACGATGTCCAGCACTAACCAAAAACAAATAACTGCTAGACACTAAAACAAAATGTTTAACAATCAACTATAATAAAAGTATAAATTTTTTAAAAAACACTTGAAAACTAGTGAATGTTAAAAAAAACCTTAAATAAACTAGTCAGAGGCCAGTTGTTTTCTACTTTGGAAAATTTGCTAAGTCTGGTTTGTCAAAATTGTTATAGTTTAACTACACCATAATGTAACTGTAAGCTTTAACTGTTGCCAAATTTGTTAAAGCCTTTTAGAAGAAAGAGGAGCTTTCAAAGTCAAGGAATGAAACTGCATAGAAAATTACAAGGAGTATTAAATATCTTGAACATTTTATAGAAACAGTGCACTATATTAGTGTGTAAACAATAAAGTAAGACAAAGTGAGGTGATTAAATGTTATAATGAAGTTTATGTTGCATATATTATGATTGTTATAAAAATAATAGCCCAAAGTTATTGAAGTAGGAGTCAAATGTTACGGTATCTATACTTTATTCCATAATTTACCAACTTGACTTCTTTCAACACAATGCAATATTAATTACAAAAAATAAATCTTAACTTAATAAGTATGAAATATAATGCAATAAAATAACACACATATATATATTACATAATAAAAGCTGCTATTTGCAATTTTTAAATAAATATAACAAAACAATTATTCCGCTCAAATCAAACCCAGTTCAGGTTCAGCTATGTCGTCATCAGTAATATCAAAGGGGTTCTTGCAGCCGCTACCACAATCACATAAATCATTAATCATTTATTTTACATCCACAACTTCAGATGTTGCATCTTTTGTAACAGGTGACGAAGTGAACTGCTCGGGTTGTAGATAGGCTTCTCTTTCTATCCAACTGAAGCTAATTGAAGAAGGAAGGACCGGACACGTCTATTCAACTGTGACTATATTAGCAAGTGGTCTGTTGTATTCCAAAGTGTTGTTGTATGATACGAGTAAAATTTGACTGCTTTGCCTGTAATGGTCCAATAGGTTATGAGAGAGATAAACAGTTACTTCTTGTTTAGTCTTTATCTCCGTGCTATCATTCACATGATATTGCACAACAGTACATCAATCCCTCCTTTTCTCCCGAGGGTGACCTGGTGGTCTAGGGGTAAGGTGTCAGACTTCTGTGCTGAAGGTCCGGGGTTCAATCCTCGGTCCTGGCACAGATTTATCTGTTTGCCAATCCCTTCCTTCACCTCTGACAAGATGTGTATTAATCACAACTTGTGAATGTGAGGAATGCCAGGCCTCCACCGTGGTTCGGATTCCACGTTAAACTGTAGGTCCTCCATTTCATCTCACAATCACCCTACCATTTCACATTAGCGTAAGTGCGTATAACCCGAACGGGTAGTAAGACGTGGTGCTAACAATAATAATAATAATATATATTATGTATATGTTACGGGTAGTGTGAGAAATATTAATGTGTTAGGTCTACTGTAGTTATAGTTTTTTTTTTCAGTTGTTTATTTCTATTCGGGCTATATATTATGTAGGGTGGCCTGGAGGTCTAGGGGTAAGGTGTCAGACTTCTGTGCTGAGAGTCCGGGGTTCAATCCTCGGTCCTGGCACAGATTTATCTGATTGCCAAAACCTTCCTTCACCTCTGACAAGACGTGTATTAATCACAACTTGTGAATGTGTGGAATACCAGGCCTACCACCGTGGTTCGGATCCCACGTTAAACTGTAGGTCCTCCATTTCATCTCACAATCACTCTACCATTTCACATTAGCGTAAGTGCGTATAACCCGAACGGGTAGTAAGACGCGGTGCTAATAATAATAATAATAATAATAATAATTTTCTCCCGAGATTTTTTCTTGAGAAATCCGTCAATATATTGACCAAACAGAACTCTTAACTTCAGTGTATTAATCTACCGTGATGCTCACATGTCTTAAAAATTTGTTTGACCAATCTAACCCACACTTTGTGTTCTTGTCTCTTTGAAAATACTGCACGACGCACATTGCATCAATAAGTAGAACAAACAGACTTCTGTTTACAGTCAATATGTGGAATACTTTTGGCCAGTGCTAGTGCGTTCACTTCTGCAATAACCTCATGCTTGTTGGCCAACATATGCATAGTACCGTCGACATTAAAAATTGATGGGGTTGATAATTGAAACTCGTAATCACCAATGGAATTCTTCGGGACAAGATCTGGTCTAGCCTTTGCTACCACCAGCAGCCTTGATATCAAGTTCCTTTCTTGATTAAGATTCACTATTTCTCTATTGACTTTAGTCCGCAATATTGAACCAGTGCCTTTGAAGTACTGAAACTTGTTCCTTCTTAGCACCTCCCAGAACTTAGCAGTGCAGTTCACTAACCTTTCATCCAGATCTCTGTTTACTGCGTTATGTGTTATTGTTTCCGATGGAACAGCACATGTCATTAAATTGTGAAGCTCATTTTTCCAAACGGGTTTCCCTCCTTTTAAAGAGCAATGAACAATATCACAGCAACATTAGTTATATTGCATCCTTTATGTCCAAAATACTCATGATGGAGTAATATAGATTATCTGTCATCGACACCGGCGTAATCCATAAAGTTCTTGACACTTGTTGTGAATATGGGAGCGATGTTAAATTACTTATCCGTAGCAGATATATTGATAGTTATGCCTACTACTCCACCTCTAATCTTAAGCTTCTTGTGTTCTTGCTCTTTTGCGTGATCAAGATATAATGAGGTAAAAGGAATTTATTTTTGGTGGGCACAAAATTACCTTCACTTAGTAATTTCCATTTATCTTCTGTTTCTAGCTCTTACCTGTCAGCAATATACAGTGAACTCCATCGTCCATAGTTGTGTTAGACCAAATGTAACTTCCAGTCTGCTTTCCTAGTGGCAGCAATGAATTTAGTAAATTAATGATTGTTTTTGTGTAGTTTTGGAGAAAAGTGTGGCATCCATCACTTCTATCCATGTTATCACTTACTATATTAGAGAATCTTCCAGTTCTTTGCTTGCATCAGAGGCTAAGTGGCTAAGTGATGCTGTTTTTGGTAGGGCTTAAATCCAGATTGGTAATTCATTTAGAATTTTAACTATTTGTGCCTTACACATTATTAAAAAATGACACCTATGAAAAAGCTCTAAACAGTTACCAGTGTAATAATATGCACTTTGAGGTCTCTTTACACATGACGTCCTTCTAGAATTTGGCAAAGAGTTGCATTGCCATATAATCACAGTATTTTCCCAAGCTAAATACAATGAAGTCCAAGGCAATGACAATAAAAAATCAATATGAGGCTAAAATTCACAAAAGTTCCACGGTTAAAACAACAACATTAGCATTATTGATGATTTTCTCTCCTTATTATGCATTTACACACCGATAGCTTTTGGAAACCGCTGTTTCTGCTAAAACGCTTTGTCAAATTTGGCAACAGTTAAACATTGTTATATTATTATTTAATTGAGCTATTCCTACTCAAAAACATTACTTGGCAAATTTTCCAAAGTAGCCCTCTAATTTATACAACTTCCCCCTGAATAAACACCTATCTAACCAAATTTTAAAAATAATACACGCCAATAGGGACCCTAACCTAACACTTCTAAATAAACATTGTAAAATAAAACAAAACGTTCAATGAACAACTACAATACAAAAAACAAAAAAAAACCTGAAAACTACTAAACTAAAGGGTGACCTGTGGTCTAGGTGTAAGGTGTCAGACTTCTGTGCTGAGGGTCTGGGGTTCAATCCTCGGTCCCGGAACAGATTTATCTGATTGCCAAACCCTTCCTTCACCTCTGACAAGATGTGTATTAATCACAACTTGTGAATGTGAGGAATGCCAGGCCTCCACCGTGGTTCGGATTCCACGTTAAACTGTAGCTCCTCCATTTCATCTTACAATCACCCTACCATTGCACATTAGCGTAAGCGCGTATAACCCGAACGAGTAGTAAGACGCGGTGCTAATAATAATAATAATAATAATAATAATAATAATAATAATAATAATAATAATAATAATAATAATAATAAACTAAATAAAACATACCAAACAAACACTTAACAAACTTAATTGGAAAAACATAAAAATCTGAGAAACTAGTGAACGCCAATCGTGAAGAGAATCTGGTGGTTAACAGAGAGGATAGACAGTCTCGTAACTTCACGACATGACAAGTTGGCGATGTCGGTAACTCGCGATAGGTCATAATTCCACATGTTGCTATATCCACGGTATCGTCCCGACCCCTCATCTCAAAGAGTTCCCATGCTCCCATAATAGCCTTGCTGTAGGTCTGTTGTTGTCGTAGACCACTAGGTACGTTGTTGTTAACTTGCTCTTTGGGAGAGTTACTGGCATAAATAATTGGACGCTGTTTTGATCAAGTGATCAGGAGCACCTTTCGAACTTGTTTAACCCTGTTGTGGATTCAACATGATGTTAGTACATACTTGTAACTTTTGTATAAACCTGGAAACAGGCTGCAGCTTTATTAGGGTATTCTTGTTTTCTCAATACTTTAGTTTTTGCTATACTACTATTAATGAAATATAAAAACCATTATGTAAATCTTATGGATTATTGTCTTTAATAAACTTATATCTACTCTCTATTGCTATGCTTATATGCCAACCCTTATCCTCACTCCAGTTAGTTCACTGATTAGAGTTGTTCTGACGTACTTATATGGTCCTATGGGATATGTCAGGACGGTAGAAGCTGCGCTTCATAGAAATTCGCTGTATTCTTCCTATATATTTGTGTGACCATTAAAACTTATATTTGTTTTGTTACATGTGTGAGCCTGACACCATGACTCTAACAGAGATCCTGTTTGGACCACGAACAGAAAACCACGAGTGAGCCCATAGATAAAGTGAGCCTATCATCACATGCGAACTGCTACATGCGGTAAGATAGCATCGATGCTTTCGTCCCAGATGTTATCTTGGTGATTTACGAGTCACTTTAAAACTTCTTTGGACTCGCTAATTCCTAGGTTAAGTTATTTTATAAGTCGTGTTATGTTTTGAAACTTATGTATCCAATAGATAATTACTAGGGCCATTGAGGGGTAAAGAGACATTTAGCAATTATATTTAGATGGTTCAATGAGTTGGTATGTGTCGTAATCCACATCGTCACAGTGGCTAGACAGGTGACGGTATGTTCTGCATACCCACCCTTTGTAAATATTGCCTTTGAGTTCTCCAAGATACATTTTAGCTAGTCAAATAAATAATTAAAATCTTTTCCCTTAATATTACTGGTATTTTAATAATTAGATAACTTTGTAATATAACGTGTCTTATTTGATTTAAGGAATTTTTTAATCATAAATAATGCATGCAAGGCTATAAAATCTATTGGAATATCCTAGCTCGAGTAAAAACTTTTACCAAGTTCACACATAGCTTAAGAAAATTTATTGCAGCTCTGACTGGTTAAAATTAGGTTAATTTGAAGCAAAGAAGTCTAATTACTCAATTATTTCCGTATTCCACTAAAAGTATTAAGTGGTCCCTTCAGGGGTTCGCATACCACAGGTTGAAAACCACTGAACTAGGAGGTTCAATTATGCACAGGATGCTTCCCGCTAGCAAAGATCCGTACATACGACTGAGTACTTGTGCTGACATCTGTAGCGGACTGTTGAAATTATGATGTCCTTCCACCCTACACCCCCACCATAACCAAGGGAATGGTAGTGCGTACCTGGTTTACTTGAGATGACTGGTACAGACACTTACGGAAAACTTTAACGTTAGCACCTGTTACTACTATACCCTACACTAATCTGTACTTTTACTATAATAGTGCTAGCTGGCATTACATTCAGGCAGCGATACTAGCTTTCAGACGCATTGAAGAAGTTCAGAAATCTCGTGCTATTTAAGAAATGGTTTATTATTTTAAAATATTGCTCACACAAATAGAGGTAAAGGTTCTTATAATATTAAAATCCTTACATATTAAGCTTTATCTTTATAAAACACTTCATGAAACGATGAAACTAGCTCCATTTCAACGACGTTTAACGTAAAATGATGCTGTTTTGTGTTTATACTAGAAATGTTATGAAGAAAATAATATTTTAATAATAAAATTATTGTTTTGACACCACATAAAAAAATTAACATTTATATTATGTTGATGATATGTTGATGAATCGTCATATTTGGCATTTGAAATTGAAAATAATTATAAAAAATATAAAAATACTCCATAATAATGTCAAGTAACTTTAAATGTAAAATTTAGAATGAGAGGTAAGAGGAAGTGAAGGAAGGAAGAGGAACTGTTACCATAAAGTCATCACTGGTATCTTGGCTGCATATCGCTACTGCTATGTTTGATAAGTATAGATCTAATCTTTCTCAAACAAATAAAGTATTTTTAATATGTTCACAATAGAGAAATCTGATGAGCTGCTTTGATGCTTCATAACAGCCATTAACACAAATGTTTAAGTAGGTGGTGCCTTTGAAGGGTCTCTACCTAGTGTTAGTACCCCACCATGAGCAGCAAATGTTCTGCTGATTATGGTATTGGGTAGCTTATACCACTACTTAATTCACTCACTTTGGAAAGAGAGCAGGATAGATTAATCATCCCAAAAATCATAAATCTAAAGGGGATTGCATATAGATTCATCTGATGAAACGGCAATCAATATCAAAGATCAAGCGAAACAGAATTTTTAATAAAATCTCAGAAGAGTTTCTAAGTGTCCCCCTCTTAGTCCAACAATCGCACAGCATGAATAATAATATGATGGACAGAAGGGGTTTGGCCCTACTTACTTTTTGAGGATTGCGATGACAGAGTAGGCCATGTCTCGGAAGCTGAGCTGCCCCACGTTCAACACCATGTGATACTCGTTGGCGCAGGTCGTCTTGTTTTCCGAGAAGTCGTACGCCAAACCTCCTACAGTCAGCAAGGGGATGCCCCAGAACTTCACTATGCGAGCCACCGGAGCTGGACAAGAAACAGAACAATAACATGTAGCGCCCCCCCAAACACACAACCAATATTTCCATACTTGATTCTGTTAAGAAACTTGTCATCCAACAATAATAACAAATATCAAGAAGAAATCCCACGTAGGTGGGTGAAGGTTCTAAGACCCAAGGCATAACTCTCTGCCAATGATGGGGAAGTCAAGGTTCAAATCTATCACGGTGTACTGGGCGTGGTTTTTCCTAAACGGTTCTTCATCTCACTCAACGCAAATGTCGGTATACTTTCTCTAAATTCAAACTTTATCATCAGCCACTACGTAATATAAGACACATATTCACAAGGTCTTTTTTTTCATCTTTGTACTAAGGATAACGCAAACAATTAAAATTTAACTAACATTCTAAAATGTTTATTGAAACGTTCCAATATATTTTTTAAATAAATATTAGGTTATGTTTATAAAATAACTTTAAAATTAAGCCCACTTCACTAAAAATAATGTTTAAAACAAAGATATTTTATTTTACTTTCGTTTAAAATACAACAATACAACTGATCAATTTGTTATTAAGAACTTTTTTTTTTGCCAATGTATTAAATGTAGGTCTACTTAAACATTGATGAAAATTATGACGTACACTACTACCAAATTAAGCACGGTCGTGGAATTTGTAAGCAATGATGGGTGGAGTCTTGAATCAAAGTCTGAGTCGGTAGGAAAGTATTGACTACGAATCCGGCCTCAAAATGTTATCTACTACTTTCATTGTAGTTTAGGAAAGTTTTCTTGTTCAGAAATTTTAGTCAAATAAATAATATTAACTAGGTATTGTTTTAGCAATGCTTCTTACTACCCGTTCTGGTTATACGCTTATGTACTAATTAAGCTAATGGTTTTAACAATTAGGAAAGTTATATTTAGATAAATTGATCCCAAACTTTCGTGGTGGGAGAGTAGAAAACCATTATGGAAAAACCACCCTAAGTAAACGCGACCGAGATTTGAACCTCGATATCGTCATCGGTATTCTAGTCTACTGCGAGAGTAGCGCGTTAGCTCACGAGGTCACCGAAGTGGTTAGGAATTATTTAATTAGCTTATATATATTTCTTCCATTTAAATCTAACAATAAATAACTATTTATTATATAAAACTCTTACTTCTCAAATTAGTTTTTTTTAATTTATCCACATTTTATTATTAATGATAAAACCTTGTGTTTAACATATTTGCAAATCTCTTTAATATCTGGCTAATTTAAGATGGCTATATTCTCAAGTATGTATCTGACTTCAATCTGTTGATGTTTTGGTTGAAATACATATACAAAAACTATCCTCATATATATTATTATGTCTCGATGAGCCCTTGAAAGGGATTTAAGTAGTCCTTGGACTTTGAGGAGCACACATTGAGAAGCCCTGACCTAGACCATTCTATCACCAAGGCTGGTTTAACCTAAGTAGTTAGAAAATTCCCGTGCTTTTATTTTAATACAGAAAATTTGTTATTAAAAATTAACATACGTTTATCATTTTTGAAGGAGTTGAAGTCGAAGGCACGGGACTGAAATTGACTATGAGTTTTATAATAACTAAGTCTACTTATTTTACTAATAACCAAAATTAAGCTCATTCAAAAGTTAGTATTTGGCCAACCTCTTCTTAGTCTAGTAGTCCGCACGCCTGGCTACTTCTTTATAGGTCTTGGGTTCAATTCCGGTTGTACCATAATATTTCTTCCCGAAAACCTGCCTCGGTGCGTAGTTGGCTAACGCGCTAGTCGTGTTGAGCTCGACCGCGAGGACGGGGATCGAGGTTCGAATCTCGGTCGGGTGAACTGGGGTGGTTTTTCCTAAATGGTTTTCCACTCTCCCTCCACGCAAATGCGGTTCACTTCCTCTAATCAACCTCCCAATTCTAATCCATTAGAGTAATTAGTACTAGCGTATAGGCCCGAATGGTAGTAAGACGCGGTGCTAAATATATTATTATTCTTCTTCCCGAAAGGTGAACTTCCTATTATTACCATGATTGGTTAATCAGGCTTAATCTAGATTTAAAATGTCTACTGGCTCTAGAGCATCATAAACAACATCATCACGTCATTTAATATATATATATATATATATATATACTGAATATTATAATTTAATATTAAACTATAGTAGGGTTCTGGTCGGAAAAACTGTTTATAAACTACAAATATATATTTAAGGATAATATTCAACTACTTTTAAGAAAATGTGAGACCTCCCTTTGTTCGACAGTTTTTCAATTTTAGCATTAAACCGATATAATATATTGACAAGTTCTCGGTAACTATGCTACTTAATAATTTCTCGTGTTTTATAGAATATTGTTCAACCCATTACATGATTTCTTTATTAAATGCAAACAATCCAATTAAGTTAACAAAAGTAAACTCCTCTTTGCATCATTGCACCGTTTGTTGTCTGTATACCGACAGAGGTAGCACAATGGTGGCGTATTATACTGTACTGCAGCACATTACATGACTAACGTAAATATTAAATTACATAAAGTTAGGGTTTTCAGGAATCCTATCAATAAACTAATACTTATTGTTGTTAATTATCTGTATACTATTTGATGAGAAATTTTGAGTAATAACTGTAATTGAATTTAATAATTTTGGGGGGAAATGTGTCCCTCTGAAATGTGACCCTGGGAAAATGCCCCTTTATCCCCTCTAGACGTGGCCCTAAGAATATTAATAACATTCTACTATAGTAATGATTTATTCTAAAACTATAGATAAGTTATATTTATTAATACTATCACCATTTCATTCTATATCTGTGTGCTATAAATAAACCCATGGAGGATGACCCCTAGATGGTTTTATTTGGATCACACCATTAAAAACAAATGAAAGAAATGTATTATTACAATCGTAACTATTTTTAATAATCTTTGGGAAATTAAATTTAATGATATAAGAATAGTTTTATTGCAAAATTTTCCAAGTTGGCCTATTTTATGCTAGTGCGAGAACTTGAAATAATAAAAAAATTTAGTATTTCACATGAAAAAGTTAGCTGTAACTAATTGTAAAGACTAAATTAAATTTAAGAATAATCAAAAATTTGTTTTGTAAGTGAATTTCAAAATAAGATTTCACTTTAATATCACTTAATAACCAAACACAATAAAACATAGGAAAACACGTCCTATTTTTCTCAAATATTGTAATGTTTTTCTTTCAAATCCTGACTACTCGATTATTGGATCGAGCCTTAGAATACTTAAAAATGAACAGTTTAGGTAAAAATAAAACATAAACATAGAATGAAAATTCTTTATTTATCACAAGGTGTTTTTTTTGGGGAGGGGGGGGGGGTTGGTGAAAGTTGTACCAACCCTCTTTATGTGTTACCTCTTTCGTACCAGGTGAATAAATTAGTAAGAATTAATAAGCTCCCCCATGGTTTAAACAAAGACTCTCAAGAGTTGGTGGAACAGCGCTTGAAGGCAAAACGCCTTGTCGATCTTGCGCAAAGGACAAGGTTGAACCCAATGTTGAAATGAGTTTCAGTGTGTTTGTACATTTGAAGTATATTTGCTTGCCCCAGGCCGAATTCTATTTGCTTCATTAACGGGAATGTTTCAAACAAAGTGAAGTGGTGGGTGGGATTATTACTACTGGTTTGCGATTTTGAAGGCAAACTGAAAGTACAAAACAACATTTTGCAATGGTAAATGCGCTGATTATAATTGAGTTATTAATTAGAGTGATTATTTCTAGATACATGTATGGCTTGCCGTATGTAGTCACGTGATTTTTTATTTACGATTACCTTCTTTCTTAATTGTTTTCGCATCACTTGGAGAGCTAACAGACCAGTGTGTATTAAAGGTGAATGATCAGAGACAATGCTCAAAATTAGTACGTGTTCAAGCACAGTTAATGCCTTTATTAAATAGAATTATCACTCGTCTAACTAAAAACAATATTGGATTTGTTTTGGCAGCGTTTCCTACTGACCATTCGGGCTACACGCTAATGAACTAGCTAATTTGATATTTTATGGATTCGGAAGGTTAAATTTGTAGGAAGTTTAGCGGACTTTGCGTAGAAAGATAGTGGGGAAACAATTTAGGAAATCCATACTCTGTACACCCGACCGGGTCTAAAACTCCGATCTTTCTGTCATCAGCAGGCCAGTCTATTGCGAGAGTGTTTGTTGCCTTAGACCTGGGTTGGTAACCCTGTCGTCAATCGCCACAAGTGGCGAATTTGAATCAGCCAGCTTTCACAATAAAATAAACTCTTTCCTGATGGCGTGTGCTGGTTGTAACTTGATATTCCCTTCATATAATTGCAAGCCTTCCGCAAATTGAGTTAGGATATTAAAAAAATGTATCTGTAGCTTGTAAGACAAAAGTATCGTCAAATTTTGCATTAAATTGTCTTATATTTTCAATTGGAATATTTTTCATCGTTTGTATCTGAGTAGTCAAAGTGTACGTGTATTGAATGAACTTGTTCAAACAGTGTGTGTTGTTTTATATTTTCGATTGAGTGACCTAACGTCTCAGTTTTTACATGGTGTGGTGAATTTCACTTCTCGTTCAACACATCTGTGGCTACATTGAAAAATATGTTTCCCACCTCTTCCGTAGACCATTCAACCACCGAAGGAGGGATGGATTTATCAACATATTGATTATGATACTTTTTTTCTCAGTGTGTAAGGGTGTCTCAAGTATTGAGATTAATGTTTTTGGAAAGATGGCTAGTGCCACAGTGGATTTACCCACCAGATGAGCCTCTTTAATTTTAGCTACCAAACAGAGGTCATATAGATAAGGCCCCAGAAATAAGAGCACGTAAGAGACTCCTCCGATGTTCACAAGCATAGTTGTGAACCTAGAGACTCCTCCAATGTTCACAAGCATAGTTGTAAACCTAGAGACTCCTCCGATGTTCACAAGCATAGTTGTGAACTTAGAGACTCCTCCGATGTTACACAAGCATAGTTGTGAACCCAGATAAAAACAATGTGCCAACATGTTTTATTATTCATTTAGTTTAGTACGTTATAATTCATTTTAAAATTAAATTTTAAACAGCTCTGATGAGTTTCAGCAATTAAATGATTGAAGCTGTTATAAAATAGCTTAACTCTTTTGGATTTAAAACAAATGTATCCCAAGGATCTAAATTTTGCTCTTTAAGATCTAAATAACATAAATAGTATGATATTTAGATGTGGCTATGACCGTAACTAAAAGAACACAAGATCTTGGCTATTTAATCCATCCCGATATGCGCATTTGTACAGTTTTAATTGTACTATTGGCAGCAAATCCAATTACCGATTCGAAGGTGTTTGCGTTATATGATAGATTGCGGTCTAAATTGATCACTCATGTGTAATTGACCATTTCCACAAGTTAATCATAGTATCTGCCTTAAATAGAATGAAGAATAACCCTGAGCATGGGAGACTCTTGGTGACTCAGTGATAGAGTATTGGCGTACTAATCCGAAGGTTCCTAGTTCAACTCTCGTGTCAAGTTGTTATCTTTCAATTTAAAGTTTTGTTATTCAGGTGAGTCTATAGCAGTAATTAACATATGTAATGGCTTGACTATTTAATTCAACATAAATAATATAATGTTTAGTAAATAACATTGTTTACAAGTTGTTAATTACATTTCACCCATCTAGTCATTATGATTATGATCCTTGCAAAGCCTCTAAACTAAAATTTGTTTTTTATGCAAAACAAAACCAACAGTAAATTCTTAGAATGGACCAGAAATTCGTCAAAGCTTAACCCTCCCCAATACAAAGCCTTTGTACTAATGCTAATATCAAGTTAAAAAAGGTAACTGTATAATCTAAATGAAGTTGAATCGTGGTGTGAAATGTTTTTGTTCCACAACATTAAAAAGATCTTATAAAACTAGGAAATTTAATACCAATAAAAGGGTTAACTGAATATAAGCGTCAAAGAATGCCATAATTTATTTAATGTATTATATTTGTGTAGAAATAAAGTTCCAATTGAGTACAATTTTACTTTGTTTACATTAAGGCTGAACCTAGCTAGTTTAAATAAATTTTAACTTTTTTTTGTTAAAAAGTTTTAAAATGTCACCAGTCAACAAAACTAACAAAATGTAAAATAACGTCTGTAAACTGTGAGATTCTAAAAATATATTAAAATAACACATGTTCTTGGAATAACACTGACGTTCCTTTTATATAAATAGTAAATACATTCAAAATACGTTTAATGAATGTAGATATAGTTTTTTAAAGCAGAAATAACACTTTAAAAAATAAAATTTAATAATATCAACATTCAATTAAAAATATGGTCGAAAAAATAATTAAAAAGTTTCAACACACATGTCTTTAAAGATATTAAAACTATACTGACAATTACAGGTAAAGTTTATAAAATTGACGTTTTAATGATTTATATTTCCTCAAAATATGCCTCTGTAACTTTTTTACCTTACAATAAAACGTAAGAATCACAATCATTTAGAAATTTGTAATTTTTCATATTTCTTTTATTAGTCCTTAAGGAAATAATCGTTCATGATTACTTCTGTTCCAAATCCATTCCTATGTACGAAGTTGCGCATGCACCTTGTATGGGTTCTCGCTAGAATTCATATTATTACGAAATTTATTTCAATTATTTTTTTAATACCTACAAATGTGATGTTCGTAATTTCAAATGAAAAATAAGATGATTAAAATAATATTGTTAGTAGATAACATGATATAATAAATCCTTTTTTATTTAAATGTTGTAAGTTTGGTAAAATATGTATTGCAATGTTGATCAGCACTGATTTTAAAGAGGCTGACCATATTAATTATTTAACTAAGAGTAACTAATGTTAGTTTTGAAGTTAGACGTATTAACATCAAATTTCAAATATCTCAAGTTTGAAAACAATCAATATTTATTCTCAATAAAAAATTTTAATTTGACTGAAATTATAATTTTATAAAGGACGGACATGTAATAATAGTAGAAATATGATTATATTATTTATTCTATTTAGCTATTTTTATTTTCATTGCCTTGCCAAAGCATGGCAAAGCAACTTAATTGAAGATAATTCAAAATGGACGAACATATGGTATAATTTTATCAGTCCAAAGTAGTTTTAGAGCTCCATTACGTTACTCTTGTGAAATTTGATATTAATTTTACCAGCTTCTTAAGTTACCGAATATTTTTTGATTGAAATGCTATCATATTTATTAAATAACCCATTCTTACCATTGCGTTTGACAAATTGATTTTTACTCTACATGGGCCTACATCAAGAGGCATATAGAAAGTGACAATTCTACAAAACTTTCGATCTCGATCTCAAGTTTTAGTGACGAGTCGGCTAGAAGCTCGAAATCCGAGTAATCTCAGAGCTCTACAGAATACATTTCAATCTAAAATACAAAGATAAATCATATTTTGGTCTTGTAAGTTTGTTCGTATTCATATATTTTTGTACAGGAAATTGTTTGTACCTATCTATGTTCGCTTATAACTAGAGAATTACTCAATAGATTTGAATACAGTATTTCTTATATTATGTGGAATTTCTCTGGAACGCAATTGGAAAAATTATCTGTTTTCAGGGAGGTGTAATGGCAATAAAATTGATGAATTTTTACATATAAAGAAGAGTTTCTCTTCCCAGTATACTAACTTATAACTGGATATTTCTGCATCAATTTGGATGAGGATTTTTTTTGTTGCTAAATGTATACACTCTTTAGAAAGCTTTTAAGCTAGTGATCAACGAGATACGTATTTAAATCAGTGGCGTTAAAATCAATATAATTGAAGGTTTTTTTACATATAAAGAAGAGTTTCAGTACCAATGTTTAAAATGAATTGATTCAGATGCTTTTTTTAAAAAAATATGTATAGACTAATAATTCTGGAAAGCTTCTAAGCATTTTTCTTAGTACTGCGTCTTACCATCCGTTTGGGTTATACGTTAGGTCTAATGTTATAACTACGCTTATGATTCTAAAGATTAGGAGGATTATATTTATAGGAACGGCATTTGTGTAAGGGAGAGTGTAAAACCATTTTGTAAAAATCACTCTCAGTACACCCTGCCAATACTCAACCCACTGTTGATCAATGAGCTTTGTCTTTAATGAGCTGAAAAGTGACGTTAAAACCAATAGGCCAACATGTTTTTTCACATAAAAAGATAGTTTTTGTACCCTTGTATATTCAATTACAACTGGAAAACTACAATAACGAATGAGATATTAACATGTAGAATATTATATTCAGGAAGTTTTTAAGCCATTTTAAACAAGCTATGCTATTAGTGAGCTTAAAGTGAAGTTAAAACCAATACAATTGATGGCTACTCACAAATTGATTATCAAGTTAAAATATCTGCTTCAAAGGCAAAAAGAAATTCCAGTAGATACTTCAATCTTGAATCCAAAGAGAAAGTATAATTTTGTTTGTGGTTTAGCATTCAGATTAGTAAATAAAAGGTGTTTATTTGGATTATAATAAATATACAGGTAGCGTTCCACATCTTTATTTGATTTGCTCTTAAATTAGCATAGATAACTATGCATTCATACAAAGAGATGACTTCTGTCACTAATAGGCAACTGGAATTCTAGAGAAAAGAATTATATACACAGAGATAAAATAGAATGTGGATTTTGGTGAAAACGCTGTAACTTCAAGACTGAGTAAAATTAATTAAGTAATTGTGGTAGTTATGTACCTCAAGAGCATATTTAATCTTTACTTTTTACTTTCTCTCTATCTTACAGGTAGAGAAAATTGTGATCGTCAAAAAAATCGAACTCGAGATTTGATGAATTTTGACGTTTCATGACTTCCTGAATCCGAAAAATGGTTTTGTGAATTTCCGTCTGTCTGTCTGTCTGTCTGTCTGTCTGTCTGTCTGTCTGTCTGTCTGTCTGTCTGTCTGTCTGTACCTCCAACTAGAGCCTAAACTATTTTACCGATTGAGCTGAAACTTGATATCTAGGGTTTTCATAGGGTTGCCCCGAGGGGTTTTTGGAATTGGATATCTACCCCTAAAATTAAGGGTAGTTTACTGAAGGGCAAAAAGAGAAAAAGTCGATTTTCTCAAAATCGGCTCTAACGATTTTGATTAAATCTCATTTATGAACATAAATAAATATTTCCAAACAAAATGGCTACTCTCAATATTTCGGCAAAATCGTTTTAAGGGCTCCGGTCTGATGCGTAAATTAACATTTTTTATAATAGCTCCGAAACTATTAGAGATATGAAATACTTAGCATTACAAATATGTATATATATTTATAATACAAATATTTTATTCGAAACATATTTTTATAAAATCAATAACTTTCAATATATACGCAATTATATATATATTTTTAACTTTTTGGGCATTAAAGCTTAAGTATTGCGACCGTAAGAAAAACTAACCTGAAATGTTGATGGATGTCGACGTCTCATGACCCCCCGAACCCTTAAAAATAAGTCTTTGCAATGCCGTCTGTCTGTGTGTCTATTAAAACTTAAAATTAAGGGTAGTTTACTGAAGGGCAAAAAGAGAAAAAGTCGATTTTCTCAAAATCGGCTCTAACGATTTTGATTAAATTTCATTTATGAACATTAATAAATATTCCAAACAAAATGGCTACTCTCAATATTCGGCAAAATCGTTTTAAGGGCTCCGGTCTGATGCGTAAATTAACATTTTTTATAATAGCTCCGAAACTATTTGAGATATGAAATTACTTAGCATTACAAATATGTATATATATTTATAATACAATATTTTATTCGAAACATATTTTTATAAAATCAATAACTTTCAATATATACGCAATTATATATATATTTTTAACTTTTTGGGCATTAAAGCTTAAGTATTGCGACCGTAAGAAAAACTAACCTGAAATGTTGATGGATTTCGACGTCTCATGACCCCCCGAACCCTTAAAAATAGTCTTTGCAATGCCGTCTGTCTGTGTGTCTATTAAAACTTAAAATTAAGGGTAGTTTACTGAATGGCAAAAAGAGAAAAAGTCGATTTTCTCAAAATCGGCTCCAACGATTTTGATTAAATTTCATTTATAAACATAAATAAATATTCCAAACAAAATGGCTACCCTCAATATTTCGGCAAAATGGCTTTAAGGGCTCCGGTCTGATGCGTAAATTAACATTTTTTTAAATAGCTCCGAAACTATTTGAGATATGAAATTACTTAGCATTACAAATATGTATATATATTTATAATACAGATATTTTATCCGAAACATATTTTTATAAAATCAATAACTTTCAATATATACGCAATTATATGAATTTTTTTAACTTTTTGGACATTAAAGTTTAAGTATTGCGACCGTAAAAAAAAAAACTAACCTGAAATGTTGATGGATGTCGACGTCTCATGACCCCCCGAACCCTAAAAAATAGTCTTTGCAATGCCGTCTGTCTGTGTGTCTATAAAAACTTAAAATTAAGGGTAGTTTACTGAAGGACGAAAAGAGAAAAATTTGGTTTTCTCAAAATCTGCTTAAACGATTTTGATTAAAATTCGTATCTAGGCGTTGATTAAGATTATAAATAAACTGGCTATTTTCATTTTCCTATGAAAATGATTTTTAGGGTACATTACAGAAGCGTTAATTTCCGTATCTCCACAACTATTGGAGAAACTAAACAACTTATCATTGCAAAATTGTAGGACTATTAGAAATAAAAAACTTTTATTTGACATATATTTTTATAAAAACAGCAGTTTCTGAGATATTTGCAAATATATTAATACAATTTTGTGAGCTTTAGTTGTAAACATATACTACTTAAGTCTTAACGCAATAATACTCCAATGCCATAGAGTAATTAAATATAAGTAAGTATCTAAAAAAAGTATGTTATTTTTCCTTAAATCTCTTAGGAGAAATGTTTGCATAGCAATGATCTATCTCCATTTTAGACTCAATAGTCAATATTTACATTTTTTATTGGTCAAAATGTATAAATGAATAATTAAATATCAATGCGATGACTTGAAGATCTGCAACACCTTTTAAAATGTTAAAATTTTAACCAGAAATCGAAATTTTAAAACGAAGTGTTGACCCTTGTGGAAGACATTAAACTGTTTGAAATGTTCTTAGGTGGACAAAGATGCGCCTCTTTTCTCATTGATTCTATATCATTGTATATTATTTTATGCGTGTTCTTATGTGGAGTGGTGATGATACAATGTACATTATTCCGTTCAGAAATCTTACGAGTTTATAGAAAGAGAGAGAAAGTCTGTGCGGTGTGCCGTACCATTTATTTTATCTGGTCTGTGCTTAACCCCTTAGATAGATTGAACACCAGTGCAGGTAGCTATAAAACAAAAAAAATGTAGCGAGATTAAATAGTGTATGGATATTTTAGGAAACCTGAGTGTGTGGACCTTGAGTATTTCTTTTTTTCTTTTGAATGCTAACGTCTTAGACCACTAAACCACTGATTCACGTAGCTCATAAACCAAGAAACATAAAAGTAAAAATTTCACACATCTTATGGAAACCCTAGGCATTTTTATTAACTTTTACATGTTGCACGTTTGATGCCTTAGACCATGAGACCACAGGTGTAAGTAACTTAGAAACAAAGAGACCTAGAACTATTTAACTTTGCCTATTTACTCAGGGAAACGTCATTATATGCACAAAAAAAAACTAATTCCAGAACTCAAGCGTATTTATTTTTATTATTACATCAATTGAGCCTGACGCCTTAAGCCACGGAAAACTACTAAACCGAGAAATGTATCAACTGAAACCTAGCTTAGTTATACATACTTAGGGTAGCCACGGACTGTGATTTTTTTTAACTTTACATATATATATAAATATATATATATACATACACACACATAGGTATCTTCATAACTTAGACCGTTTTGACAGCCAGTGCAGGTGGATACAAAATCAAACGACAAAGTTAGATGAAACTTTAAATAACTATTTAATGAAACCAGAAGGTATGTTACTCAAGCGTATCATGTTTTACTTACATAAATTGAAAATCTGATGGCTTAGACTACTTGACAATAAAGTTCAAGGAACTCACAAACAAATAAAAATAGATAGTTTAAATTTGGCATATTTTTATGGAGGCGGCAAATTTTCATAGCATTTAAAACGCGCGTCAAATCAGATGTGCGACACAGAGAAGTTTTCAACACTAAAGGGAAATTTTGAGAAAATGGGAATTTTTTCACCAAGAAAATATTTATTTTATTTATTTATTGTTTATGGAGTTAATATGTTTGTATTTTATTTATTTATAATCTCTATTTAAGAATTAGTTTAATAATTTAATGTTAAATATTATGTAATAGTTTAGGTAAACTAACTCTAACTGCTTTATGAACACGAGGTGATATGTTGTTTATAGGTTATAAAGCTTGCTGTTTGGTTAAATGGGTCTTCAGTTGAGTTACTTTTAAAACCGTTAAATTATCATGTTTTATTTCAAATAACAATATTTTTTTCTTTTATTTGCTTGAAGTTTTTTTAATTAATTGCATTATTTAACTAGAAATAATTGTGAAAATTGAGGTAAGAAAACTTTTGAGTGGTGCTGCAAGAGGAGGAAAAAGGAAAGAAAGTGAATTTTTTTGGCCAGACACCAAAATTAGACAAATATTTTTCTGAAAAGTTAATAGAACCTGTTGCATCTTAATTTTCAATTAAGGGCACTGAAATAGTTAATTTAGAAGCTATCACTAGTGTAAGTCTAAATGTAAAATCTGAAAGTTTGCATTCTTTTAATGATGTTAAAGAAAGTGTTTAAAATGATACAAATCTTTCTGGAAAAATCTAACCAGACTGCATCTCTGTTTTCAGTTTGAAAAAAAAAAATCCTCAGCACAAGTTTAATTCTGTTTGACAATAACATCTGCTCAAATACTATCAGATATATACAAACCCCGATTTTTGAAAATAAACTATCACAAATTTACAAAACCCGGGCAACCTAAAGTACTTACCAAGCATCCGTATTTATTTTGCAAACAAAGTCATTGTTTATAACATAATTACTATTGATTTGGTTTATTTATCTATTTGGTTGGGTGGCGCTAATGCTCTAAATCTGGCTATTCAACCTAATCTTACCTAGTCTCCTGGCTTATGGAGGAATTCATTCCTGAGGTGGGGACACCATTAAGGCTAATTCCACTATCTCCAGATGGTAGGATGATACGTGAGAATGATGAGGGTGGAAAGCAGAGAGGACCTACAGTTTAACGTGGGCTCCGAACCACGGTGGGGGCCTGGCACTCCACACATTCACAAAGCGTGAATGTACACACTTTGCTAGAGGTGAAGGAAGGGTTTGGTAATCAGATAATACTAATACTTAGCACCGCGTCTTACTACCCGTTCGGGTTATACGCTTAAGTACTAATTACACTAATGGGTTAGGAATTGGGAAGGTTGAATTTAGAGGAAGTGAACCCGCATTTGCGTGGAGGGAGAGTGGAAAACCATTTAGGAAAAACCACCCTCAGTTCACCCGACCGAGATTCGAACCTCGATCTCCCCGTCCTCGGTGGTCTGGCTCAACACGACTGGCGCGTTAGCCAACTACGCCACCGAGGCGGGTGGTAATCAGATAAATCTGTGTCTGGACCAGGATTTGAACCTCGGACTCCTAGCATAGAAGTCTGACACTTTATCCCTAGACCTATTATCTATCTATTTTAAAGCAAACATAACATATTTTTACTATACTACTTACGTAACACACGAAACATAAACTTTTTTCCTCAACCGGAATTCAAACAAGGACCTCCCTCTTTTATTATTTTAAAATCTGTTGATGCTTAGGGTATTTAGTACACTGTATATTAAACGAATGAGATTGGGAAACTATTCAAGAAAACCCAACCCCCATAAAACTGTCAAGATTCGAACCTCAATCTCTCCATCACTGCCAAACCAGACCAAAAGTGGTTAAAACCTTGGGCCATGCACCCACCGATACGGGCCAAAGTGAATTTTGAATCATAATTTTTGTTTACCCACATCAGTGGCCGCAGTAGATTAGACTTACGATGATGGGGAGAGCGTGGCTCGATCCCGGTTGGGTGTATTGAGGGTGGGTTTTTATAAATTGTTTTCCACTTTCTACCCAAGCAAATACGGGTACACTTAATCTAAATTCAACCTTACTCATCCCTAACCCACTAGCGTAATTAGTATATAGGCGTATAAACCAAACGGGTAGTAAAATGGGGTGATAAATTCTTTTTTTACTAGGTCACAGACAAGGATATCCTTCTCTGTGTACTAGGTCTATTTAACGAAAACTACTGCGCAAGGGGAAACCCAGTTTCTCCGATGATTTATTTCTTTCGGTCACCCTAGGAACCAAACCTGAGATCCTTGACTCAATAAAATACTCTTTATCGACTGAATTACAGTGTCGGATGCTCACATATTATTAGTTCTGGAGATCAATAAATGTAAATACTCACCTTTTGGTCTAGTGGTTAGCACCCCTGTCTACTGATATAGAGCACCCGAGTCGATTCCTGGTTGTACCATAGGTATTTTTCCAGATAGGTGAACTGTTGAAATTTTCACAATGGTTTGATTAATTAGGCTTAAGTTAGGTTTAAACTCACTACTGGCTTCACACCTTCATAAACATTATAATCACGTCATCTCATTGTGGGTATGACGTGTATATACAACGTGTATCTAAAATATTGTATCAAACTTTGGCAGGCTATTCCTTGGGTGAAAATAGAATAATTCACATCAGCAACCTAGGGTCCATCTTGAATAATAAGGGCGGTATACACCCCTAAAGAAAGAGCTAAAAACGACTTTTGTGGGAAATATTATGAAAACTGCTTAGGGTATTACAACGAATATTTGTATACTACTTATTGAAATCTTGATCATTAATAAACTAAATGTGCTGTTACCGTTACCCACCCACATCATGTAAAAAAAGAGGGGGTTGTAACACTTTTTTCTGCAATGAAATGTGTCAGAGTAAGTATTACCGATTTTGACTTAAGATTACAAAACATGGAGTAAAAATTAATAAAAAAGGTGTCTTGGAAAAAGTGCCTAGCTTTCCCCGTTTCCGAGATAACCATGCATGTTTAATTTCAAAGACAAGTGTTAATTCCTGCCAGGTAGGGAGCCAGTATAGCTGTGCTGCTTCGCCACCCCTTTCTTCCACTCTTATTATCTCTATCTTTCCCTCCCTCCACGAGCAGACTGCATCAGTCCACACGACTTCACTGCATGTTGCGCGTATTACTAGTCAAATGGCAAAGTACACAAACGCAGAAATGACAGACATAGTCGTGCTGTACGGTGAAGCTAGAGGAAACGCCAGAGCAGCTGCACGGCTGTACCACGATAGATATCCTGCGCGACGTCAACCTTATCACCGGACCTTCACCAATGTTACACAATGACCTCGTGAAACAGGTAAATTTCAGCTACGAGGGAGATCTGGTCACCTGAGAATGTAAGCACTCCAACTGTTGAAGAAGAGGTACTGAATTCTGTAGACGATAACGCGTCAATTCCACAGTATGGAGTGTCATGCATGATCAACTGCTGCATCCGTACCACAGACATTGGGGCCAGCAGATTATGCTCCTCGACATGATTTCTCCGACTGGTTTCTGTAGCAGTGCGGAGTGGTTCCTAATTTCTCCACTATAGTCTTGTTTCCGATGAGGCAACACTCACCAGAGACGGCTATTTTAATAGTTCAAATAGTCACGTTTGGAATGACGTGAGCCCTTATACAACTGGCATCATGGGCAACCAGCATTTATTTTCTGCTAACATCTGGGTGGGTATTGTGTTTAACCATCTCATTGGCCCTTACCTGATTCCACAACGCTTGACTGGCCCATCTACTACCAATTTCTGATATTTGCATTGCCACAGTTCCTCGAGAATGTACCGCTCTCCGTTAGACAACGCATGTGGCTACAACATGACGGTGCCCCACCTCATTTCACAAGAGCTGTGCTGACTACCTCAACACTACATTTCCTGTCCGATGGATAGGAAGAGGTGGGCCTGTTGCGTGGCCACCACGCTCTCCTGACCTAAATCCGTTAGACTTCTTTCTGTGGGGCTTTGTCAAAGCTTTGGTGTACGAGACAGCTGTTGAATCCGAGGAAGACCTGTTAGCCAGGAATAGGTCCTGCATGTGATAAGGTCAAGAAAAACTATGTGTTTTTGAAAGAGTAAGCCAGTCATTGATACGCCGCCTAAATAATTGCAATTACGTTAGGGACCGCCATTTTGAACACTTGCTATGAATCTGCTTTTGAAGCTAGGAACTAAAACATGCAATAACTAACTACAATTTGTGTTTCTTAATTTATCTTTCAATACTCCATTGAGTGTAATTAATAAAATCCTATCCAAGTGTGAAATGTGAAAGCATAACTCACTAATGTAATAAATAGCAACACATCGGAGCTTATGAAGAAGGAAAAGTATCTTGTTTATCCATAATAACACACAAAGCAGCCTTGTTTACCAAATGTACGTGACACATAGTCACACGTGCTGGTAAAATGGTTAAACGACTGCAGTGAGAAGTAACACTGCTATTCTGACTGCCTACCTGGCAGGCATTTACACTTGTCTCTGAGCTCAAACTTGTGTGATTATCTCGGAAACGGGGAAAGCTAGACAGTTTTCCAAGACACCTTTTTTGTTAATTTTTACACATGTTTTGTAATCATAAGTCAAAATTGGCAATACTTACTCTTACATATTTTATAGCAGAGAAAAGTCTTACAACCCCCCTTTTTACATGATAGGGGTGGGTAACGGTAGCAGCACATTTAGTTTATTAACAATCAAAGCTTCAATAAGTAGTATACAAATATTCATTGTAACACCTAAGCAGTTTTCATAATATTTCACGCAACAGTCGTTTTTAGCTCTATATTTAGGGGTGTATACTACCCTAATTATTCAAGATGGACCCTAGGTGGCTGATGTTAATTATTCTATTTTCACCCAAGGAATAGCCTGCCAAAGTTTGATGCAATGTTTTAGATACACGTTGTATATACAACCTCATAGGTGTACTCTGGGCAACGTTCTGTTCCCAGAGAGCGGCTAAAAGTCTATAAACACGGCGACCGAACTAGATCCTGCATCCATCAAGATCAATGATGTTTTACGCTTAAAATAAAATTTAAAATAAAAGGAACTTAAAATACATAGTAAGATTGTTTCCATTACATCATATGTATACAATTTATCTAAGTGAGTTTCTTCATGACCTTCCACCTACTTTATTGATTCCTCGAAAGTAACAGGAGACCATGTATACAAGCAGTGTGTTGAAGAAGGTGCCGCTAATGTAATAAGGAATAACAAGTTGACCTCGTAAGATGTATACACACAAGGTCGATCTAGAGACTCAGGTCAATGGCTATTATTATTTTATATAATTTCAAAGCAAATTAGCCTTCAATATTTTATTTTGTATAATTTAAAAATGTATAATTATTATATTAAACTTATTTAAAAATTTGAATTTCTGTGATTTTAAATATTATAAAAAAAATTGAAGATTTAAAAAAAATTGTACTTAATTTTCGTTTATGCATAGATCTATTACAGAAATTCTACTCGACATATTTCTTTTAAAAATATTGCTAGATACTACTTGAACTAGAAAAAAAACTCCTTTTCCTTTAAACTCGACTCGCTCACGCCTATTATTATTATTACTATTCCATTCTAAACAAATGCACTTAATAGGTACTCTATCTCTACAATGTGAATTTAATAATGGCCATATTAATTTTAGTGCAATTCCTAACAACTCCCTTTACTCGTCCTATTCCCCTAAGTTATATAGTTTAAATCATTGATAGTCTGTATTTGCACTAACACGTACGGGTAAAAAATGTGAATTCATAGAGTTTGTACCTTCATAAAATTTATATTTATTTTATCTGACATTTGAATTTTAAAAGTACAGTCGTAGTGAAAGTTTTATGTACAAAGAATTTTATTACAGTCTAATTTTCATAGAAGGGGTCTTTTAGAAAATAAAAACACATTTTTGAGGACAGAATTGAAAAAATAATAAATTATAAGTAGTGTTATTTTTAAGTATTGATAATATCTATCAAAAGTGACAGCAGATAATCTCATGATTTGACTTATGATTACGTGAAAGTAGATATACCAGTATCTTTTTTAGCGGTCAAATAAGACACTTATATGAAAATTGGACAGTACCAGTCTGGGCTAACCACATATTTTACATCAATTCTTTTTTGTGCCTTATCTTTCTCGAGCTACCAAGATATAAGGACGAGGAAGACCGAATTAAGAAGAAATGTACCTAAATTTGCAAGAGGGAGAGTGGGAAACCATTTAGAAGAAAGTTTTCTTGATACAGTACATCCAGCATGAATTAGAACCCGGATCTCTCATCTACAGCAAACAAAACTAGATTAATTTAAATTATTTGAAAGATGAAACCTGGACCGCTGGGTGCCGCCTTGGTTAATATTTAAGACTAATGAGTTTAACGTTTGGACCACGTGGCTCATTGAAGTGGATTGCTTCTTAAACTAACCTAAACCGACATTAAAACCCCACGCTGGTGTGCACGAGGGCTAAATGTAAATATCATGAATTACTATGTTTTTCAAATTACGAGGTTTGAATTCCGGTTGTATGTATTGAGTGTGAGTTATCCATTTACTCTAAATAATATATTTAATGAGCTGTACAAGGTCTTAATTAACGTATATGCGACGAGAAAAGTCCAAACTTGGATAAAGTCAATATTATCTAGATAATATTTACATTACCCAAAATACTCGGATAGTGTTAAATTAGAAGAGATTGAATAATACTTTTCGAAATTTATCTGGACAATATTGACACTATCCACCTGCACTTGGATAGTGTCAAATTTTATGGTTGAGGTTAGGTTAGATAGGTTAGGTTGGGCTAGACTAGGTTAATGTAAAATAAAGCATCAAAATGAGGCATTTAGAATGTTAGTGCATTTCAACGACCCAATTTTATGTCCCAGTTCGAAATAACGCTCCAAAATATAATCCGTATTGAAAAGTGCTCACTTTTAAAAGATGCATTCAACGTTATTCAAATCTTGCTGGTTATAGTGTTGAGATTATCCTGATGAGGAAGTAGATGAGGAAAATTACTTTCTATTTCTGACTTTATCCATTGCACTTGAATAATTTTTACATTATCAAGAAATTATCAATATTTCTCACACTACCCGTAACATTATACATAATATATATTATTATTATTATTATTATTATTGTTAGCACCACGTCTTACTACCCGTTCGGGTTATACGCACTTACGCTAATGTGAAATGGTAGAGTGATTGTGAGATGAAATGGAGGACCTACAGTTTAACGTGGGATCCGAACCACGGTGGTAGGCCTGGCATTCCACACATTCACAAGTTGTGATTAATACACGTCTTGTCAGAGGTGAAGGAAGGTTTTGGCATTCAGATAAATCTGTGCCAGGACCGAGGATTGAACCCCGGACTCTCGCACAGTAGTCTGACACCTTACCCCTAGACCTCCAGGCCACCCTACATAATATATAGCCCGAATAGAAATAAACAACTGAAAAAAAAACTATAACTACAGTAGACCTAACACATTATAATAGCACTTTAACAACACCAACGCCCAATATTGCCACCTCAAGACTCAAACAAATTATATGCTTAATTCTAAAACTAATTGGAATGTAATGCATTCCTAAGGATGAATTTAATTTTTGTCCCTATTCATCAAGCCACTCTGAGAACCTCCACAACCCTTTGTTGGTTACCCCTGTTTTGGAGGTCCTGGACACGACCGTACCGACTTTTACTCAATTTGTACCCTGACGAACCCGGCAGTTCACCACTTATTGGAATCAATTACTACACCGAACAGAAGGTATTCTCTTGACTCACGCATCCTTTGTCAGCAGCAGAATGGGCCGATCCATTTTTATTTCAATATATTCGTGTCACAGCCGTGCCTTTCTGTTTTTGTATATTAATTTAGACTGTTAAATATTATATTTGTAAATTTGAAATTCTCAATGCCTTCCCATTCTTTAGGGTCTGATATCTAGAAACAATAAATATCAAGCAAATATAGGACCAGCTAGTGAATGAACTAAAACAATTCACATGATGAAGAAAATTAGAAACCCGCATCTGTGGACACGCAGAATATGGCGCAAACCTCGGATAGTCTTATTTGACGATGACAAGAAGGTTTGGATTTGAGTCCAGCTAGATGTATTGAGGGTATTTTTTTCTACATCATTTTCCAACCACTATCCACACAAATTCGTTCACATTTCCTCTTAATTGTACCGTATTCCTATATAAGTGTGAATATGTGTATATCCCGGATTTGTAGTACGATACGATACACAGAAAAGTATAACGTGGGCAGAGTATCTTAGGGATAGGTGTACATATATGTATTACTATTTAGTAGAGTAGTCTAAATCAATGAAACATAAATCAAAATATTTAAAGCCATTTTCAAAATAATTGATTTTAGACTTTTGTTAATTTAGGTAAAATTTACTAAACGTTAGCTTATATTTTAATAAGCCCTTGAACCAAAATAAACAATATTACCATTTAAAAAATCATAATTTGTATTACTAGATCTTCTAACTTAATAAGTGTTCATATTATAACATAGAAGTAAGCTTTAACAAATAAAGGATAATTGTAATTATTAATATAAAAAATTCGCCATAATCTAAATTATTATTTAAAAAAATTCTGGTCTACTTATAAACATATAAATAGGGCTTTAAGTCACAAATACCATCATATCTTTCATTTTAATAGCATCTAATTAAATTATATTCTATATAATTGTTTTACACACCACTTTTTTACATTTATTTAATGTTTTTCCTGAAAGTCAAATAAATATGTAAACAAAATATCTAAAACTCTTCAAATATTAATTTTTAGTTAACTTTCTAATTTAAATTATATTTAATACTTGTGAGTCAATACTTAGAAATATAAAATGTCAAAAACGAAAAAAAAAAAATCATATAAAAAAACACTTTCCGTTAGGCAGTTTCAAAGTAGATATTTAGATGAAAGGGAAAAGCAAATTATATAACCTTCTATCTCATTTGAAAAATTACTAATAATGTTAAGTTCATTTAATAATTAGAGAAAATATATAAGCTTTCTTGGTTTTCAAAATACCTGTCTTATTTAAACGTACACTGGAAGAGGAAATGTTTATTTATTTTCCAGCGCATCTTACTAACAGTCTATTATTATTATTATTATTATTATTATTATTATTATTATTATTATTATTATTATTATTATTATTATTATTATTATTATTATTATTATTATTATTATTATATTTATTATTATTAGCACTGCGTCTTACAACCCGTTCGGGTTATACGGACTTACGCTAATGTGCAATGGTAGAGTAATTGTGAGATGAAATGGAGGACTTACAGTTTAACGTGGAATCCGAACCACGGTGGAGGCCTTGCATTCCACACATTCACAAGTTGTGATTAATACATATCTTGTCAGAGGTGAAAGAAGGGTTTGGCAATCAGATAAATCTGTGCCGGGACCAAGGATTGAACCCCGGACCCTCAGCACAGAATACTAACAGTCTAAGCTATAGGCATTTAATTAGGTTAATGTCAGATAAATAATGAAGGTAGAATGTATAGAGGTTTCTTCCCACATTTGCAAGGAAGTAGGGTAGGAAACCATTTTCGGAAAAAAACACCTCCCGTACATCTTGTCAGGGGTCGAACTCTAACCTCTCCATCACTGGAAAATCAGACTAGATGTCGTTGGGGTTTATTACGCTTCCTTAACGATATGGATTATTGATAAATAAATTGCTATTTTAAACCAATCACGTAAAATTCTTCAGCAAACAATAAAGTTAAGTATGTATCCGTTACTTTTGCAATTTGTGTTCGAGATAACGTTTGGCTCGGTGTGTAAAACAATTTATCGCATCAAGCGCAGTCAGTATCGCGTTAACTGTACTATCGCTTACTACTTCTAAACCAATAAAAGATTTAACGCAGCCTATACCTTATCAGCGAATTGAACAACCACTTTGAGAATATTATAAACAATTATTTAGAGTAGCCAACTTTGACAAAAGCTATCTTTCAGTTCTCGGAATTGACACATTCTCATTTGTCGGCACGCGGATTAAATGCCAGACTATACTAGTTTATTATGTAAAAGATCAGGAGATCATGGTTCAATTCTTGGCTCGGCGTATTGAGGGAGTTTTAACTAAATGGTGTTTCACCCTCCCTTCACGTGAATCCTACAAACTTTATCTTAATCATCCCTACTCTACTATCATAGTTAAAATAAGTACTTTCCGGACGGGTAGTAAGTCATGGTGTAAAATAAGTTTAAAAGTTTATAACATAAGTTATAAATAGAACAGTTGAACTTATTCCATATGATAGGTCAAGAATATAAATATTTCAAATGTAATAAAATGTTATTATGGTCGACCAAATTTATGGTGGATAAAATATAAAGCTTATATATATATATATATATATATAGAGAGAGAGAGAGAGAGAGAAGAGAGAGAGAGAGAGAGCTAGGATATAATTTTTCACTGTAGAATATATTAAAACTATGTATGTCTGCTCAAGCTAGTAGTAGACTATTCTTAAATAATTCTCTGCAAACACGACATATATGTTATAATATGTTATTAATGTGCCGTACACTTAACATAACTTGATCTAAGGTCTGAATTTAAGGATAGCTTAGAAGAACGCACACGAGATGGCATAGAAATTAAACATAATCACAATATTGAAAACTATCCTAAATGCTTTCAACTAGTATTCGAGAACCAAACTCCCAGTGATTCATGGTTGTTGACCGAGCGAAGCGAGGTTTTGTGTAACTGGACCGTTTGATTATTTAGTCCGTCTGTCTTCCGGATCATTCCCATCACTGTAAAACCAGTTTAAATGACCTTGAAATTATACCACATAGCCACAGACTCGGGATACTCAGATTCTTGAAGTATTTTTTAGTTATTTAATAATTATTATATAACTTTTTAAAGGAGAGCCGATGAGCATTCGTTAGTAGCTGAACGAATTAAAATTGGTAAGAAATAATCGGATAATCAAGACTAGAAAATCAAGTAATATTGTTCGAGTATTTCTTTTAATCGTAAATATGATTTGATTAATTTATATTAGTTTTATTTTCGATCGTATATCTTACATCTATGTATATTTTTGATAGAAATAAGATCGGAGAAATTGGAATTATTACGGATCATTTTCGCGTAGTAGAAGGCTGTGCTAAGGGATCATCCTTAAAACCACATACCGCTTTTTTTATTACCTTTGTTGACCCTCTCTCCTCACTTCCCTCCCAAAGCACCAAGAATACATTTAGCATAACCCCTCCCTCCTCCCTTTCCTCATATAACACCAAGAATACATTTAGCACTAGCCCTCCCTCCTCCCTTCCCTCTTATAACACCAATAATACATTTAGCACTACCCCTCCCTCCTCCCTTCCCTCATATAACACCAATAATACATTTAGCACTACCCCTCCCTCCTCCCTTCCCTCATATAACACCAAGAATACATATAGCATAACCCTCCCTCCTCCCTTCCCTCTTATAACACCAATAATACATTTAGCACTACCCCTCCTCCTCCCTACCCTCATATAACACCAAGAATACATTTAGCACTACCCCTCCCTCCTCCCTTCCCTCTTATAACACCAATAATACATTTAGCACTACCCCTCCCTCCTCCCTTCCCTCATATAACACCAAGAATACATTTAGCACTACCCCTCCCTCCTCCCTTCCCTCATATAACACCAAGAATAAATTTAGCACTACCCCTCCCTCCTCCCTTCCCTCTTATAACACCAATAATACATTTAGCACTACCCCTCCCTCCTCCCTTCCCTCTTATAACACCAATAATACATTTAGCACTACCCCTCCCTCCTCCCTTCCCTCTTATAGCACTAAGAGTACATTTAGCACTACCCCTCCCTCCTCCCTTCCCTAATATAACACCAAGAATACATATAGCATAACCCCTCCCTCCTCCCTTCCCTCTTATAACACCAATAATACATTTAGCACTACCCCTCCCTCCTCCCTACCCTCATATAACACCAAGAATACATTTAGCACTACCCCTCCCTCCTCCCTTCCCTCTTATAACACCAATAATACATTTAGCACTACCCCTCCCTCCTCCCTTCCCTCATATAACACCAAGAATACATTTAGCACTACCCCTCCCTCCTCCCTTCCCTCTTATAACACCAAGAATACATTTAGCACTACCCCTCCCTCCTTCCTTCCATCATATAACACCAAGAATACATTTAGCACTACCCTCCCTCCTTCCTTCCCTCATATAACACCAAGAATACATTTAGCACTACCCCTCCCTCCTTCCTTCCATCATATAACACCAAGAATACATTTAGCACTACCCCTCCCTCCTTCCTTCCATCATATAACACCAAGAATACATTTAGCACTACCCCTCCCTCCTCCCTTCCCTCATATAACACCAAGAATACATTTAGCACTACCCCTCCCTCCTTCCTTCCATCATATAACACCAAGAATACATTTAGCACTACCCCTCCCTCCTTCCTTCCCTCATATAACACCAAGAATAAATTTAGCATAACCCCTCCTTCCTCCCTTCCCTCTTATAGCACTAAGAATACATTTAGCACTACCCCTTCCTCCTCCCTTCCCTCTTATAGCACTAAGAGTACATTTAGCACTACCCCTCCCTCCTTTCTTCCCTCATATAACACCAAGAATACATTTAGCACTACCCCTCCCTCCTCCCTTCCCTCATATAACACCAAGAATACATTTAGCACTACCCCTCCCTCCTCCCTTCCCTCTTATAGCACCAAGAATACATTTAGCACTACCCCTCCCTCCTCCCTTCCCTCATATAGCACTAAGAATACATTTATCACTACCCCTCCCTCCTCCCTTCCCTCATATAACACCAAGAATATATTTAGCACTACCCCTCCCTCCTCCCTTCCCTCTTATAGCACCAAGAATACATTTAGCACTACCCCTCCCTCCTCCCTTCCCTCATATAACACCAAGAATACATTTAGCACTACCCCTCCCTCCTCCCTTCCCTCATATAACACCAAGAATACATTTAGCACTACCCCTCCCTCCTCCCTTCCCTCATATAACACCAAGAATACATTTAGCACTACCCCTCCCTCCTCCCTTCCCTCATATAACACCAAGAATACATTTAGCACTACCCCTCCCTCCTCCCTTCCCTCATATAACACCAAGAATACATTTAGCACGCCCCCTTACCCCTCCAACCTGTGCTACGTAACTTTTCACATCAAGAGGAATGTCATTATTTTATGGGGAAGTTTTTGTGACACTATAAGAGGGACTCAGATTTAATACTATTCAGAATAAATTTTAAATCCTGAATACAAAATGATATCAAAGAATTTTATAACAATACTCTATTATTTTTAATTATACGCATTTATATATTTTTCAACCTTATACTTTGAATATAAGATCTGTGTTACGTAACACTGTGATGAACCCCCCCTTGCCCTATGTAACACCATTTATACATTATAGCTCCCCCCTTAAAAGCGTTACGTGACATGGATGTCCCTTAAAGAAGAATGAACTTTACTGGAGAGGTGGTTCTGGATAAAAATAGCACGGATCAGATTCCAACCAATAACGTCGATTGTATCTTTGTGATGAAGATAGAAAGAAAAAGTGATTTTACAAAAGAATAAAAGGCATCAGATGCTTTTCTAGTTTCCATTCACGTGCATACTGAACAATCGAGTTCAACCTTTTGTCCAACACAATCGAGTTACTCGTATTTTTTTCTCGATTGTGCCCATTACTATAATAAGAACGCTTCTTTTCTGGAACTAGTGGACATTCACGCGAAATCCAGCTGTCCTCAAACTCTCCAATATTATAGCAAATTACATGCCCATAAAACATTTTAAACAATAACCTGAATCCTTCACCAAAGATGTCTTACTCCAGTTACATAAATCTTATATTTTGGTGAAATATTCCTAAAAAAATTGCTTAATCAGCGCATATCCAACACGCATCGGTGTACTTGCAAATTAAATGTCAGTGATCATCCAGTCTGTATGTCAGTAGATATATTCGCGTTAAGCTTCAAAATTATTGGTTTTATAAAAATGTTTGTATTATAAATAGACCTACGTATTTGCAACAACAAGTAATTTCATATGTCAAATAGTTTCGAAGATGTGATAAAAAAATGAGAATTTACGCATCATATCGGAATCCTTAAATTCTTTTTTCTGAAAAAATGAGAGTATCAATTTTTTTAAAAATATTGAACACAGTTTAGCAATGACATCTAATCAAAATCGCTAGAGCCGATTTTGAGAAAAAATTTTTTTCTCTTTTTGCCCTTCAGTAAACTACTCATAATTTTAGGGTTAGATATCCAATTTCAAAATCCCATTGGGACAACCCTATTAAAACTCCTGATAGCAAGTTTTAGCCTGATCAGGAAATCAGTTTAGGCTCTAGTCAGTGGTACAGACAGACAGACGGAAATTCAAAACACACTTTTTTGGATTCGAGGGGTCAAGATCACGTTGAAAATCATCAAAATTTTGAGTTCAATTTTTCTGATGATCCCAATACTTTCTCTACCCGTAAGATAGCAAGGAAGTAAAATGGTTAAGAAGTTTTAAAAGGATTAAAAAGAAAAAAAGGTATAAATAGAAAAAGGGCCAAAAAATGTTAAAATGTGTAAAAGGTAAAAAAGTGTGAAAAGTAAATAAAAACTTTTTTAGCCTTTTTTAACCACTTTCAAGTTTATAAGTAAAAACTTAAATATCGTTATTTAAATATTGAGATGATATAATTTCAAATTAAAGAATTTATAAATGTGAATACTAGGGATGGATCACTGTATAACAGAAGACCCTAGACAAATTATTTACACTCTTGGAATAACACTTATCTTATAAAAAAACTTTCATTAAATTTAAAATATTTATTGTTTCAATAAATGGACATTTAAAAGAGTCAAATGGTCAAACTAACATTCATAACATATTAAAATTCTAATGTAAGGGTAGTTTAATAAAAGAATGAAAAAATTGAACTTTTTAGTTACCATGTCCAACCTGTTTGAGCTATTTGCTCTTTTAAATATTTTGACCCTTTTTGCCCTTTTTAACTATTCTAACTGGTTTACCTTTTTAGACCATTTTACCATTTTTAGCCTATTTGCCATTTTGTCAATTTAATTCTTTTTAATTCCTTAACCTTTTAATCACTATCACACTTTTTGCCATTTATAGCCATTTAAAAAAAAATTTCATAAACTATCCGCTTTTGACTGAAAAAATATTTTAGGGTAAAAAGGTAAAAAAAAGGTCAAAAAGAGTAAAAATTAAACCAAATCCATTAAAAAAAAGATAAGTAACAAGGCAAAAAGATGTAAGGTTATTTTTAGTGAAAAGGTAAAAAAAGTTAAAAAGGGCAAATTGTAAATATAATAAAATAAAATAAAGTATAAAAGTTAAAAGGGGTAAAAAAAAACACACATAAAAGTGATTTTCTATAAGAGCTGCATCAATCTCAAGCTTTTCCGTTTACCGGCCTTAAATTTTGAAATTAGATATGTTCATACTTCATTTGGCTCTCCGGGAATGTCTATTGACCTACATGCCGAAATGTTATTTTAAATCACATCAAAAAGTGTTTTTTTAATATTAGTTTTAGGAATCTTGAGAGAACACTCTTTTCCCCATTCACTGCTCCTCCATTTTTAAATTAAAGTATCAGACCTTAATGGTTGATTTAGGTAGTTCTTATACCCGCCTGGAAAATTTCATTCTTTTACCACACCGAAAGTTAATTTACTATTTTAGTTTTGGGAACTTAAAAAAATCATTCTCCAGCTCTCTTTCTAAATAGTAAATATTTAAAAGGTATTATTTTAATAGATTAGTCATCTTAAATTTCTAGCAAATTTAATCTAATTCAACTAAAATGTTTTTTCCCCCTAACCATTCCCCCCATCACCATTATTTTATCCATTTAAAATCTAAACTAGTCACATTACTTAATTAAAGTAATTAACTATTTCATATGAAATATATAGGAATTTATATTAATTTTAATATAAAAAGGAATTCGTTTTTCGGCCTCCTATAAACTTTGCTTTTCAGGAGATACTTGGTTTTCATTCTAATCCCTCCTTAAATGTCTTAGGCTGATTACTATGTATGTTTCAGTACTGGCCTGTTATAGGATTTGTGACTTTTTTTTTGTCAAATTGTTCTTACTACCCGTTAGAATTGTACGCCCATGTACAAATTACTCTAGTGGGGTAGGAATGACGAAGGTAAAGTTTAAAGCAAGATACCCGCATTTGAATGGAGAGAGAGTGTGTGTGTGTGTGTGTGTGTGTGTGTGTGTGTGTGTGTGTGAAACTATTTAGAAAAACCACCCTCAGTACACCCGACCATGATAAAACCATGATTTCTCCACCTTAGACCATGAGTCCACCGAAGCGGGTTTTGTGACGGTTGGTAAACAGAATATAAAGAAAATAACTGAAATTGAAATAATTTTTATTGTCACCATCATCATCTAATTTCCAAGAACTCCTTAATTCATACCCACCTATTTAACATAAATATAAAGATCAAACTGCAAACTGCCACCTTGCAGCCAATTATGCAAATAATGACTATCCGCTAGCTCTTTTTCCCACCATGTCTTACTACCCATCCAGTTTATCGAAGTTTAATTAAGCTAAGTTGGTAGGTATGAGAAATGTGGGATTTAAAGGAAATATACCGGTATTTTCGTGAAGGAGAGTGGAAACTATTTAAGAAAAGCTACCCTTAATTTATCCAACCGGGATTCGAGCCCTGACTAAACGTGTCCACTGATGCAATCGTTATTAAATGGTAATCCAAAATACTATGAGAGTTCCAGGGAATACTAACAAATACTTGTTAAATGCGAAAAAACGGGTCACACTAACAAATCCTCTTTGAATGATAACTTTTTCACAAAGAGAAATCATGTTTTGTATTACATGGAGTTAGGAAACACTAAGACCACACATAAAAAAAAACTTGTTCGAATGATGAAAATAATTTCATTGAAAAAAACAAACTAAGCTAGCTGATCGCGCAAGTTGAAAGAAAATAACAAAAATATGTTATATATGTGAACTCAATACATGAAATAATAGCTTTTAGCCTTTTTTTCAAAATAGAGGTAGCACATTTTGCTTTATTTATGCGAAAAAAAACCTGCCCCTGACAAAACTGATGTAGGCAGTATGGTGATCAAAGCTATCACGCATGTGCCATGTATATACAGGAGTAATGCATATGCAGGATGTTTAGAGAATAAAAACATTTGTTTTAACATTAATAACATTATACTATATTTATAGGATTATTTATAGGCATTCAAATTATCTTTCAAAAGTGGTAAGTGCAGATCACACGACTTTAATTGTTTTACTGTCAAAACACTTTTTGAGCTTGACTGTATATTGGTATGAAAAAATAGATAGGATCCTTTGTTTTTTAATTTAACTAAGATGAATGTAGTTTACTTTAGTTGGATAACTAATTGTTTTCCCAAACACACACACTTTCATTTTATTTCACATTAGTTTTTACTGTCTCATACAGAGGAAGTATTTTAGTAGTGAACATTTTCCCCTCCCGCTTCAGTGAAAGTGTGCAACCCCTAATAAAATGTCTAAAATTTTAACCAGAAATAGAAATTTTAATACGAAGTGTTGACCCTTGTGACCCACCCAATATCATTCTTTTTTATTAGTCCAAATATACAAATGAGGACTTTAATTCTTTAAAAATAAGATTATAGAATCTAAAACCGGGAGTCGAAAAATGTTTTACGTAGGTATAGCACAATCATTTTTGTTCAGGTTTGCTAGTGTATATTATATCGTTTCACATATATTAAGAGTTTTGAGTAATTATCTCCATCTTTAAACAATAGAGTAAGATAGTCCGTGTGGAGTTCCGTACTATTTATTTTTAATTTCCCAAAAAAAGTACTACGCCAAATATTTTATAAAGGTACATAGTTTATTTATTTCAACCCAGGAAAACAGCACTCCAAATAATTTCTATAGTCATCTAATTTTCAAAAATTTGAGAGAGAGGATTACTTCTAATAGCTTCTAGAAAAACATAATTTTTAAAAAAATATCTAGGAAAGTACCACTTTAAATATTTTTTGCCACACATAAATCTCAAACTTTTCTGGACGAGGATTTTTCCAAATAGCTTCCTGAGGCATATAATTTTGTAAATATTTCCAGGCAAAGATCATACTAAATGTTTTCTAAGGACATCCAAATATAATTAAATACCTGGAGGAAGACCACACCAAATAACTTTAAGAGGTATATAATTTTTTTAATGTTCATATATTCCTATTAATAGCTTCTAGATGCATCAAATTTTCAAAAGCTAGCTGGTGGAAGACCACTCTAAATATCTTTAAAGGGAATCATAATTCTAAAGGTTTTTGGAGGAATAGCCCTCTAAATATCTTCTAGAGGAATCTAAATATTTAAATGTCCAGGCAAGAGACACAATAGCTTCTAGAGGTGTTGATTTTTTTTTAATTTACTGAAAAAGGCCCACTCTAAATAACTTAGAGGAGCTTTCCGATTTCAAAAATTGTACTGTGGAGTACAACTATAAATAGTTTATAGAGGAGTATAATTCTAAAACATTCTAAGAGATGGACCATTTTAAATATATTCTGGAAAAGTCATATATTCAAATACTGGCTAATGAAAGAGGGATTGGATCCCCGCTTTGGCTTCGAAGTCCAAGCACCCTCCAAATATTCTATTTCTGCTAACTCACCACAACTACATGGAACTACAGCCGATACGATTTGATGGACTTGGTTCAAATTTGATTGTTTGATGTATTGCCAAACCATGAGTTTTTTATATTTGCGATTTTGGTTGACAATTTATTTTATGAATACTTTAAGTACTAAGGCTATTAATAACTTGTTCAAAGAGACAAGGATTTATAGGATAACTTAGAGAAAATGCACTGGCACTATCTTATAAAGGGGATGGAAAAAAAGAAAGTGTTAAACACAATATGGAAAACAACCAAGATGCGTTCATAAGAGATCAAAACATGGAATTTCCCACCACATACAACTCAGTTTGTTGCGAGTCTGATGCCTTATACCATTAGAATACCAATCCAGGTGTCACATTAGTTAATGAGCAAAAACAAGCCATAAATTTATTACAGGCTTCGGACTCCTCTTTGATGTTTCGGTACAATTTTAACCTCATTTTTATTAAATTTCAGGCGGGCTGTGCGACCTAATAAAGTTACTTCTTCCGTTAGCTTTATTATGCTGGCTCTTTGCAACAGCATCCTTTGGTCCAATTTGTATAAGAAGAGCCTGACCACTGACCGCTATAAAAGCTACTTGGTCTACTTTTACGTATTCATACATCAAGTCCTGTTATCTACAGCTGTAAGTTTTATCTATTAAAAAACCAAACATTATAAAATAGCTTTAATCAAATAGTATACTATAGTTTTATCAATTTTAGTCGCAAATTTTTATTTATTTTCTAAAAGGCCCTTTCAAGGAGGATTTGTCTGTAATGATCGGCCTACTTGTAAGATTGAACTACCTTTTCAGTCTACACGTCTTATCGTCCTTTTTAACCCTCATTACGGCGTATTTTATCTCGTCCTAAATGTTAAATCTACATTTCATATAGGCCTACTTGACATGAATAAAATATGTATGGTAATAAATATTATACATACGTAGTATGTATATTGTATATATGTATTATATTTTAAATATCAAGTATAGCTTATATAATACTGTGTATATTGGATATATTATATATACATTTATTTTATATGTATTGTATATATGTAGGCCCTATTACATGTAATATATAGGTATAATATATCAGATATATTATATGTATATAAATATAAAATATTATATATATATATACTTATGCCGGTCAATTGGAATAATATATAATTCCAATCGACTGGCAATAAAAAGGTTAACTTTCACAATAGACTATACTACTGAAGACTGGGAGATTGGGGTTTAATTCCGGTCAGGTGTACTGAGGCTGTTTTTTCTTAAATGGTTTTCCACTCTCCCTTCACACAAATGTGTGTACACTTCCTCTAAATTCAACCTTATTGACCCCTAAGACATTATTGTGGTTATATATATATATATATATATATCTACTAAGTGAATAAAACCCTTCAACACATCCTACTGAGATTCAAACTCCAACCTTCCTGGTTTATTTTAGTACCCGTTCAGGTTATATGTCTATGTACTAATTACACCAATGTGTTTATATAGAAAGCTTTTTTATATACGTATCATATGTATATATAATCGTAAAGTCTATTTATAGGCTAGGCTTGGTTCCAGGCAACTGTCGTTACTCGGAAATTGTCACGACTCGAAGCAATGCATTGTTTTCACTTAGCGATGCATGTTCTACACTGCAATATTCAATTATGAACCGGTCATAAATAGCACAGTTGTAAATTAAATAAACATTGTAAGAATCATATCTATAAAACGGGTAAGCATACAAATCACTGGACAGTGATGCAAGCGGAAGAGTCATTTCGTTAAGGCGTCGTATCTGCGAAGAAACTGCCTCAAGTTCGGGACATGGTGACAATCGAGAAGCATCGTAAGTGCAAAGTGTCGTAAGTCAGAGTGTCGTAAGCCTGTGTATAAATATGAATAAACTTATAAACTAAGTTTTGGTGGTTTTTTCACACCCGTAGGGCATGTATTAATTTAATTACATTAGTGATGTAGGGATAAGAAAGGTTAAAATTTATAGGAAATGTATCCAAAATGGCGTAGAGTTAAAGTGGGAAACCATTTAGGAAAACAACCCTCAATATAACCTTTCACGATTCTAGTCCAAACTTCCCATCATCAGCATAACCAGACTATATAAGTCTGAAATTTTGCCCACCTATAGATTGATGCGGACAAATCTGTTGTTGGCTTTAAAGGCACAAAACGTTTTTTTAACTACTAAACCACATAAATATGTATACGTTGTTCTAGAACTAAGCTTGGCTGGTATTGATTTATATAAACTGCATTTTACCGTTCTTTAAATCATGTCGGCGTGTTGTTCTAATTTACATCAATCCCCTGCAGGTATACTGGGATTACAAGAATTACTGCTATAATCTAAACAGTTTAGGCACATCAATCTATTTATGTTCGCCAATAACGAGCTATGTTCTCATTAATTTCACTATGTGTATTAAATTGTAGATTTACAAAATGTGGAACTATGTACGAGAAAAGTTTTTAAATCAATATATTTATAAACAATGTTTTAATCGGAGTGGACACAAGGGTACATTGCTTTTGGCAATATTAAGAGGCTTATATTAATTTAAATAACACTAAATCTAAGACCAGACGCGAGGTAAAAGTCATGTGAAATGAGAGTCCAATAAGGTTGGAATAATGCACCCAGTGAATTAAAGTGTAACGGGCCAGATAGTGCAGTAAGTTTATCTCGTCAGTGAGTAGAAAGAGCAGCAGTCACTTTTTCATATGAAGGGTCTTTTATAATAATGGTTTCTGCAGATAGTATGACTTGAAGTATGGATACATGAAGGTAGATATAAGAACTTTTCTTATCCGTCCTAGAAAGAATTTGTTGTCATTTCATTAATAAGCAACATTTGCCGCACGTATGGCCGTGGCCGTTTCCGTATCAAAATGGTATTTTCAATACTTTGTAAATAAATTTAAAATAAATTTGTAAAATATATATAATAAATAAAGTGGTTGTAGAAGCGTCTCCGTTGATAAAAATATCATTTTAGAAGCAAACGAAACGTTTCAATTTAAAAATAATTTAGAAACATGAATATTTAATTTGAGTAATAACACATTATATCAATGGCTGGAATGATCTAGTTTAAAATTATTTTATAACTAATTTGTAATACACTCTTATTAATTTAATTGCAGCTAATTCTCTCGCCGACCCAGTTAAACCAATGAGGTCAAATTGAACTAGATTACCAGTAAATCAGAACACACGCCTACACGCATTGTACTGAATGTGGTTCTATGCTGAACCAGTATTCTGCTTGAGAAGAGAAGTTTCAATAAATCCCTAATTTCAGGATTGGTCCCTCGCTAATTGGTCATGAGCATTTAAAAATTATGTGGAAGTCACAACCTTCAAGTTAAGTAATATAGTTTTTGAAGAGAAGCTGTATTTTCTAATATTCAGCAAATGGGATACACGTGATTAGGGATTGCCATGAGTAAGGTTGTGGCTCGTGAGAAATCAGTAAATCTCGCGAGTGCAGAAATCGATAAATTAAACAGAGTGAGTGTTACTGACATTACAGTCTTAAGACTTCTACAATACTTCAGTTAACATGACGATCATCACACTTAGTGTAGACTACATTCTGTACTTTTCATTAAATAACTTAACATGAAAACGCATTATTGTGTCTTTAAATACCTGTTTCCCTCACACAACCCTCTATAAAAAAAATCAGTGAGACTTAAGAATGTAACATAGGAACTTTTTAACTTCATTATATTATTTCTAGCCTTACAACTAAGACTGCGTGTCTACTGCCACACCTATATCCAAAACAAAACAAAAATAACAAGCTAAAACATGAAAATTTAATACGTCTACGTACTCAAAAGAAACATCAGGGTGTGCTTTCCTTATGGGTTGTTTTCTTTTACTGTTGTAGCCTTTAAGTATGGTTCAAGTGTGGATTTATTGGACCTTGTTATAGTGAAAATCCGGTTATAATAAACCTTATTACTTTGTTCTGATCCACATACATTTTATTATTTGGTATCAATCTCGTTTATTATGAACAATTAACTTCGGTTTAAGTGAACCTACAAATTAAAACGTCAAAGTAAAAATGTCAATTATAACGTTGTAACTCCTTGAAAGCAAACCTTTATTAGTATTTGAACTTAAGATATAAATAAAATGTTTCTCTGCCAGAGTTTTTATTTTGCTAGCACATAGAGCAACTGAAATCATGGAATGGGAAGGGAACCAAAGGCTGAGTGCAGACAGTCACTGCTAACAACCTTACAGGCTTGAGCTTTACACCGTGCTAGCAGCAAGCAATGGCAGACAGGTTACTTCGCTGCCGCTTCCTTTTAGCGATAAGGTACGCAGAAGTGTGACAATAGCCACTCTTTAGAACTACTTCAGGCATGCGGGCTTGATGCATATGATGAAATGTCACTCAATGAACTGCTATAATTCGTCAATGATAATTATTTTGAAATTAAAGTTCTTATCGATATGGATTCAAGTTATTTGTTTGTTTTTAGCAACGCGTCTTACTACCAGTTCAGGCTAAACGCTTATATACTAATTACGATAGTGCATTAGAGTTGTGTGAAGAGGAAGCCACCCACCATTGAGTCTGTGAAAATTGGTTGCAGCACAGAACTAAGAGAAATAGAAGATGACTAAGACGAGAGTCAATAAAGTGTTCTGACAGTGAAAGGTGTCGGAGGATTTCAAAACAGTACTAAGATTATTGAATGTATGTGCATTGTGAAATCGAGTGTTGAAAAAACTCTGACTCTTGAGAAGGACACATTGAAAATATTAGGTAACTAAAATGGTATTTAGCAACCAACAGCCCATAGCTAACTAATTAAATGTTAATTAATGTATTTCAATATAATATAATATATTCTGTTTGTGATATTTTGTTTTGTTTTCCTTCTCATTTAAGGTTCAAGGGAAACATATTTTAGTTTTAGTGAACCTCAGACATATTAACCAAATATATCAGTTTATATTGGTTCGCTATAAGAGGAGTTGACTGATTGTTGAGCTCTTGATGCCCTAAATACATTGAAATCCCGTGTGTGTAGTTACAAACGCAGGAAAAAATCAAAAGGTGAACCTTTTCAGGTATACTTAATGAAAGCCCAACGTGTGCACCTCGGTCATATTTTTCAAAATAGAATATGTTGAGCATGCCTTAGACTGCATGACTATTGGGAAGTGCATTTTTAAGCTCAATTAGCAAAACTATTTTAAACTTTAAATAAGTAGTCGAGGAAATTATTAGGGTGTACAATATATACTTTTTTCTTACATACACAATGATCCTGACACATTATACGTTGTGACTATTTCCTATATACAGTAAAAGTGTGGATAAGTAACAGATAGCAAAAGTTTATCATGTATCCATTCGCCAAACAATGTGATTGATATCACTTTTGGCAGTCAAAACTTTCACACAATAAATTATATTAGTTAAGTTTTCCTTTTACTCGTTTTTCCATCTTCTGCTAGCTGTCAGTTACCACCACTTCTATGACGAATGGATTTATCTATTCTGGTAGCTAAGAATCAAGAATCATAGAAAGTGGAAACTTGGTATTAACTAATGTTCTTTGGGAAACCTTAGTTTTTTTACTACACGTATTGTGAGCCTGAAGTATTAAAATGCATAATTAATGGTGTGGAAGGATACCAAATGAAGGTCTATGAAACTATTAAACTTTGTTTAGCTATTTAGGGAAACCAGCGGATGTGCACATAAGTTTTTTTTTACTTTTATCCTGCCAATTATATAAAATTAAATGTCGTCTCTCTAGACATGGGCAATTAAAAAAGTTATTAATGAAGTGGGATTAGTACAAATAGCCCAATAAATCGTATTATTTGAAATTTCTAATTGGAGTTTGGTGAAATAGGGGCTTTCTAAATTTTCAAAACTTATGTAAAAACTACTTCTCACTGTGGTATAAGATTTAATTCACCAGTGATATAAGAGCCACACCAGAGAATTTGTGTATCTGTCATGAGCATTGTGTATCTACCTCACGCAGAGGCCAGAAATTTTAAAAATTACTGGCCTCTGTGCATGAACATGTGCACCTCTAATCCGTAATTTTAAAATTTGTATTATATATTTTATTAATTACAAACATAAATCTAAAAACTTTTCTCCCTTGCAACGATAGATACTTCAGCTAGTAATTATTTAAATGTATATTTAATTACTTTTCTCTTTATTTTTCATGTAAACTTGGTTTATCATGATAGGTATCAATCTTACCTATAATTATAGCTCTAAGGCCCTCTCTTGTAAGATAAACCATGATAAAACCAATAAAGGGATATTTAGAATACGAAGGGTATATTAATTTGATTAACACTGTACGGCTCTTCGATCAAATTGACTGTTTTTATAAAATTAAATTGGTAAAAAAGAGCATGTTATGGTTAAAAATATTGGCGTTGATTATAAATGACAGGTAAGGTATACGTCGTATCAAGTTTCAAGGACATTATAGAAACGGATTGTTTTGATAACACGTGAATAAGGCCATTTTAATATTTAGCCAGATAATTAAAATATAGGCTATTTATTTGAAATAATAAATATTTACAAATTTGTATGATTATTTAAGTATTTAACGTGAACTTTCTAATGAAATGGTTAAGAGCCAAGATTTAATATTAAGTTCATTAGAATGAGAACAAATTATTCTTATAAGCATAGAGAATAACATCAAGGGAGTAAACTGTTGTTATTCGAATTAACTAATTCTGGTATTACTTATAAAGTAACATAACCAAGAACCGCCCTTGAACAATAAAATTCCAAACTAAAAAATAGTTAGGAAATAATAGCTATGTGTTACAAAGGTAAAATACAAAGTATTGGCCAAGTGTAGCCAGATCCTCCTATTTTAATAAAACCATTTGGAACTTCGTCAGTCTGTCCAGCGTCTAGATGTTTGTTACGCAATGACTGCAAAATGTGAGGAAAAATTTTAACGAAATATGGCAGGAGAATTTTTTTAACTTGGACTGAATGACGTAGGTGCTGTAAATGGTTATATATATATGACGTAGGTGCTGTAAATGGTTTTATATATATATATATAAAATGTAAGAAATAAATGTGCTGTAAATGGTTTTATATATATATATATATAAAACCATTTACAGCACCTACGTCATTCTGTCCAAATTAAAAAATGCTCATATATATTATATATACTTATCCATTTCAATATGGTGGTCACTCTAAAGGTTTTTTAGTTCAATAGATTCTCAAGTGGTTCGAATTTAAAATTCTAAGAAATCAATCTAATACCTAAGTCGTACCTTTTTAAATGTTGACATATATTGCGAGACTGACCTCTTAAACCGCTTGGACAGTGGTTATTCTCTATGAATATTATGTAGGCCTACTATTGAATACAGTATTAATTTGCTTTCTGTATTATTTGATCGTCAAGGTAACATATCAAATTTTAAATCCAAGGATAAATTGTAGTAGATTCTCAACTTGAAATCCAACGATCAATTTACTCCAAAGAGAACAATAAAAAATATCAAAAACAGTCACGACTATTCAAATTTGTGTGTCGTGTCATGTTGTATTAGTCAAAACGTTGACGTGTGTTTGTTTACTTAATGAAATATCAATCGATATTTAACAAACTTTAAAATATCTTTAAGATCGTATAAGACATATAATTTCTATCTACCAACAAGTACGAAACGTTATGGGTTCACCCACAAACAAAAAATTTAATGTAATGGGAGTATTGTTTAAGTGTGAAAATGGTGAATAATCTATCATTCAACATAATAATACCGAATTACATGAATCTAAAGTGTTTAAAAAAGTAAATTTTAATGTCAATAACTTTGTTTTTTCCCATGACCTTTATCCTGGAAGTATATATTTAAAGGGAGTAGGTTATGAAATCACATTACCAGTACGTTAAATTTAACAAGGAGGGAGCGAGGTCTAATGTTCACAGAACCACTTGTAATGAATGCTAATATACAATTGATGGTTAATTTAACTATTATAATGTATGTCAAATGACGCATTTAAAATGTAATAGCAAGTGTTTTAGTAAGTAGATTTTCATGAAAATACGACTTATATTTTCTCTTTGGCCATCTCTAAGAACTCGTTTAGGATATTTGCAAACATTGATTAAGTTAATCGAATGGGAATGAAGGTATAATTTTAGAGTAATTGTAATAGGATGTTTGTTTTCTAAAAAAAAGTTTGTTATTCTCGAGTGTTTAAATTGATTTCTCAATAAAAAATAATATGCTAAAAATTTGAAAAAACTAGTTTGAACATCCTTATATGGGCTAGTTTCCATATTGGGGCTAGCCCCCCACCCCCGTCACTAGATGATGATTATGTCGCGGGACGACCTAGGGCAGGGATGGCAAAACATATGGCCGCGTGCCAAACACTAAATAAAACTTTTCTCAAAGTGCCATAATTTTTGAAGTCAATAATATTTCGACAGCCATGTCATTAAATGCCACGTCACAATGAACTTTGGGATGTCAACTGTTAGAAATCATCCTGCTTCGTACTTAAGAGCATCTTGTTTTCTGTTGAAGACAGTAAGGTATGAACCGAACATGAATATCTTGGCTAGCAAAATACAACATAGTTCAAACTATATGGAAAATATCATGTATGTTTTTAATTATAATTATACATAATATAATTAAATTAAAAACATACATAATAGTTTCCATATTCCATATTCCAATAAAGTAAAATATAAACATTGAAATCTCAGTAAAAATTAAATTACAACTAAACTTATTTTACACTGAAATTTTAATGTTTATATTTTACGTTATTTAAATTAATATTGTCTAAGACATATTCACTTTGAAAATTTAACTAATTATCCTTCTTTAAAATTTAGGCCTAGATGTTATCAAAATATTTACAATTATATTTGTGTTATTCATTACATTTCATAATATTCACAAAGCTTTGTTTTTACATTCTCATTAAAAACGTAATGTAAATAAGAGGTGGCACACTAAACTATTTCAAAATTCAGATAGTTCTTGACTGACACAGTGCCTGGAAAAGTTTCGCCATCCCTGTCCTAGGGCAAAGAGACGCTAATGAGGCACGTCAGAACGGATGTACAAGAAACTTATCCGGTGACCATCCAGGCCCGAACGAAGGGTTGGGAAGGGGAGATAATGAATCAAAGCAGTGGACCAGGAGGCGTCGGTCACACGTTACAACTTCATTATCTTCTTCTAAAGATTCCTCTCTCCCTTCTCCTTAGTTTTCTGGAGGATGACCTGATTAGTCGGCCCATGATAGGGTAGACACGACTATCCTCCTCTCATCCCCCAAATACATTTTTGTTTATTACTCGAGCACGCTCGGTACGGTCCAGTGAATTAATTGTTTCAGGCGTTTAGTACAAGCGACATTAGAGGAACGTCTGGACTTTAGTTTCTATAGTGACGACGTACGCCCAGGGCCATATTATATTCTGCGTGATAGCAAGGATTATCAGAGTAGTGAGCGAGAGAGAAGAAAGAAGTGCTGGGGAAGAAAAATAGAGTGAGGAGAGGGAGGAAGATACTTCTCCATCGATACTGTATTAGTATGCATTTCAACTACTTTTATTGGCAATAAGAACTATTATTCCTCTACAGTCTACAGTAATGAGCCGTTCACCGTGTTAGGCTGAATTTGTATTTTCTGTGAATATTAACCAATTTACTCGCCTTACATTTGTAGCAGTATTTATTATGGGAATGTCAGTTCTGAAGGTTGAAAGCCACTAAAATAAATATTAATTATTTACAACTAGTCTGTTACTACACTATTAAAAAGTGACATTATCATTTTTTTAAAGATTTAGTCCATGTCTCTAGCAATTACTTTTGATCTTAGAACAGCAACCTTTTACGTAAAACGAGGTACAAAATCCATTAGATTTTCTTTGCATGCTTTATTTTAAAACCATTAAATTTAAAATGTAAGGTTTTCAATTCTATAGTGACATGGGATGTACTTTAAATAAGAAGTCACTTAATTAATAACGTGAAATTTTGAACGTCTACATCGTGTACCAACGCTCAAATAGGTGTCCCCCTTAAACTATGCTGTAATAGTTCTGCACAGCACCTTACGCCCACCTGGTTAGCCACATGGTTACACTAATGAGATAGGGAGGAGGGAAATAAAATGTATAGGGAATGTGCCTGAATTTGCGTGGGGAAAAGTGGGAAAATATTCAGGAAAAATACCCCTAAGTATACCCAAATGGGATTCGAGCCTTAACCTCCCTGCCAGCATCAAACAAGACAAGATTCTACTAATGCCATAGTTCTCGTGCCACTAGTGCGAGTAGCTTTAAATTCAAAGTCAATTGAATGAACTATACGTTTATTCCTACAAACTGCATAGCTGTGTTTTAACCTCAGATGTATAGTTACGTTTCAATTAAAATTATTTCTCAAATTAAAAGAATCGTTTACTCAAATTTCACTATTTAAATCTCAGTTCAAGAATTTGAAATTTTACAACCACTATCATTAATATATTGGGTTAAATTACAACATATTTTCTGATTTTTTAAAAATTATTTATGGTATTTAACTTGCACTTTCTGAACCGAATGATTACATCGGCACATGACATCAACTAAATTCATATAATAATTTATTGAATAGCCCTTAATAAGTCAATATCAAATAAACACTATAGACCCAGGGTGCCCTGGTTGAAAACTCAAAAGAAAATAAATCTTAATGTTAATGTGGATTTACTCTTATTTTTATTTTGCAACACATCTTACAACCCATCCAAGCTATCCACATTAAATAAAACTATCAATTAAGGGGTGAGGAATCTTAAATTTAGAAAAATGTACTTGAATTAGATTAGTGGGAAACCATTAAAGAACAATCATCCTCAGTACACTAGGCTGGGATTAAAACCCTAACCTCTTCGTCACTGGCAAACCAGATTAAACCAGCTTGCTATTTAGACCACGTGCCCACCAGTGTGGGTATGAGCTGTTAATTTAAACATTTTTGTAGTTTTATAAAACAATCAAATGAAAAGTGGTTAGCTCCTCCCTAGCGTCAGAGGTAGTTTCAAGGATAGCCTAACGGACTGTTGACTTGTATGGCTGGTGTTCAATCTCAAAACTGGTGTATTTTGATAACACCTATTTATTATCCTTCCCCTCCCGAACCTCATAGAAACAGGAAAACAGGGTATTTTCTATATTTATATTTCCAAGCAAATTCTAGCGCATTTCCTTAAATTAACCTTAAATTTGTTTACTTAAACATTGTAGCTATAACAAGTACTGTCATTATAGGGTACCTAGTCCCTTATACTTAATTATCCAAAGGGAAAATAGGCAGCTGCCTTTATCAGAATCCTTTTTTTGGAGTGACCATTTCTGACATATATAAATAGTTTGAATAAATGCTGTTCGAAATTTTATTTATGATATGTTATTTAAGAATTTAACTTTGATATAAAAACTTCCAGCAATACTGGTTGTTTACTTGTTACTGGGGTGTGATCTAGAGCTTAGTTTGTTCTTCGATGGCAGGGTGGCAAACATTTGCACTTGAGTGTAAATATTTAGCCTAAATAGTGCCGGCAGAATAATAAATATGTATCTTCTTAGTAAGTTAAATAAAATATTGACACAAACTTAAATGACTATAGGGGCTTTTCCTTTCAGTTAAGTCAAACACATGCTTAGAAGACCATGAAGTCGAATACGGTTTTAGGAAACATGAATCTTGTATACAGGCTTAGAAGACCATGAAGTCGAATACGGTTTTAGGAAACATGAATCTTGTATACAGGCTTAGGAGACCCTGAACTCGTATACAGATTTAGTATAATCTGAAGTTTAATACAGGCTTAGCGGACCCTGAAGTCGAACACATGATTTGAATACCCTGAAGTCTAAAACAGATATAAGAGACTCTGAACTAGAATGAATGTTTAGGAGATCCTAAAGTAAAACACATGTTTAGAATACCCTGACATCTAAAAATAGGTTTAAGAGACCTTGAACTAGAATACATGTTTAGGAGATCTTGAGCCGAATAGAATTTTAGGAAACCCTGAACTCTAATACAAGTTTAGCAAACTCTGAGGTTGGATACAATATTAGAAGAAACTGAAATCTAGAACCGATTTAGGAGATTCTGAGCTATAATATAGGTTTAGAAGTCCCTGAAGTCTAAAACAAGTTAAGGAGGCCCTGAACTAGAATACATGTTTAGAGGACCCTGAATTCTTAAACATGTTTAGTATACCCTGAAGTCGAGCACATATTTAGAGGACTGAAGTCGAAAACCGGTTCAGGAGATCCTGAACTAGAATACATGTTTAGAAGACCCTAAAGTCAAATAGTTTTAGGAAACCCTGAACTCGAATACAGGTTTAGCAGACTTTGAGGTCGGATGCAAGCTTAGAAGAATCTGAAGTCTAAAACCGGTTTTGGATATTCTGTACTAGAATACAGGTTTCGAAGACCCTGGTTTGACTCCCGATACATAACATATGAGTGGTAGGGTTGGATAATCTAGTTAGATCATTTAATTAGCCATTATTTTTTATAAATAACTTACCTGAATAAAAAAATTGATCCACGATATTTCTTTTTTTTTTCTCGTATCTTTTTTTTCTTTATAAATATACATTCTGCTTACTCTGAAAGGTAACATGCTTACCCGGTGTAGTTCCACTATGGTGCAACTTGTAAGATAGGGCTATGGTACGGTCTATCAATGTAGGACTGCTACCTTTCTGTGTGAAGGAAGTGTACAAAATGTAGACAAGAGAGAGAGAGAGATTAGCTCCTTCCTCGACAAATAGACGCCGAGAGAAAGGGTTCGCAGAAGTAGCCGAGTTGTCTTAGGTTTTACACGCGGATTGCACTTGGTCACCGTTTATGTTAGGTTTGGGGTTCAAAACCCACTCCGTTACATTAGGAGATGGTTTCACATGTAATTTTTACTGTTGCTATTTATTCTTCTCTGAACACTATAAGGATCAATTTTTTGTATAGGCTACATCAACAACCCTAGTCCATCTATTAGGTAAATTACTATAATATTATTACCCGCTTCAGTGGCCGCATTGTCTAAGGCGCTACTCTCACATTAGACTAGACCTTTGAGGATGGGGGGATCAAGGTTCAAACCTCGTAGAATGTAGGCCTACTCAAAAAGATTTTTCCAAATTTGGTTTTCCACTTTTTCTCGCCACGTGAATGTGTGTATACTTCCTCTAAATATAACCTTCCTAATCCCTAAAACTACTAGCGTAATTATTACACAAACGTATAAACCAAATAAACAGTAAGACGTGGTGTAAAAATCAATAATAATAGTAATAATAATTGTGCTCTGAACGTACACACAAAATAGGTAATAAATGACGATAATTATTTGTTCATAAATTACTTTCCGTCGATTACTGTTTCCCGCCTGTGTCTTGGATCAGTTTTTTATTCAAGCCGTGTATTTTCCACTACCGGCCTGTCGTAGCTTCATACGCTTTATAGTTTAACTTAAGACTAGGACAGCCACAACATCCAGTCCCCGGCCGTTAATTCATCACGGTAAAAGGGTAAGCCCACATTTCAATAATGATAAATATTTCAGTCATGCTGGGATTCGAACCGGGAACCTTAGCTCAGCAGACAGACATGCTACCGACTGAGCTAAGGTATCGGATTAAATTATTACTGTTATAGTTTAAATTAAATTAATTATTTATATATACCCGCACCGGTAGCCACGCCAGTCTCAGTCTCGTATTGTTTGATTTTTGCTGATAGGAAGATGGGGGTTTGAACCCAGGATGGGTATGATTAAGTGCTTTTTACTAAACTGTTTCCTTCCCCCTCCCTCCATGAGACTTTGAGCGCACATCCTTTAAAACCCAAATTCTTGTCTACTAGGGTAAATATTAGCGTAGCCTGGACAGGTTGTGGGACGTGGAGCATAGAGGGAAAGAAATTAAGGATATATATAATCTGTCCCGCTTCATTTTAAATATAGTTAAAAACTAGGTAGACTCTATTAAAACAAACTCAATGGCGTCAACCCACAAGTGAGATATACCGACCGAGCGGCCACCACAATTTAGTGAAGATAGTCCCAACATTTGCGGATATAGGGTGTCATGTAGAAAGCAAAACGTACCCTCTACCCATTATGGTCAGTTTTCTAGACAAGAGCCACCACTTCTGTATTCAAGTACTCCTAATTGTCCTCGCGAGGTTGAGTTGACGTGGTTCACAAAAAAAATAATATCTGGAAGTGCTGACGGTTGAACCAGAGACTTCTAGATCCCTCGTCGACACTCTCCCCACTAGACCACAGATACGGTTTTAAAAACTTGGCACAGTTTTATTTTACTGCATCACAAATTACATCATATTTTCAGGAAAAATTAAATTTTCACGGTATTTAATTATAGATTAATAAATTTAATTTTACAAGATGACCATTAAAGCTCAGAAAAATATCTTTTGAACGAAGATATTATATATTTATTATTGTCTTTAGAAATATAGTCCCAAACATGAAGCTGCTGAAAATAACTAGAGAACAGTAATGAAAAGGAAAAACGATTATTTCTGTGAAAGAAGAAAATATGTTATTGCTTTTTAATATCTTGCCCCTTACTTTAATCAAAAAGAAAAACATAAAATTTGAACAGACATATATGTTATCTACTGTGAAGTTTAGAAACAAAATTTGAAGTGTTTTAATATCAACGTTAAAAATAATAAAACTATGGTAATTATTTTTAGAAGAGTATCAACGACCTTTAATACCCGCGTCGGTGGTTAAACGGCTTCAAATGTTAAACTCATCATATACTGAACTGCCTATGAAGGATAAATATAGGTTCGAATCTCCGTTGCATGTATTGAGAATTTTTTTTCCTAAATTGTTTTACACGCTTCCTCTACGCAAAGCTGGATGCATTCTTCCTCTAAATTTAACCTTCCTTATATCTATCCCATTAGCATGATTAGTTCATATGCGTACATCCCGAACGTACTACGTGGTGACGAAAAATAACTTAATTCAATAATCAATAATTAATAATATGGCTTATAATCAATACAGCCTGTATCGGTGGACAAAAAACGTTGTTGTTAGTCTCATCTAATTAGATTTTTTGGTGATGGGTTTCAATTACCAGGCGTGCTGAGAGTATATTTTACAAAAGTGGTTTTATTTCATATAAATTATATATTCCTCGTAACTATCTCACTAAAATAATTAAATATTAATATCCAAGACAGGTGGTAGGTAGCCCAATACGTATTGGAATAAAGGTGTGAGTTTAGTTTAACTTTATCATCCACCAACCAAAATAATTATAGTTGGACTGTATACTAATTATTACTCCAATTATTTAAGATAGAGTATTATTAAGTAGAAAAGGTGATCTTATACCTCAAATAAATAAAAATAAAATTAATTTTCAAAATAGTAATTGTTAACATATGTTTATAAAAATTATATGCCATCACTGTAAGTAGAAGAATCCACAAAATTAGCTTTGTGGTGACCTACCCCACCGTGGGCTCGATCTGTCAGGATAACTTGCGGTAGGGGTAAGGTTGCAGGCAAGGTAAATGTCTGGTTTTTAAGCTATGTGTAGGTTTACGAATTTTGGTTTAATAGTAGTTACTAAAAGATAATATATATATGTAATCGTAAGATAAAGAAATAAAGATACTGAACGCCCGTGCTCGTGGAAGAATTGGTTTAACTTGTGAATACTTAGACCAATGAATTTGATTGTTACTGCACGTGATTTATACAGAAATCGATGTTGGGTATCCTGGGCTCAACGGATGTCCTCTAATTACAAGTTCTACTGGTGACCCGAATCTGTCGTCTGATCCGGTACGGCCTTGGACGGAGTGACTGCCTGCGATATAGATGGAATTGTGACAGCCCGATTGCCAAAAAAGTAAAGGTATTTTATACCCCACTATGGACCCTTTTCTGGCCAACTAATTCAACTATTGTTATGAATTGTCAGCACTTTCCTTTAACCTTTCCAGTACGTTACTTCATGCATGCTAAGCCAACAATTTTAGCTCGTGCATCCAATCGAGTTATGTAAATCAAAACAAACATTAAAACATTTAGTATTTAATATCTTCAGTAATTTAAATTTAAAAAAAATTTTCCGCCATATTATGTTATAAACAATATAATTATGTAATTTAATGTAGGCCTTTCTCGCATTTAAATTAGTAATTACAGCGTTTCGCTTGGGTTTTATTAAGAACTAGCTTGTGTACCCGTTCTTCTTATTTGGAATCTATAAAGTAGCTTTATTATTTATAATATATAAAATTAACCACAAGGAAAAGTAACCAAATCTTAAACTAAGTTTGAATATTAATCCTTTCTGGTTCCAATTGTCTTACATAATGCGAAAGTAGTCAAAATAGAGATTATAATCCAAACGTGCTTTACAAGCTGACATTTCTCTTGAAGATTAAGTTATTACTCCTCGACTATACACAATACGTTGAACTCTTGCTTGTTGATGCTAATAAAAAGAAATAAGAATGTTACAGCATAAATGGTTGTCATTGAATTAATACAAATTATAGTTGTATGGTAATAGCTTATGGTACAGTTTACTTAAGGAATTATTCATTTTCAATGTTTATGGCCTAAGCCAATCAGCTATTTTGAATCCACCATAACACGTTTTTGTTCTTTGGACTTTTCTAGAGAGCATTTTCTTAAGATATTTGAATTTAAAATCTTGTATTTCTATGATTTATAAAAGTGTTCGAATAACTCATGCAAACATAAACATATTAAAATTATATCAAATTAGAATTTTGTACATCTGGCTGCACTCTTTATATAATTTATTATTTTATAATATCATAACTTCTACAATCCTAAAAACAATGTCTGTATATTAAACATTAATCAGTCCATAAACTGAATGCACAAACAAAAGTAATTCATATAAAACACTATATTTGCCTAAAAGCGATCATAAGATATGAGAAAATAAATTATTTGCATTTTTGCAGTAACAAATCTGAAAAATAGATCATACCTTAACAAAGAGTAGGCCTATGAATGAAATAATAAGCATTTTTCTACCATCACGTCTTAGAAACCGTTCAGGTTGTACGCCTATATACTAATTACACTAATGCTTTAGGGATTAGGAAGGTTTAATTTAAATCTCCACTTCTTCGGCAATCTAGTCTAACACGAGAGTCACGCGTTTGAACATGCGGCCACCGAAGTGGTTAATAAGCTGTTAAAGGGACAGATTGGGCTCTGTAATTATACCCACAATCTTAATTATCTTTTACAAAAAAAATATTTTCTATAATATTATTTGAAATTTTAGATCCCTATTTCTTGGATACGATTTTCAATTTTTAAGTTTTAATTTTTTTTTTTTTTTACTATTTGTGTTGGTCTTTTTACCTACATGATTAAAATCAACCAGTTTTCTTCTAAACCTTAAAGCATTTTTTTGTATTAGTTTTTGAGATTTTAGCCACCTCTGCCTCCTATTTTTCAAATCTTGATTATAAAATTAAAAAACTTTCATTCATTTTTAGTTAGCTGGGATATTTCATTCACCTTCCTGACAAATTTAAATTTTAAATCACACCAAAACTTATTGTAGGTTGAGTAAATTTTCTTTCCCAACTCTCACCCCTAGCCCCAATCAACAAATTATTGTTTTTAAATTATAGTGTTCAGACTGTTTTAGTTAATTAAGGTTGTCTCTACACATGTATGTATTACTGTTTTGTACCCGTGCTCTTCGGGGCCGCAACTGGGATTTAAGCTCTAGATAAATAACTAGCATTCACGAGTACTACTTCTTGAGATCGAACAAAAATCATTTAGTTGCAACCAACCATTTTATGGATTTACCTGTATTTCTTAAACTTGTTATAACACTAGGGATCCGCATCTGTAGGTACGTGGACTAATGCATCACTATCGTAACAGAATGGATTGCTGTCTATGGGAAGATTGGTGTTCGAATGCCAGTCGGGTGTACTGAGGATGTTTTTTCCCTTTAAATTGTCAAACCTGGACCACGGACGATACGGATAGTAATACTGGAATCCAAGGGTTCAAACTCTTTAGGATGTATTGTGCCGTTCCATCACATTCACAAGTGAATTATGATAAATTAGATTAAAACCAATGCTTTTAAATCCTATTTTATTAAGTTGGATCGCCAGAGCACATCAGTAACAAACAAAACTAAAAAGTCACTCTCATATTAGATTGGTTTGCTGATGAGGGAGAGATCGGGCTTCGAATCCTGGTAGGGTCTATTGAAGGTGGTTTTTCCTACATCGTTTCCCACTCTCCTTCCATGCAAATATGGGTAAACTACCTCTAAATTGCTTCCTTCTTCGTCCCTAACCAATTATAGTAATTATCATATATGATAACTTAAGCAGATAGTAAGACGCATTGATAATTAAAACGTTTCAAAAGTTATGAAGATAGATTCTGTAAAACCGAAATAATCAAAATAGATGATTTGTTGATAAAACAAATTAGATATTTCATACTTACTTCAATAATAACATTTTCTTCCTTTTTATAGCAAGCAATGTCAGTTTAATAAGTCCTGGAAGCTGAGAGAAGACTTAAAAACAACAAGAAACTCTAGCTGTCTTTGATTACCAACTATAGTGTTTAACTTTGAACTTTGTTGGTAAAATAATCCAGCTACAATTTACTAACTAACGCAAAAACATTTTTAGCCTCTATGAAACATATGATTTATTGAGAGCATATAAATTAAAATGTTTGATTACTGTACCATAATGCTCTTCACTAAAAATAACCGATTTAAAAGGGACAGGTATAATCCATATTGTGTCTTTACGCAGTAAATTATTATTTTCGTTACCTCGATTCCCCGAAATTGATTGAACTGCTTAATATGACTATAAATAATATTATATTGTAGGCTACAACAGTAAATATGTTAAGAATGTAATATATTTTGACTACTACTTTATATTATAAATCATAAATTAATCTGAAAAATTAATAGTTTTTCTTTTAAATTAAATTTCTGAAGTGAAGACCATTCTATAGTATTTTGTGAATGATATTTTAAACTATTAATATTTTTATTAAATAAAAATATTTAGGTTTGGATGTTTAACCAAAATTTAAGTTTATTAAATAAGGTATAGAAATATTTAAGTTTATTTGTGACAAAGCAATTTAATTTCCTTAGTGACAATATTAACTACATTTTTGAAAGCGTTTAATACAAAATTAATCTAGGCTGCACAAAAGACGAACAAAAAATGTAGGTCATTTATAAAAAAAAAGTCCTAACAGTAGTTATAAACTAAAGTGTTAAAATGTTGCTATTATTTTTTTAAATTGGATTTTAAGGGAGCCACAATTTTTTAATTTAGTTCACTTCAAACTATATGTGCAGTATTTGGTAAAAAAAGAACTACATTAGTTTTTTTTAATGTACTTACTACAGTCCTGCACTCAATATAGTCTAAATAATCTAAGAATATTTTTATTTTTGACTGCATCAAATTTTTCCGATTTCATTCAAATTCGTAACTAGTATAATTTCAGTATTTAGGAACTAATTAATATATTATCAATTCGTTTCTGTAGCTCACTTAAACTCGGCTAAAGGTAGGCACAGCTTTTAAAATAGTTTAGTAAAAATTGTTAATTAACCCGCATCGGTGATCACATTCTAGACTGAATTGCTGACGATAAGGAAATCTGTGCTCGAATCCAGTTAGGTGTACTGAGGGTGTTTATTACCTAGATTGTGTCTCGCTCTAAAAAATACTGGTGCATTTACTTTAGTATCCTACCTTCATTCTACCTATTCCTTAGTGTAATTATTGTGTGCATGTAACCCGAATGGCTAACTAAGTCATTCTAAAAATAGCTTTTGAAAGGTGTAATATAACAAAGCATCAAAACACACTTATGAAAAAAGTGTCATATTAAAAATTAATAAATTATATGGAATTCCACACGTACTTCTCACTCCATTGTTTAAAAATGTTGATATTTACTCAAAACATGTAATAGAGTATATGTGAAACAAAATAATAAGCATACATTAGCAGACCCAAGCAAAAATCGCACTATATTTACGTAAAACATTTTATGAAACTCGGTTTTAAATTTTATAGTTTTATTTTTAAAGAATTAAAATCCTCATTTATAAATTTGGACCGATAGCAAATATTGATATTGGGTCCCCCAAGGATCAACAATTCGTATTAACATTTAGATTTATGTTTTTAAAATTTTGATATTTTATTAGGGTTTACGCATTGCTATTAAATTCATCATTTATAAATTTAGAGCAATAAAAAAGGTAAATATTAACTATTGAGTTTAAAATTATAGAGATAGATTATTGTTGTACAAACATTTCCTCTAAAAGGTTAAAGGTAAATAACATGATAAACTTTTTGAGAAACTTAGTCTACTAATATTTACTTACTCTATAACATTGGAGAATTATTGTGTTAAGACTTTAGTAGTATATCTTTCACAACCAAAGCTCACAGAATTTATTAATAAATTTGCCAATACCTCAGAAAATATTGGTTTTATAAAAATATATTTATATTAAAAGTTTTTTTAATAGTAATACAATTTTGCAATGATAAATTATTTAGTATCTCAAATAGTTGCGGGGATACGGACTTTTCACTTCTGTAAAATACCCTAAAATTCATTTTCATGAGAAAATGAAAATGTTCATTTTATTTATAATCTTTATCAACACAAAGGTATGAATTTTAATCAAAATTGTTAGAGCCGATTTTGAAAAAATCTACTTTTTTCTTTTCCCCCTTTACTAAACTACTTTAAATTTTAGGGTTAGACAGATTTACAGAAAATGGCATTGCAAAAACCACTATTTAGGGTTTGGGGGGGTCATTTAACGTTGACATCCATCAACATCGCGGGTTAGCTTTTTCTTTACTGTCGAAATACTTCACATTTAGTGTTGAAAAGCTAAAAAAATATATATTTGCATATAGCTTGAAACATATTAGTTTTATAAAAATATATTTAATTTTTTTATCATAAATAGACCTACATATTTGCAATGATAAGTAATTTCATATCTAAAATAGTTACGGAGATATGATAAAAAATTAGAATTTACCCATCAGACCCGAAAACTTAAAGTCATTTTGACGAAAATTTGAGAATAGCCATTTTGTTTGTAATATTGATTAAATGCTTAGAAATGAAATTTAATCAAAATTGTTAGAACCGATTTTTATAGCATATATTTTTTCTCTTTTCGCCCTTAATTATAGGGCTAGATATTCAATTCCAAAAACACTCGGGGGCAACCCTATGAAAACCCTAAATACCAAATTTTAGCCCGATCAGTAAAATAGGCTTTATTTCAAGATACAAATAGACAGACGGACGTAAATTCAAAAAACATTTTTTAGGCTTCGGGGGGGTCATGAAACGTCGAGGTTCATCAAAATATCGAGTTCGATTTTTTTTAATATTATAATACTTTCTCTACCTGTAAGAAAGCAATAAAGTAAAAAAAAATGTGGTATTCTTTTGTTTAAATAAAAAGTTTTGAATAAAAAAGTGTGACTATTAGATTATTTTACTACTTTATTTTTGAGCTAAGCTTGATTCAGGCTCAGTCCTCCCGTTAAAACACAATAATTATTTACAAATCAATAATATATAAAAAGTATAACTTTGTATTAATACTTAAATAAATCTTTAACATCGAAAAACAGAATTAATAGGTTTGCAATCACCAAAATTCTTGTTTTAAAATACAATTGATTAGTTCTTAAAATAAAACTGATAAACAATTCCACTCTAGATAATGAGATAGAAATATCTCACTACAGATATTGTTTGATAAGACTATACGAAGCTAATTAGTTTATAAATAGCAACGTTTATTTTCCTTGACAATTTTTTTTTAACTTATAACTTTTGACAGACTAATATACTTATTTATGAGCACAGGCAAGCTTGAGTGAGAGGTTCGCTAAACTGTTTCTGACCTGGAAAATCGAGGTTCATAACAACCTTCTTAACCGGGAGGGGAAATATAAGGGGTTGAGGGAGGACTTCATCTCTACTTGGAATGTCGAGGTTCAAAACAATCGACTAAGCTGGGAAGGAAAAAACGGGTTTAGGGGGGGAAAATTTTTCAATAAGGTACCCTATCCATTCTACATGAAACTGTTGCTACAATTTGTCAAAATAATACCTTTTCAGTCAGAAACTATTATAAATACTTAAGGACAGTATCTACAGTAAGAACGTGGTAGGGAGGACATTTTAGAAAATGTAAACATATTTATTTGCGATAAACAATGATAACATTTCTCTGTATTACTAAGCTATTATTTTAGTATAATTGTATCTATAAAATATTATATCAAAAGTCACAGTAAAAGACTACATAACGTGACGTATGGATGTATGAAAGTGATTTCAGTAACGTTTTAGTTATCAAATGTATTTCCTACGTTCCTACTAAAGTTTAAATACTTTAGGGAGTGTCGAGATGCATGGTAGTTGTTTAGGATTCACGCCATTTTTAAAGAAGTCTCTTCGTCTCGTGCTCAGATTACCTGGCTACAGATCCAGAGGTTTCGGTTTTGATTCTCGGCACTTATATTTTTTCTTTCACGCAGTGAGTCTAAAGCGGGGTCAAGCTCAGCTTCATGGAGACATAATATGAAGTGCTACTTGAACTGAACAGTTGCTGCTCCGGTCTAGAAAACTGATATTAACTATCAGCCAGGGGGTTTGATGTGCTGACATCATGACTCTCTCTATCAGTATAATTTGGCAATATCTTAGTCAGCAGGTGGTGGCAGCTCGGACGGTATAGCTCGTTTGTGGGATGACACCATGAAGCTTTTTATAAAGAAGTGTTTATTAATTTTAAAGCAGGGCTATACACTCCGAAATGGAGGTGAAAGGTATCAACATTAAAAACTTTGCATCTTAAGTTTTATAATGTATAGCAAAAAGAAATACTACGTAAAACTAAAATTAGGTGATTTCTAACGACGTTTTACGCAAAATTTTGCATTTGTGAGATTAAAGTAAATTATGCTAAACCTAGATTTGGCTTTCTTCAAACAAATTAGTTCATTTTAATAGGGTCATAAAAGAACACATATACATTTTTAATTGTGTTTGCACTGTATGTATGTAAACTTTTCAGAAAGATGTAAAACGTTAGCAATGAGAAATCTGTACTTAAATCATTCATTATTCAATATGTAATGAATTAGGTAAATTACATTTAAAATGACATTAGTACTATCCACAGTAAAAAGTGAAAATGAAGAATTAAAGCGTACTTTTTTCATCGCAAAATATTAAAACATTATATCCGTATCCATTTTACGAATAAAACTTAATAAATTGTTATAGTTGAAGCCTGATATAGTGTATTTAAACGATTACGTGTAAGTAGCCACCGTGTTAGTTGCCACCCGTGCAAGTAGCCACCTTACCTCAAGACGAGGGTTGACAGGCGCCCTTTCCAAGTCAACGATTACGTGTAAGTAGCCCCCCTGTGGTGGCTAGGAAGAGAATTTGTACTATTTACATGTTTTGATGTCTTCTCTTTTATTCAAATTTCGCTATATAGGCTAGCAGGTGGCTAACCTAACCTAACCTAACCTTTTCAACTGGGAGGTACGCCAGAGCTGCCCACTATCTACATACGTTGTAAATAGTACACATTCTCTTCCTAGCCACCACAGGGCTACTAACACGTTTTTCTGCAGGGTGGCAACTAACACGGTGGCTGCTAACACGGCACGTATTTTACTCTTAAATCAGTTGCGACAGGCAGTTATTTGATTTCGTTCGAAACATGGAAAGGAAAATTTGGTGTGGTTTCAACATTATTATTTTCGCTGTATTTTAATTTCAATCCTTTATTTTGGAAAATTATAGTACATTACCTCTTAGAATACCTCTTCCACCAAAGCTCTAAGAATAGGTTAATAAAAAGTTTTAGATAGATAATTAATATTTGTCGTGCTCCTCAGTACTAATTTTAATTGACTGTTAAGTCGTTAAAAGATAGTGTGGTGCTCTTAAACTTTAAAAAATAAACTATAACCTTCTAAATCATGGATTAAATATGCCATATAATAAGGAACCTTTAGTTTTTCAGGTTCAGTATTTTTGGGTGTATATTGCACATGTGCAAATTGTTTTCAATTTATTTTTGTTTTTATTTTCGGTCTCGCAACACAGCTTGCGAGATCTAATCATCTGGCACAGTAATTATATTGAGCTCTGCATCACTAGCAATTAAGAATGTTTGATCTTTTCAGGGCTTACACCAAGAAATTTTCTGGTTTATAAACCACTATGTTACGACGTACATATTATAGTGTGAGTTAAAAATAATAACTTTTTTTAAATTCAACATTGATATCATCTTATGATATCACTAACAGTAATTTTAATTTGATTGAGAGAGCGAATTATTTAAATGTGTGCGTAAGTAATCATATTTTGTGATATTCTACCTGCTGCTGAAGATCCGATGAATCAGTAACCCAAGTAGGCCTACCTGAGCTTGTGATGGGATGATCTTGGTGGATTCTGATCAGACGCACAGTTACAGAAGTTAGGATGAGTACGGGGTTATTTCATTTAACGAAAGAGACGGCAAAACACGAAAAGAGACTTAGAAGTTGAGCCGCGGTGGGGACGCACGTCCACCTTTGAGAGAAATACTTTGCGAACTAAAGAAAAAACGCGCGCAAAAACACAAGAGAGCAAACTGTACCACCCTTACAAAAATAAATTAATGGAAAATGGTGGTAGACAGAAAAATGTGATAGTAATAATGAATTAATATAAAGAAATATTTAATTATATAACAATAATGAAATTTATAATAAAATATAAAGAAATAAAGACTAAACAAACAGTGACGCAGTGTGGAATGTGGCCAGGATAAACAGAGCTTGCTAAATATGTACCTGTAATATCTTCACACCCGGGAAACATCACAAGCGCACCAGAGGGAGAAAACTCATATCAAAATTTCACTAAGATATACATCGAAAGCGCAGAGGGAAAAATCAAGAACTGCATAACGTGGAGAAATAGAAACATTTTTTTTGTTAACAATCAATGCCTTACACTTTACAATAATTACGTTAGGTCTGGCTAGGTTATGTGTCACCATATTGGGCTCAGAGACTACAAGACAATGGCAAGCTTTTGATGCAAAGTCTTCCTTGTGTGTTTTTGTACACTCTCAAGTAGGTACATAAATTGTGCGCTTTCGGTAAGTGGCCGCTACACCTTCCACCCTCCCCCACCCCCCGTCAGTGACCAGATGACCAATCGTGTATGAGCTCTAAATACCGCATAAGTTTTACATCACGTAAAATGTATTTCCGTTGATACCAGACCAATGAGTGTCTTACTGATAATGTGAACATCTCATAGGAACAACCAAGACAAACTCTGACTTACCCTGGCAACACTCAACACTACGCACTTTTTCAAAGATGATAATATTTTATAAGTAATATACAATTATTTAAGGGGATGGCTGCAGATCACATGTGAATGTAGGAAAGCAGTTTTAATAGTTCTTGAAATTGTTAGATATTGTTCTACTATTTATTCAAGTTAACAGATGCAGCCCTGATGATCGCGCAACCTAAATTATTGTTAGACTATCATTTCACTTGTTTGCCATTGACAAGAAGTCGTGATTAGATTCCAGTAAGGCCACCTTAAAGGAGTGCGATTTCCTATTCTTTTCTTCACGTTAATTACAATGAATCTCCTACAAGACATCTTTTCCCATTGTTAACTCGTAGATTAAAGTTGGATTGAATCGGAACGCGAGATATTGGCATAATAAATAAAACATTATTCCAAAGCACAATTAGTTTAATTTTATCAATATTGTAATCCCACAAATTATCGAATATTTGCTATAAGCATTGAAGTATTTGTCCAGAAACTTTTTTTTAGCACTACAGCTTACTACCTGTTCAGGTCATATGCATAGTATGTACTAGTTACGTAGTGAGTTATGGATGAGGAAAGTTGAAATTAGAGGAAGTGTATCGTCATTTGCGTGGAGGGATAGTGGAAAATATTTTTTGGAAAAGCCTCTTCAGTAGACCCGACCGGGATTCGAACCCTGATCTCCTGTCATCGGCAGTCTAGTCTAAGACAAGAATGACGTTTAAGACCATGCGGCCACCTAAATAGGTTAAGAAACATCTCACATGAAGATAAACCTTCATTACCAAATTACGCAGTGTCCATGAGGGATATTCCAATTTATTAGTATTACTGTATTCAGCAAATTAAATCTGCTGAAGAATATTGCTTTATTTATTTTCGTTAGAAATTTTTTATCATCAGCAGAATTTAAAAATACGGACCCCTCTATTTCACCTTAAGTTTAAAATAGTGTTTGTATTTTACGCACAAGTGAAATTAAATTTTAAAATAACACCTTTATCTTATATTTTAATAGTTCGTTATCACAGATAGTTTCATAATGTTCATTCTGATTAGCGGCTGAAAGACACGATTTTATTATGTCTCCCTCCCCCGCCCCCTTATCTTTTATGACCGTGAAAAACAAGCTTCTTTACATGTCTAGCAATATGTACAAGCACGCCGTCATAAACCTTTAATCTATTGCCAGACATTGACATCAATTTGTCACTCTTGTTCATTAATTCCACGATAAAAGGATCCATAGACGTATAATCTCAAGTTATTATACAAACACAAGTTTTAGAAACTGAAATATTAAAATTATGAGAGTTTATTTCCAAAATAGGTTCAAGTGAAACAGTACAGTAATTTATTCTATACACGTGGTTGAAATATCTGGTTCATAATATCTTATAGCAAGGATATGATCTATATATATAGCAGGGGTCTCTAATTGGCGGCCCATGAGCCGCATGTGGACCACAATGCCTTTTTATTTATTTTTTGCAGCTCATCAAGTTTCTTGGAAAATAATCTAATGTAGTAGAGTTTGTATTTTTAGCAGGGAAACGGAATGTTTCGACTTGCATGGGAAAAATCTATGAAAGCTCCAGGTGATGTTCATAGAGTAATACATTCAATTGTGCTCTATTTTAATCATAGCTTGTGTATCCACGTGAGTTCTATTTCCTTCTACCTCATAGCCGATAATGGCCACTAGACCATTAGACTGTGGATTCAATTGTGGCCTTCAGCCCCTTTTAAGTTGGAGACCCCAGATATATGAAATCAAAAGTTATTTTAAAATATATTTTTTTTAATAAATATAACTTTTCTTGTGTGGGATACATTCAACTTTGAGCCGAACTCATTAGAAATAAATATTTTTTGCAGTTGACTTATTGTAAACTTTACCAAACATATTTTTTCTATTAACATTATAAACTGTGAAAATTTGTTATGTAAAAGTCAAAGTTCATGTTAAAAAATAACACTATTAGATTCTATTTCAGCTTTCCTAAAATACGTTTTAAAATTTTATGCAATTTTTCAAAAACCTATATATATTAATTTTAAAGCTCCTCTTACTAGCCTATGCGAGCTACCCGCATATTTACACTAATTTAGTAGGGATGAGGAGGGTAATCTGTATTAGAAATGTACTCTAATTTACTTTGAATACGAGAGGGAAATTGTTTAGGGAAAACTACCCTTAGTACTCCCTAGCGGGATTCAAACCTTGATCTTTTCGTTAACAGTGAATTAGACTAGATAAACTTAACTTAACCACGTGGCCACCGATGTGTGTGTTATAGAAGAGATCAAACCGTTTGCCGACGAGATTTATTAGTATAAAATTATCCTTTACTATGGTGGTATGTTTTCCACAAGGGCTATACCATAGGCTTATTTTAATGAGATAGACAAGAGTAGAGTAATTAAGAAGAAGAGCAACAGCTCTCATTAGAAGAAGGGATTTAAATCCATTTCCCCTACTCCTCTCCTCCTTCAACCTTCTTACTCTTCCTACACCCAACCCCACCCCGTTTTCTATCGGAATACTTTATCACCCAGAAACTTAAAGAAACTTTCCCACAATCCTTCAAACATTTCAAGAAGATAAATTGGCTTTCACCTGAAAATTGAGGGATGGTGTAATTTGATCCTGAATAATACTTAATGTATTAAAAAAAAGTAAATAAATAAATAACGTTTTATACTGGCTGATTTTTTTTTACATAGTTGTTATTCCACATATATTTTTTTTTATGTGTGGTATCTACTGATTTTGGTATATTTGATTTAAAACTCAGGAAACCGTAATGGTTGGAACGTAAACTGAATGTCAAGTTTGTTTAGTCTGGCTTGACGATGATGGAGGGTCGGGGTTCAACTCTTGGGTGTCATTTTTCAATTTTCAGAATATGATATCTAGCTGGAGAATCCCTCACTAAAAAGCATAAATAATAGCTTCGGCTATTTGATTCTTAAATATACAATCCCTTACAATTATAATAATTGTACAAGTGGCGGCAGTATGCCAACTACCGAGTCGAAGGTGGCTGCGTTATCTGATAGCTCGTGATATTAATATAATTACACATTTTTAGCCGACGATTTCCGCACGTCCATAATAGACTCTGCCTTAAAATATGTGTGAAGAATGACCCTAGGCACGGGACGATTCCTGGATAGCTCAGTGGTTAGAGCATTGGCATATTATACCAAAGGTCCCGCCCGGGTTCAATTCCCGTTTCCAGGTGTCATTTTTCAATTTTCAGAATATGATATCTAGCTGTAGAATTCCTCACCAAAAAGCATAAATAACAGCTTCGGCAATTTGATTCATAGTTTATTGTGTCAGAGTATCTGATTTTCTATGTCCATCAGCCATAGTTTACTGTGCCAAAGTATCTGACTTTCTATGTTCATCGGACATAAGTTTTTGTGTCAAGATGTCTGACATTATTTTATATGCCCATAAGGCATAGATTTGAATGTTAGTCTTAACATTCTTTTTCTATGTCCATAAGACATAGAGTTGTTTGTCAAAATTATGATCGGTTCTCCTATGCCCATGTGGCATAGTTTAGAATGAAGGGTTTAATGCTCTATTTATCATGGTCCATACGACTTTATTTACTATGTCAGTGTGTCTGACTTCTTTTTCTGAGTCCTTAAGACATAGTTTTGTATATTAGGGAATAATAATGACTCCCTAAACGGTATGACCATGTTTAGGATCTATTTATGGCAGAAATCAGCTTCTCTAACGTTTTCTTCAATGACCTAGCTAGGTCAGTGACAGATAGCAGTCACTATTATTTCTTTTTGGTGTATCTATTTACGGTGCGCAACCTGCGGAAGCACTATTAGTTCGTACTAGTGACCCGCAGGGATAGTGCTTTGTCTCCGGCCCCTTCAGGCGTCGTTTATATCAAGTATAATAAATATTGTTTGCACTAATTATTGTGTGCCCAAGATTAGGTTGAAGTATAAACATACTATTAAATGTCCAGGCAGTACTTATTAGTAATTGACCGGCCATTGTAATTTAACTGCACAGATTCCTGATAGCTCGCCATTTACTATTTGTAATATGCTGGTTTCCCTTCATTGAGATTATTCTTATGTTTTCGTAACTCTCTATGGAGTTAACTCAAGCTAGCTAGCTTACATAACTACCTTCATAGTAACTCTATAAAATTAGGATTAAATACCCCTTGTTTTCATTCACTATAATTTCACTATTATTCATGAATAGACCTTTCTGGGAATAGCTAGGCTGGATTGTCTTTATGTATTGGGGCTTAACTTTATATTATTATCTGTTGCCAATCTTTGACTGCCGCTATGTTGAGGCAGACGCTCCTTTATAGGAGAATGAGCGTTGATCCTTATTTTTAGAGTTACTAAAACTAAACTATATGTTCAATCTTACTTCTGATAGCTCCTAGTCATCAAGGAGCTTATTTATATTCCTGCCTATCAGGAAGTATACGACTATGATAAATGAATTAAGTTATCTTTAATAACAAATGGCCTGTTTGATCTAATATCAATTTAAAATGAATGTAAATTCTATTTCTCTTGTTTACATTTAATTAAACTGATTTGTTAAACTTATTTATTTCTCTTATGTCTCATCCCTCCCAAAATTTCCTTATTTAACTTTGTTTGTAATTGTAATCGTCACTTCTTCTACTTGATAAGAGAACTATCAGATATATTAGTGAAATAGCTTGAAAATAAACTATTTGCATACGTGATTTGTCTTAAACTAATATAAATTCAAAGAGTATCCATACATTTTACTTTATCTACGTTGGACTCCTTAACACAGCTGATAGCGCTTATGCCTAATGATTAATGGGTCCTGAGTCCAACCCTTTGTAGGGTTGAAAAATGCTATAAATGTTGTGATAAATTGATAGTAAGGAAGGCCGTATATTATGTATTGCTTAGAATGTATTCGGTTTGTAAGTCGTGTGTTCATATACTATGTTAAACACACTAACGAACAGGAGGACAAAATTGCTAGTCTTATATTTATTCCATGTCTCCTACCCTTCTAGAAAAAAATATATAGTAAATGAAATGTATACTGTAATTTTTTTTTTTTTCATTTATTTGAGATACTGTACCTAACGTGCACTTTTTGAACCGATTAATTAAATCAGCACACGAATTATAAAATAATTAGCTAACCCACATTTCAACGATGATAAATATTTCAGCCATGCCAGGAATCCAACTAGGGAACCTTAGTTTAGTAGACAGACACGCTACCAACTGAGCTAAGGTGTCGGAATATCTTAATACAAAATTATTTAATTTTTTTAAACATTATCGATCAAGGTTATTCTAGTCACACTATTATTTGAAAGTACTTGATTTGCGAGTTTATAGACTCAGATTGGTATTTACTGACGATATAGCTTTATTACGCAATCGACTGAGAATTTCCGTGGGCTCGACTGGTCGATCCTGATGTATAGGGTGTATTTCAACGAAATTTGTCATAACTCCCATTGAGGGAGAATAAATAGCAAACCACGTGGTAGAGACAAAAAGTGGGTACAATGGAGATGGAGCTAAGAACTCACAGGTCAGTGTCGCTAAGATATTTTTTGATATTAAAGCTTAATTCAAACGTACGCTGAAATTTGAAAGCACTACAGTGAGTCCGCACCTTTAGTGATGCAGCTGATCACACACTCGCGGAAATTTGGAAATCTGTTTACCCATGAGGCATTGAAACGTCAAACATAAAAACGTTAATATTACAATCAGTGTAAGTTACTGTATTTAAAATAAAATTAGATGTTTTACTAACTGCCAGGGTTTGATTTTGTCATCGATAAACCTCATGGCTTACAATAAACTGTATTTTTTAAATCATCGCTTTTGAAATACGACTTCGTGAGAATGTGTTGTGTTTATAAATAACGCATGTTTTAAAGTTTGCGCATGCGCTGATCGGGTCTTCTTGTCGGGTTTTCTGTAGAAGCGCTGAAAAAGTTGAAATTATCTCTACTCGAGCAGTGCGGACTACGCTGGCCACGCGGACTTCTTGTGATTGGATTAGAGCTTTCACGTGACCAAATATTAGCACTTCTCTGGTTTTACATCGAGCGTGTGAATCCACACTAACCCCGCCAGTTAAAAACTTGATTAGTCATTCGCAGCCGGTGTACAGGCCAACCCCATAAGTTACTAGAACAGCTTACACATATTCAAACATCAATAATTATTAAACCACACTAATAATAAGTTAATAGTATATCAATATTTACTGCAAAAAATATGTATTGTAATTTTTTAAGGACTTTTTCTATGAAAGCTAAACTGTACTATACACATATACCTATGCACACACAAGAGGTTCGTTGTTGCCAACTTGGTAGTTTATCGAACCTTATCTGTCTTGTTATCAGTTTTTTTTATTCTCCCTGAATCACCTGCTAAAAATAAATAATGGCGAATGACAGAGCGGAAAGCTAAGGTCACTTCCTCACGGTCGGGTGACAAATAAATGTTCACACGACAGTCAATATGCTACTAATAACAATTTCATTTGTTTTTGATAAAAAGATAAACTGTTACAGAATAAACAAACTTGATAGATGATCCTGAAATTGTATTTTGTAAATGTTACAAAGGCTGGCTTATTTATTATTCCCTTCTTTATAGACAAGGTGATGATGTATTGAGTGCAAATATTCTGTTAGTGAGAAATATCAAGCAATATAACTGTTTATCTCATTTATATTATTATTAATTAGTGTATTTTAGATAAATGATGTGTCTGACCTATTAGCACCTTATTCTAGTTGGCTCCAAGACACTCATAACATCCCTGATCTCGCAGGACGTATTCAAACGGGAATCGAACCTGACACATTCATAATTGGTAGATCTTTAATTTAGCATCCTTTTGTTTTCTTTCTTTTCTGTCCCTGTGCCACACAACATGTATGGGCTAAACGCATATGTACTAATTACTCAATATAATAGGAATGAGTAAGGTTTCATTTTGAAGAAGTCTACGCGCATTTGTTTGGCGAGGTAGTTGAAAACCATTTAAAAAAACTAGTACATCCAACCAGGATTCAAACCCCGATCTCTGTAATCGGCAGTCTAATTTTTTTAGCACCCGTATTACTTACTATCCGGTCGGGTTTTAGGGATTAAAAAGGTTATATTTAGAGGAAGTGTACCTGCATTTTCGTCAAGGTCAAGTGGAAAATAATTTTGGGAAAGTCAACATCAGTACACCCGACCCAGATTCAAACCTTGATCTCCCCGTTATCGGTAATCTAGTATACTGTGAGAGCAGTGCCTTAGAACCATGCGGCCACCGAAGCAGATTCTATTTCGAGAGTGAAGCCTTAAAACATTCAATCACTGAAGCTGGTCAATTAAATCGTCAATTAAATATTAATAATGATAGCGGTGTCAAAGGATAGGGCTATGTCTAGGTAATACTTTTGATTAACTTAACCTGCGACGAGACGAGCATCCAACACAGCATACTCCAACCTGCATCGGTGAGCAAGCAGTCTAGCTTCATGGTTATTAAATCTGGCTTACCAATGGGGTGGATAGAGGGGGGGATCAGGGTTCGACTCCTTTCCGAATGTACTAAGGGTGTTTTTCCCCCTAAACTGTGTCCTACTTTTCTTCCACGTCTAAAATTATATCTTCCCCATCTATTCCCCATTAGCGTAATTAATACTTATTTATATATACAAGTAAGTATTATATATGTATATAAAAATAAGTATTAATTGCTAATGGGGCATGGATGAGGAATATATATCAAAGTTCTCCTTGGTGGTACTAAAACGTGGTAAAAATATATTATATCCTAGTATCCGATTACAGGAACGAGTGCCAAATACTGGACGGAAAATGAAGTAGTAAATTAAGTAAACTTAGTTTTAAGGTAGCCCAAGTATCATAGAGCTCGTTCTGAATATTATTGCTGCTAAACCAATTAGTGGTCAGATAGTAAGGCTACTAAGAGGGAATCACAGTTTCGACTACACGATAGTAAACTAATCCATGGGGAAGTAATGAGGAGGGTAGCTCAGAGAAAATATACTCACACTTTGTCGAGAGAGTATGGAAATACCATGGATAAAATCTTATTTGCAAAACCACCTACAACGCACATGGATGAAAAAGATAAAATTAATTAGTAATGTACCTGTATCTGCATGGAAGATGAGTGTAAAATAGTTTAGGGAAATATTTTAGCCCCAAACTGTCGCAAGTAAACTCAACCAAAATACATATGCGGTTGTATTAATTAAAATGAGAATTTCATTCAAGAGTACACACATCAATTAGAACCAAGCTCAAAATTATGTTTTGAAATGGCACTATTAATAATAGTTTGTTTATAAAAGAGAGTAAAAAAGCGGGTTGAAAATATGAGCACTAAAAACAATAGTTTATTTTAGAAATCCCATGTTATTACCATCCCGGTATATGTGCATGCATTTCACAATTGGAATAGGGATGATGGAGGTATAATTTAGAGGAAATGTACCCGGATTTGTGTGGAGGGGGGGAGGGCAGAAAACTATCTAGCAAAAAATACCTCCACTACAGTCGAAATTCAATCCTTGACTTTCCCGTCAACGGAAAACAAAACTAATTGAAATTAAGATGTAAGTTATGTCACGGGAATATCAATTTTAGTATTACTAGTATTAAAAAGTTGTAAAACGATATTAATGATAACTATTTGTCAACAGGAATAGATGGTGTTTGCTGCTCGCTTTTGAAGGGATACTATAAAGGAATCCCCTTTCAAAAATATTTCAAATACAAGTGTAGTTCAGTCACGATAAATTAAACCCCCCTTTTTTTTTTTTTTTGACAATTTTGACAAGGATGAATAAACTTACACTGAGCACCAACGCATATGGTGTAGTGCTAATCAATCATTTTTGACATGGGTAGAGCAAAGTTGACATGTTCTATAAAAAGAAAATAATCAAAGGCTTATTATTATTAATATTTTGAAAAAAACATGTTATCCTAAAAGATTGAACTTACTGTGAATGAATAAACGAGTAGTCTACATAGGTAGCCACGGGGGCTAGGCCCTCAATCTTTCTTGTCTGCATTACATGTGACTGGAGCTCCAAGTTCGAATCCCGACCGGGTGTACCACAGCTTTATCCGGTATCCGATTTTCACTCTTCCTCAACATTCATAAGCGTACATTTCTACTACATCATTTCCTCATCCTACTCCACAAGTGTAAATATGAGGATAGCCCGCACGGGACAAATATCAAGACGAGACGCCAAAAAAAGAGGTAACATTCGTGAGATAATCTATGCATATAATAAAACTGTAAATTTTTCTGTACGTTCTATTTAGTCTGTTTGTTTCCAGTAAACTGGAAAGTGATATCGGATCGAGATGGGACGTATTATTTTGTACTTCTTATTTTAAAGAATAAATGATAAACTAAATACCACTACACTATCTCTTCAGAGAGTGAAGCAGTGTCGAAATAGATCAAACTGTTAATGCGGCTAAATTTGCGTTTTTAATTTATAAAATGCAAGTATATTAACTTTTAATGTAATATTCTTTGTAAGTCTCCTTAGCAACGAGGATTTGGAAATATCCACAAATCTATTATAAATCTTCTTGGTAACAAGGGGTTTGGAAATATCAACAAACCATGAATGTATAATATATTTTTGTTCTGTCTTACTTATCGCTAAATCAACTGCAATACCAACAGTAATTACAGAACACATTTCAATCTTAAATCCAGTGAGAAACTATATTTTGTGTCGGTTGATTTATATTCACATTAACAGGCAAATCATGTTGCTTTAACAAATAAAACCACTTAGGTAACTTTCAACATCTTTATATTTTATCGTACAATTTTATGGATACATATTCAAAGGAATAGATTAATTATCCCATTAAAAGGCAGAAAGTATTAATTAACTACAGCAAGCAGCAGTACATAGGAGACTATTTAAATGTTAATAAAGATATTTAAATTAATAATTTATTCCAATAACTGTGATATTTTGTTTTGTTTGTTCCTACTCCTCTCACTTACGGTTAAGTGGAAACATGGGTATCTATATATTTCCAAAACTTATGTAAAAAACTACTTTTCTTTGAGCTTACTCCGATGGCCGCATGGTCTAAGTCGTCACTCTCACAATAGATTATCCCAATAATATTCAATCTTTTTTGTTCGTTTATCCCCAGATATAATGTATCTTGAACTTTGTATCCCAAAAGGGGTTGGTGCATAATACCAGCTACATATATTTTAATATCTTCATCCAAAATTTAAAAAATAACGTTGCCAAATCGTATGTCCTTAAATTTCAGGTATATTGTGGATAACTCTAAATCTGGCCTTGGCTATTTAATGATTATCAATAAAAAATATATATTATAATATATTATAATAAATTTATTTTTGTTTATTTAATTTTATGTACCCCCTAAGATATATCCGCTTACCTCAGGTTGCATACCACTGGATTGGACTGCCAATGATCGGGAGGTTGGGGTTCGAATCCCAGTTGGGTATAGAACCTACTGAGAGTGTTTTCCTAAATGGTTTTTCAATCTGCATCGTCGCAAATGGGGATACACTTTCTATAAATTAAACCTTCTTCATCCCTAGCTCATTAGAGTAAATAGTACGTATTATGCGTAAAAACCGAACAGGTATTAAGACCCGTTGATAAAAAAACTTATAATTGTTGTTAAAGATTGAAATTGGTCAGGGAGGTATAAGAGCAACCAATTGAAGTATTTAAATAATCGTAGAGGGACAACCTTAAACAACCATAAGTGTCTGAATATTTAATATTTTTCTAAACTGTGATGATTTTATCTCCAAAGTTTTTTTAACAATGTATATAAAATTTATTTTTACATATCTTTTTATTGCTCTTAGGAAAATATTGCGTTCTAAGGATGGCGTTCATTTCTGAGCTCAGTTTATATTTTGTTTGAAAGTTTGTTTTTAAATTAGATTGGAAAGTATATAAAAAGTATAGTCGGATGTTGAACATAATAATGTAATTTAGTTTTGCTATCTGTCTGTCCGCATGAATTATTCAAACACTTCTAAACATCCCAAAATCTAAAATCTGGCATGCTGATGGCTCTAGAGAAACTCCTAAAACTGAAAATTCAATATGGTGGATTAAAAATAGTGGATCAAATTGGGCCAAAAACATTTAAAATGAATACCTTAGTTCCGTTTCTGTACTGTAAATTGTTCCAGTTCTATTTAACTTTTATTTGTTTAATTCTTTAACAATAAAATATAATATATGCTATGTTACTCATTTTTCTTTTTAATTAGCACCAATACTACAAAATATTATTTATAGAGAAACTATAATAATTATAGTCTTCAAAATAAATTTCAGCTTTTAGCACATATTTATATTGTCATCTGTATTTTGATATTTTGTTTCAAATAGCCTACTTTTCACGTTTGGTAACACAATTTAAAACACTAAAGGATTAATATTTATAAATAATTAAAGATTTGATTACTTTTTCCTGAGATTAATTTTATCTATTATAAAATAACAAAATTACTCTTTAGATTCCCCGTGTGAATAAAGGAAACACCAGCTAGATTTTCTGCGCATTAGAATTTTTATGGGGTTTTCCTTTCCTTCTGGATAAAAGATAAGGACACCAAATTATCAACTTTTAGAAAGCGGGTCTTTCTGTCAATTTGTTTGTTTACAGTAAAATCAAAAAGTTGATCATCCGATTGATACGGGACCTCTTCTGTTGTACTCATTATTTTTCAAAGGAACATGGTAAACTATAGTATGATTTTGGTAGGAAGAACAGTAGAAGTTAGCTACTAAAGTTACTTAAACAATTTTAATATATTCATACATCAAGTCATGTTATCTGAAGTTGTCATTTTTGATTGATAATATCAACACCCATAAAATAGCACAAATAATAGAGTAAAATGTTATCAATGTTGGCTGCAAAGAAATATGTTTGTATTTTCTCTACCGTTCTTCCAACCAAAATCAGGCTATATATACCAACACGCTAGCTCATCAACGAGAGAAGTAGTATAAAGAAAATAATTTTCGTAATAACTGAACACTGGGAAAATGTAACGATCATTGACTTTACTTTCTTTTATTTAAGCAGGTGGGTGTGATTTAGGATGACCTTGATGAAAGCAAACAAAAATAAGGAACTTGCCAGTAACTTAAATAATAGCCAATCGGTAAAGATTCGAAAAACATTTGGCAATTTTTAAAAGTTCAACATATATATATACGTACAATACTAGGTGACATTTGGTTGTTACTTTCTCATGTAAAGACATAACTCAACAAAGTGGGTTCTTCAATGAAATGACTATCTCTTTGCCTGTCTTAGGTGCACCACATATTTCACTCAGGGCAGGTACAGAAGAGGCAAAGGTTCCAGTCAAGGCACCATTGACACCAGTCCTCAGAGAGTTTTTAATGGTGCAAGTGACATGGTGTGTGAATTACAGGAACTTCTGCTTCTGCTTTGGATGACGAATCAGACTGGATCCCTAATTTTTAAACTTTCAAGCAAACTCATAACTCATGATCTCGCAAACCACAGACTGTACCAAAACAGAACTAATTTTAAAATGTTTCTATTATCTTGCGAGTTGGTGTTTTTTTTTTCTGCCTCAATCTGACAACGCTGGGAAAATCAAAGACGTTCCAAAGGATTGAGCGATGGGATACAACAACATTTCATTGTACAAGATAGGTAAACGATAGTAAACACTATTATTGTATCGAGTGCATCATATAATACGATTTGTTTGGTTTTATTAAGAACTATCTTTCCATTTGTTTGCAACAAAGTTTATTATCTCAAAACTGGATCAGATTATATAAGTATCAGTTAAACGTCTTCTTGCATTAGTTACCTAAGCTTATTTAGTAGCGTGCTTGTCTGTACATTTAAATCACTAATTAATTTGAAATAATTATAGCAATATTTTATCTTCGAAACTATTTTTAAAACATAAATATACCCTAGAGCAGTTATTTCCAACCTGGGGGTCGCGGCGTTAATCCGAAGGGGTCGCATGTTTTGTGAGGACTATAACCTTATACTGTATTAACTCTCTTACGAGATTTTGATGAGTATAGTTAAGTTCAAAATCCAAATAAAACCAAATATGTTGGTTATCTAACACCAACTGCATGTTTACCAACAGAGTTTCAGCAGCCTCATATTTGGGTGAGTGGCACTGCAAGCGCTCGATTTGTTCAAATTCAGAATATTCGCCAAGTTCTTGATTCACTTCTGTGAGCTCTCATTCGCTTTCGTGTAAAAGCCGAGTGTTAACGAAGCTGAGTCAGCCTGTTTCCCTGAGTGGTCAACCCCCGATCGTGCGCAATGTGTGTTTATCTGGCAATCTTGTGACACTGTAGTACTGTAGTTTTCATTTTTGTGTGTTTACATAAGTTTCCCTCCTTTGTTCACAAAAGTACATGTGAATTACATTATAATTAATAATGACATAGATAAATTTCTAAAATGAAGTTCTGCTAGTTGCAGCAGGGAAGAGTCTGGTAAGAAAATAAAAGTTAGAAAGTATGTTGAAGATTTTTTATCGTTTTGTTTCACTAGGGTTGAAAAAGATGGCGAGGAGAGACCCTTGTGCTTGCTGTGTTTGTCTGTTTTACCTTCAGAGAGTATGAAACCTAACAAGCTGAAGCGACATATGGTATCATAACACAACTAGCATCAGGAAAACAAGGTGATTTTTTTAAAGAAAAAATTGGAAGAATATTCTGGACAGTCCAAATCTATTATAAAAATGACAAGCATTCCTACCAATGGACTTCTGGCATCATACAAAGTTTCATATATAATCGCAAAATGTAAGATGCCTCATTCTGTTGGAGAGACACTCGTTTTGCCTGCCGCTGTCGAAATCACTGAAATAATGTTTGACAAAGCATCCGCAGATCTAGTCCGGAAGATCCCTCTGGAAGATAACATAGTGGGAAGACGAATATCTGATATGGCGCAAGACATACAATAACAACTGACCAAAGATTTAAAAGTGTTAAAATTTGCAATACAGGTCAACAAAGCCACTGACTCAGTGAAGTATGCCCATCTTATATCTTATGTTCGCTACATCAATAACATATCTGTCAAAGAGGAACTATTATTCTTCAAGCCAATTCTGGGAAGAGCCAGTGCCGAGGGACTTTTCAAGATTTTGGATGATTTTTTGACAACAAATGAGGTGAGGTGGGAAAATTGTGTTGGGATGTGCAGTGATGGTGCTCCTGCCATGTCTAGAAAAAGAAGTGGTTTACAAGCTCTCGTGAAAGGAATGGCTCCCAACACCATCTAGACTCACTGTATGATCCACAAGGAGTCACCTGGATCAAAAAACGTGAGTACAAAACTAAGTGTTGTCTTTAGTTCCATCATTAAAATAGTTAACTACATTAAGACAAGACCAACTGAATCGCGTTTGTTTTCTCCCTTATGCGAGGGAACAGGGGCTGAACACAAAGCTCTTTCATAGTACTACTTTGCTCCACGCTGGTTGTCACGTGGGAAAGTGCTCTCAAGGATGTTTGAACTGAAGGATGAAATTAGTCTTTACTTCAAAGACAGTGACTATCCCGGGAATAAAAATTAGATCAATGAAAACAGTTTCTTCTATTTCAAACTAGCGTATCTTGCTGATATATTTGAAAGACTTAATATTTTAAACACATCACTGCAGGAGACTGGATCGAACAGTTTAACTTCAAGTGACAAGGTGAGCGCTTTTATTGAGAAATTGAATCTATGCCTGGCTAAAGTTGAAGAAGGTTTTTTTGACATGTTCCCAAGAGTGAACGAATCGCTTGAAGAACATGACAATGTGGGCCACGATTTTAACACATTTTTTTTATCACTGACCACCTCATATTGCTAAAATTATTATTCAACAAATATTTGAAGGAATCTGTTGATGTCAGTAAAAATGAGTGGGTGCGAAATTATTTTTCTCTTAAGGCAAAAAAGAGGCTCTCAACTAGTGAACAAGAAAAACTGATAGACCTGTCCTCGGATCGCACAATGGAACACAATTTTAAAACATGTGAGATAACACAGTTTTGGCTTCAGGCTGAAAATGAGTATCCAACAACGAGTGCAAAGGCTGTAGCTCTTGCCATTTTCCCCGACCTATCTCTGCGAAACAGGATTTTCTGCTGTAGCTACTATTAAAATTAAATATAGAGATCGGCTTAACATAGAGCCGAATCTCAGATTGGCTATATCTTCACTGGTGCCAAAATTTAATAAACTCTGTGCATCAATGCAGGCTCAAAAATCCCAATATCTGTGCAGCTTATGAAATTATTATGCTATCCATACACTTTGTTCTTTTAAATTATTTATTAAAAGTGAGTGATACCTTTGATAATAGTTATATAATCATTTTCTATCAATTCAAAATATAAGTTCTAAATGTAAGGTGTCGCGACAATCTCAGAGTAAAAAATTGGGGTCGCACTCCAAAAAAGGTTGAAAACCCCTGCCCTGAAAGTTCTCATTATGTCATTAATAATTAGAATGCTTCGCCTTATTTTTAAATATGTATATTTTTATGTCATAAATTCCAATAATTTAGTTTTTAAATAATAACCTACACACACAATTTCAAAATTACTGTATATTTTTAATTTATCTTGTTTAATTATTTTTAAAGATGAATATTGTGGCAGTCCACATATAATCAAATACCTTGTATATTATTACAAAAATATTTAAAACAATTCATATGCTTACTAAAATATCTTAAAATGAAAGGTAAATTTTGTCAAGCGAGTAGAATTAAAAAAATAGAACAGTCAGGATTTGATTATGAGAAGTCTATATTATGATGTCACGTAGTTGGAAGCTAGTATCAATAAAATTAAAATATATATTTGGGCCATTTCACACAAACAAATATTTTTATTGAATGCTTAGATGAATTGTCGGAAGCAATCATATGCTTTACTTCTGTAAACCTAATTTGTAAAAATGATAGATTTATTTCAACAAAATATTTCTCAGAAGGCTGCAACCAAAGAGGGGGATGGCATTCATTTTGTTTTATGATGATTTACTCGCCAGACAAGCACTGTTTCTCACGGTGGGAGGCTGGCGAGTAGAATTCTCTCGCAAGCCGCTGGTTTGACGTCAGTTTTCTCAGTGCCTTTCAAAATTCGGTCTTTGCGAGACTGTGTGTGAGATACAAGCAGTACCCTAGATACTTGTGACCCACACGTTTCAAAATTAAAGATCCTGCTACGTCTGCTCTGCGTGCAATGTGCGGTGGGTTTATTGAATATGTTTGTTATTACTTTTATACCCAGCACTGAACCAACTCTTGTCATACTACTTTTCATACGGCAAACCCTTTTTTTGTTTAAACAATTGTATTAGTAGAATTAGTTTGCAGATGACTTGATGGTATGGGGTTAAAAGGAAGAGGAAGCACAGGAACAACTGCAGGAGTGGAATGAGGAAGTGAATGAGTGTGGAATCCAATTTAGTATGGTGAAAAATGAAGGAATGGTGATGACAAGGCAGAGAACAAGGCCAAGAAAGGTGATAGAACTGGATGGAGCAAATTTTAAGGTAGCAAAGAGCGTAAAACATATTGTTAGTGTGATTGAGGCAAAGGGGGGCAAAAGAGAAAACATAGTGAGAGAAGGGCAGCAGGGAGAGGTTTTCTACAGGTGTATTAGAGACCTACTATGGAAAAGAGAGGTGCCCTGAAGTGTAAGGAATTGTTGTATATAACATACTTCATTCCCATAGTTACGTATGCAGCGAAATCTTGGACAATAGAGAAATAAAAAGAAGTGGAGGCCATGAGAATGAAGTTTTTGTGGATCATGCTAGCTGTCACCACCAGAGTTAGGATTAGGAATGAAGATGTACGGTCAAGAGTTGGGGTACAGGGGGTACATGAGATAGTTGAAGAAGCAAGGATGAGATGGTACGGACAAGTAATGAGGATGGAAGGGAAGAGGATTCCACGAAGATTGATGGATGAAGTATGTAGGGTAAAGACCACAAGGGAGACCAAGAAACAGGTGGGAGGAATAGATAGCAACAAGCGTGTAAGTGAGAGGAGAAGAGTGGAAGAGTATGCAGGAGGAAGAATGATGGAAGGATAGGGAGAGCTAGAAGCATTTTACTAAACGGACCCGGCCATAAGCTGGAAACAGTTCATGGTGATCATGATGATGATGATGAGTATAATTTAACGTGCACTATATTAATAAAAGAATCACACACTAAATTAACTCTATATAGACACAACAGTCACCCTCACCAGTGTTCACGTGGCTAAAGATTAGTATTAAATTTTACCCCACGTCCTGAAACCTATTCGCGCAGTACGAATTTATTAATTACGTTAGTGAAGTTAAAATGAATAAGGCACATGTTGACAGTAAATGTACACGCAATTGCATTATAGAAGAGTGGTGAACTATTTAAGAAAATCCACTCTCATTACACCGGACTGGGATTCAAACCCCAATCTTCCCAACTCCGGCAATACGATTCCACACGAGATTGACGCCTAAAAGATGCAACCATTAATGCGGGTGTCTCGTGATGGACTGTATTGCCAGTGATGGATCTATCAAGTATAGATTCTAGGCTGGGTTCATGAGGTGGGGTAGGTTTTCCTTACCTCTGCATATTAATGCGGGTGCACTTACTCTAAAACTAGTTAGCTCATATTTATCCATAAAGGGACCGCCTCAGCAAGCGAGAAGTTGCCGTGCAAACGTTCAGCTCTAACGCAATATTTAATTCTACGATGCGTTATTTCAAAATATGGTATACGCCAAAATAATGAAGTCGAAAGATTCCAACAAGGCACTTTTTCCTTAACAACCCTACAGTTTGAATTTTTTTAGTAAAAAATATTTGAAAATATGACATTAGCTCATATTCAACGACTTTTTATTCATATTTGCAGAGCTATGCGCATAGGAAAGGGCTCTCGATTCTACCTTTCTCTCTCAAATATTTTTTTTAATTAAAAAAAATTGTAGCCTCACAACCAAAAATTTAAAGATATTTGAGAACTAGCAGTGAGCTTTCCTCTTTACCTTGAGATGAGAAGTTTTCTTTCCACTCTTTCCTATTCACATGATGGGAAAGTGTGGTTGTGGGGGAGGGGATAAAGGGAGTATTAGCTTAGATAGAACAGAGAAGTAGTTTCAGAAAAGACACAGACCATTGTATTTTAGGACGTGTGGTCTGACACTGATTGATTTCTTCTTGATGATTGAGACGGCCGCCTTAAAAACTATGCTCTTAGGATGAGTTTATATTCATACATAATGCATAAATATTGGTGAATTGCTTAAGGCACATAATGAATATAAGTTGAAAAGATTTTATTTCAATTATAGAGCTCATAATCGAATTATTGGACTCGAGCCAATATCAGCCAGGAGGATGAGTAGAGAGGCTGTATCAGCCAGGAGGATGAGGAGAGAGGCTATAACTGCCAGGAGGATGAGTAGAGAGGCTATAACTGCCAGGAGGATGAGGAGAGAGGCTATAACTGCCAGGAGGATGAAAGAGACTTTATCAGCCAGGAGGATGAGGAGAGAAGCTCTAGAAAGTTAAAGGCAAGTACACAGATTCAATAGAAAATAAAATATGTTCATAAGTGAGATTGTATTATAGTAAATAGCTATACTTGTTTGTTAAAAACTATTTTTTATTTTCCTCAATGACTGCGATACTAAATATAGTTGAAATGAAGAGGAAATAGTGTTGAATTCTGTTATTTAGAAGTAGAGCTACCCTAATATCAATGAAATTAATACAATCAGAGCCAAAGAAAGAATTAAATCCCATTTAATAATGCAGGCACTACTTAAATAAGATTAATTTTATGTTCCAAAATATACTATTTAATTAGAGTAAATTGTGTTTTTTGAGTGAACCCTTGGATGAAGTAATCTTAGAAATATTATCTACCTGAGCAAAAAGTTTAGCTAGCTTCTAAAAACAAAAACAACCTATTTTAATAATACCTTAATCACCACGTTCCATTTTATTTATATTTTGAATTGTGTATTATTCACTATTCCCTATTAGCTATGCTTTATGCAAACTTTCCAGTTACATGCTATTATAGCTACTGATATAAAGTAGATTCACCACTCGAGTTTACTTGGATGACAGCTCAAAAAGTTACTTGAAATAGTCCCTAATTTATCCCTACGCCAACAACTGACATCCGTCATTTTGGATAGCTGTAATGAAAACATATGGTTTTGTATGAATGTTACAGTTGACCATAGTAACTTAGGGCAGTAGTATTTATATTTATTTGAGGTCCAGCCACAAAACCTATTTATCGTTTTATTCCACTTTAAAAAATATTATTCACAGCATTTTGACAAAAGGTCAAACGAATACAGCTTTAAAATGGCGACCGACGAGTTTAAACCACGTGATTGATCATGACGCAAACAAGCTCTTTACAATGATGTACCCACGCGGTGGATTAAAATATTTTATTCAGTTTAATAACTCGAAATACGATCAAATATACATAAAATAATATATTATATATAAGAAATATTATAAGCTTTTCTCTTTAACCAGTAAATACGATGCTTGCATTGAAAGGTATTAGTGTATGCACTATATTACACGTTATAAATAATATTCCAAAACAAAAAATAAGTAGGCTACTTTTAACTATGTTTAAAATATTGTTTACAATTGGATTAAAAGGAATTATTAAATATAATAAAATAGTGTGGGAAAAGTTAAGTTTACGTTATTTTAAATGTAAATTATAACATGTAATTAAAAAACTTATCACTTATAAAATAGTGACATTTTACAAGTGTTGGCAACCCAAAACCTAAACATGTGATTTTTTCAACTGTCATTCGGGTAAAAAATGTTATGGTGAATAGACTCTAGTTTTTCAAACTTTCGAGTTAAGTCGTCTCCAAATTAACATTTTATCCTGTGTTTATAACATGCATGAGACCTACCAATAAAATAGCACTTGAATAAAGGTATCTGTCAAACGTGACGATTTAGTGTTACGACCATTTATTTCCTCGTTGAATAACATATTTCCAAGTAATCCTTATCTCTTAATTAAGTTTAAGTTATCTCTTAAGATGTACTTTATCTTTAAGCTTACACATGTTAAAATATTATTTTATGTTGTAGGTATGCAAGCACCACGCGTGATACTGTACAGGTATTTTATTAAGTACATCTATATTTAGCGAACAAAATTAAACACAGCCCCAGTTTGTCAGTAGAAACATTCTCCGGATTCCTGGTTCACCTCTAGGAACACGTCCCGACAGAGGAGAGATTGTGTGCCACGCCGCTACGAGTAGGGAACAAATTTAATTTCAATTACTCGGCAATATCTGGTAGAATATGATATTTCTACCAAACTCTTACACTGCCCCGTTGGTATCATGGTCTAGACCAGCGGTTCCCAAACTGTGGTACGCGTACCACCAGTGGCACGTACAGTTATTCCTGGTGGTACGCCGTGAGAAAATCAAACAAAACAAGCAAATTAAAGTCGGAAAATTATAGGACCTCATCAAATCTTATAAATATACCCGGAACAAGCCCAACAAGAAGGAAAATAGATTTAAATAGGGTTTGGAGGAGTGGCAGCACTGATTATAGCTCAAACAGCCATGCAGTCTGTTTTATTATATTCCTGGGCGCCATTAAAAATATACCTAAATAGGAATTAATGTCCAGCATTATCTTGGTGGTAAGCTATTGAAAAAGTTTTGGAACCCGGTGTTTATAGTATCAGGCTCGCTATATAGTGTATTGCCCGTGAAGGGAAGATCAAGGTTCGAACCACAGCCGGATACACTTTGGTGGTGGAGAGAGGAAAGGGGGATTCTACAAACTATGTCCCACTATGTTCTTCCCATGTGAATGCATTTTCTCTAAAACTACCCTTTAGCTTTCACAATTTATACCCGTGGTATTAAACGAACTAATACAATAGATTAGTTTAACACCAAATGATTAGTAGTAGCTTTCAAGTTTGTTTTTACTTTCTCTCTATCTTACAGGTAGAGAAAGTATTGTGATCGTCAAAAAAATCGAACTCGAGATTTTGATGAATTTTGACGTTTCATGACTTCCTGAATCCGAAAAAGTGGTTTTTGAATTTCCGTCTGTCTGTCTGTCTGTCTGTCTGTCTGTCTGTCTGTCTGTACCTCCAACTAGAGCCTAAACTATTTTACCGATTGAGCTGAAACTTGATATCTAGGGTTTTCATAGGGTTGCCCCGAGGGGTTTTTGGAATTGGATATCTACCCCTAAAATTAAGGGTAGTTTACTAAAGGGCAAAAAGAGAAAAAGTCGATTTTCTCAAAATCGGCTCTAACGATTTTGATTAAATTTCATTTATGAACATAAATAAATATTTCAAACAAAATGGCTACTCTCAATATTTCGGCAAAATCGTTTTAAGGGCTCCGGTCTGATGCGTAAATTAACATTTTTTATAATAGCTCCGAAACTATTTGAGATATGAAATTACTTATTATTACAAATATGTATATATATTTTTAATACAAATATTTTATTCGAAACATATTTTTATAAAATCAATAACTTTCAATATATACGCAATTATATATATATTTTTAACTTTTTGGGCATTAAAGCTTAAGTATTGCGACCGTAAGAAAAACTAACCTGAAATGTTGATGGATGTCGACGTCTCATGACCCCCCGAACCCTTAAAAATAGTCTTTGCAATGCCGTCTGTCTGTGTGTCTATTAAAACTTAAAATTAAGGGTAGTTTACTGAATGGCAAAAAGAGAAAAAGTCGATTTTCTCAAAATCGGCTGCAACGATTTTGATTAAATTTCATTTATAAACATTAATTAATATTCCAAACAAAATGGCTACCCTCAATATTTCGGCAAAATGGCTTTAAGGGCTCCGGTCTGATGCGTAAATTAACATTTTTTTAAATAGCTCCGAAACTATTTGAGATATGAAATTACTTAGCATTACAAATATGTATATATATTTATAATACAGATATTTTATCCGAAACATATTTTTATAAAATCAATAACTTTCAATATATACGCAATTATATGAATTTTTTTAACTTTTTGGACATTAAAGTTTAAGTATTGCGACCGTAAAAAAAAAACTAACCTGAAATGTTGATGGATGTCGACGTCTCATGACCCCCCGAACCCTAAAAAATAGTATTTGCAATGCCGTCTCTCTGTGTGTCTATAAAAACTTAAAATCAAGGGTAGTTTACTGAAGGACGAAAAGAGAAAAATTTGGTTTTCTCAAAATCTGCTTAAACGATTTTGATTAAAATTCGTATCTAGGCGTTGATTAAGATTATAAATAAACTGGCTATTTTCATTTTCCTATGAAAATGATTTTTAGGGTACATTACAGAAGCGTTAATTTCCGTATCTCCACAACTATTGGAGAAACTAAAGAACTTATCATTGCAAAATTGTAGGACTATTAGAAATAAAAAACTTTTATTTGACATATATTTTTATAAAAACAGCAGTTTCTGAGATATTTGCAAATATATTAATACAATTTTGTGAGCTTTAGTTGTAAACATATACTACTTAAGTCTTAACGCAATAATACTCCAATGCCATAGAGTAATTAAATATAAGTAAGTATCTAAAAAAAGTATGTTATTTTTACTTAAATCTCTTAGGAGAAATGTTTGCATAGCAATGATCTATCTCCATTTTAGACTCAATAGTCAATATTTACATTTTTTATTGGTCAAAATGTATAAATGAATAATTAAATATCAATGCGATGACTTGAAGATCTGCAACACCTTTTAAAATGTTAAAATTTTAACCAGAAATCGAAATTTTAATACGAAGTGTTGACCCTTGTGGAAGACATTAAACTGTTTGAAATGTTCTTAGGTGGACAAAGATGCGCCTCTTTTCTCATTGATTCTATATCATTGTATATTATTTTATGCGTGTTCTTATGTGGAGTGGTGATGATACAATGTACATTATTCCGTTCAGAAATCTTACGAGTTTATAGAAAGAGAGAGAAAGTCTGTGCGGTGTGCCGTACCATTTATTTACTTTCTCTCTATCTTACAGGTAGAGAAAGTATTGTGATCGTCAAAAAAATCGAACTCGAGGTTTTGATGAATTTTGATGTTTCATGACTTCCTGAATCCGAAAAAGTTGTTTTTGAATTTCCGTCTGTCTGTCTGTCTGTCTGTCTGTCTGTCTGTACCTCCAACTAGAGCCTAAACTATTTTACCGATTGAGCTGAAACTTGATATCTAGGGTTTTCATAGGGTTGCCCCGAGGGGTTTTTGGAATTGGATATCTACCCCTAAAATTAAGGGTAGTTTACTGAAGGGAAAAAAGAGAAAAAGTTGATTTTCTCAAAATCGGCTCTAACGATTTTGATTAAATTTCATTTATGAACATTAATAAATATTCCAAACAAAATGGCTACTCTCAGTATTTCGGCAAAATCGCTTTAAGGGCTCCGGTCTGATGCGTAAATTAACATTTTTTATAATAGCTCCGAAACTATTTGAGATATGAAATTACTTAGCATTACAAATAGTATATATATTTATAATACAAATATTTTATTCGAAACATATTTTTATAAAATCAATAATTTTCATTCTATACGCAATTATATATATATTTTTAGCTTTTTGGACATTAAAGCTTAAGTATTGCGATCGTAAAAAAAACTAACCTGAAATGTTGATGGATTTCGACGTCTCATGACCCCCCGAACCCTAAAAAATAGTCTTTGCAATGCCGTATGTCTGTGTGTCTATTAAAACTTAAAATTAAGGGTAGTTTACTGAAGGGCAAAAAGAGAAAAAGTCGATTTTCTCAAAATCGGCTTTAACGATTTTGATTAAATTTCATTTATATACATTAATAAATATTCCAAACAAAATGGCTACCCTCAATATTTCGGCAAAATGGCTTTAAGGGCTCCGGTCTGATGCGTCAATTAACATTTTTTTAAATAGCTCCGAAACTTTTTGAGATATGAAATTAAATAGCATTACAAATATGTAATTATATTTATAATACAGATATTTTATCCGAAACATATTTTTATAAAATCAATAACTTTCAATCTATACGCAATTATATGAATTTTTTTAACTTTTTGGACATTAAAGTTTAAGTATAGCAACCGTAAAAAAAAAACTAACCTGAAATGTTGATGGATGTCGACGTCTCATGACCCCCCGAACCCTAAAAAATAGTATTTGCAATGCCGTCTGTCTGTGTGTCTATAAAAACTTAAAATTAAGGGTAGTTTACTGAAGGGCGAAAAGAGAAAAATTAGGTTTTCTCAAAATCTGCTCAAACGATTTTGATTAAAATTCGTATCTAGGCGTTGATTAAGATTATAAATAAACTGGCTATTTTCATTTTTCTATGAAAATGATTTTTAGGGTACTTTACAGAAGCGTTAATTTCCATATCTCCACAACTATTGGAGAAACTAAACAACTTATCATTGCAAAATTGTAGGACTATTAGAAATAAAAAACTTTTATTTGACATATATTTTTATAAAAGCAGCAGTTTCTGAGATATTTGCAAATATATTAATACAATTTTGTGAGCTTTAGTTGTAAACATATACTACTTAAGTCTTAACGCAATAATTCTCCAATGCCATAGAGTAATTAAATATAAGTATCTAAAAAAGTATGTTATTTTTCCTTAAAGCTCTAAGGAGAAATGTTTGCACAGCAATGATCTATCTCCATTTTAGACTCAATAGTCAATATTTACATTTTTTATTGGTCAAAATGTATAAATGAATAATTAAATATCAATGCGATGACTTGAAGATCTGCAACACCTTATAAAATGTTAAAATTTTAACCAGAAATCGAAGTTTTAATACGAAGTGTTGACCCTTGTGGAAGACATTAAACTGTTTGAAATGTTCTAAGGTGGACAAAGATGCGCCTCTTTTCTCATTGATTCTATATCATTGTATATTATTTTATGCGTGTTCTTATGTGGAGTGGTGATGATACAATGTACATTATTCCGTTCAGAAATCTTACGAGTTTATAGAAAGAGAGAGAAAGTCTGTGCGGTGCGCCGTACCATTTATTTAAATTTCTAATGTAAAGAAAAAAGTTATTTTAAACGTAACCATTTCTGACCTTGAGATTACGATGACTGTATACGTTTTGAGTGAAACTGAACCCAAACAAGTGTGTTTTACCAATATGTTTGTCCAAATGTCTGTTCCCGGCGACAGAACTGAAACGGTTTGATGGGTTTTGTTCAAAATTGATCTAAAGAATTTAAAAGGAAATTTATCAAGGCTATTTTTTTATTTTGACCTTAGCCTTCTAATTAAGGGTAGCTTACTGAGTTTTTTAATTACAAATTTTTGAAAATGGCTATAACAATTTTGTTTAAAATATATATCTGGGGAGTGTTTGACAGGATAAATGTGTGTGTAAAGTGAGGGGGGGGGGGGGGCGATTTGTACAAGGGTATTTTACTGATGAGTGATGACAGATATTGTTTAAATATGTTTGTTAATAAATAATATGACACAATCACACAAACTTTCTCATATTGTATATTATGGCTTCAAAGATAATTTTCAAAAATTGGTTTTGAATACACTATCCTTAATTAAGTTGTCTTACAAAAAATCATATCATCTTGTTAATCACAATAATCACTCTTTTATATATATTGTACACCAGATTGTTCAACTATATTAAGATAAATTCAAATTTTCGAAAATAACATATTGTAAACTATTCTAAAATTATTTATTATTGGTAAAAATAAAACATATTCTTATTTGTTATGAAAAAATATTCTCAGATTACCATTTTGAATTCAATTTTCAAGGTAAGTTTTAGAAAAATTCAAATTGTTTATATATATTGTCCTTTGATTAATTTGATTTTAATACATAGAGGTACATTATTATTTATGTAGTAAAATAGTCCCGCGATACCAATTATTGTAAACCCAATCCCTAACAATATTCAAATTAAAAAAACAATAATTACTAAACTACCCAAAACTGAACCGAGTTCTCCTCCTTTCCCCGCAAAAAAACAGATTAATTTGTCTCATTTTTTCGTCAAACACTACCTCTTATATACATTTTAAGCAAAATCGTTATAGCCATTTCAAACAATATTTCGAATCTTCAAAAATCACTTACCAACAAACGATTCTAAGAAATTTTTACCCGAAACCAAATAAACAATGAATTTATCATTTTATACACTGCCAAAGAAACCTATTTGGAACTAGATTATGAGGGCCATTTTAAAAATATATTAATTTTATTAAACGCCAGTTATCAGTGAATGAGTTTTACCCCCATAAATTATACAATGTCATACCACACAATTTCCAGATATACAATTTAATCAATAACACTAGAGCTATTTTCGAAATATTTAGAATTTTCAAAAATTTCCCAGCAGAAAACTAATCTTCAAAGAATTTTTGCCCCAAAATCAATCAAATAGCGATAATTGTCTTGTCAAACAATTAATAGATTTGCATTTTAAACCAAATCTTTGAAGCCATTTTCGAAAAATCTTGAAGTAAAAAAGAATACTCATAGTAAACTACCATTGGTTGAAGAGCTAGGGATGAAAAAAAAGAATTTTTGTGGTATAGCCCCATAAAATACGCATTTCAAGTTTGAACAAAATCTCTTAAACCCGTTATGGATCCGTGGCCCGTGACACACAAAAAAATATGCGGACAAACAGAATTGTATGAACCAATTTTTAGGCTCGTGCTCACATAAAACGTATTGTTTTTAATAAATGTACAAGTACAAAAAATATGCTTTAAGTATACAACCTGTGTTAATAATAAATATGTAAGTCTAAGGCAGGTTTCATCTTAACACATGATTGGTTTTGGAGCTTCCTGTGGTCTAAGGCGTCAGACTTGTAATTAATGTAAAAGTAAAAAATAAATATGCTTAATTGGGTCAATGAAATTGTTGATTTAAAAAAAAAGAAGCTAAGTGCATAAAATGAGGTTTCCCTAAGATCATTGTTAAATATTACTATTTTTTTTTAGATACCTACACCTGTTGGCATGGGGTTAAAGCGTCAAACTTGCAACATATAAGAGTTATTTAAAAAATACGCCTTAGAAGTACACCATAAGATTTCATTTAGAAGGTAAGGGTATATAAAATTTCTCTTTTCTATGTTTCTCAGTTTATGAGCAACTCTCTAAGCTAAGGCTGCTTATACCAGCCCTCCCGAGTCACAGATGGCTGTGATATCCGATAGCGCGAGACACTGTTGGTCGCTCATAGCTGACGATTCCAACCTCGTCCATCACAGACTCTGCCTTAAACTATGTATGAAGAATAACCCTGAGCAAGGGATGTATCCTGGATAGCTCTGTGGTAGAGCATTTACGCTCTAAACCAAATGTTACGGCTTCGATTCACACGTCCAGATGTGATTTTGTAACTACTTTAAATTGATTGAAATGTTGTTCCTTCCATACGGGCGGTGGCGTAATTACAAGGATTGGCAACCTGTGTGTTGATTTTCATAAATATTCTATATAATATAGATTATATAGAGAGAGTGAGATATACCACAAGACAAGGTTATAAAGCTGCAAGTATATTTTCTTTAACATTGAGACAAAGTATATATAAAAATAAGTACAGATTTATTAAACTTTTATGTTTAACATGATGTTAACAAAGTTATTAAGTTATTTTATTTTGGCTATCTATTTCTTCTTGGTATCATTTAGCTATCAATTAGATAGGTGAGAGTAAAATGGCTAATTGGTAATCTTGTGTGTTATGGATTGAAAGCAAGCTACTATGGTAATTATTAGTAATGAGGTGTATACAGGAAACTTTGGTAATTATTGGCAAGGAGGGGTGTACAGGAAACTATGGTAATTATTGGCAAGGAGGGGTGTACAGGAAACTATAGTAATTATTGACCAGGAGGGTGTACAGGAAATTGTGTTGATTATTGGCAAGGAGGAGTATACAGGAAACTATGGTAATTATTAGCCAGGAGGGGTGTACAGGAAACTATGGTAATTATTGGCCAGGAGGGGTGTACAGAAAACTGTGGTAATTATTGGCAAAGAGGGGTGTACAGGAAACTATGGTAATTATTGGCCAGGAGGGGTGTACAGAAAACTGTGGTAATTATTGGCAAGGAGGGGTGTACTGGAAACTATGGTAATTATTGGCCAGGAGGGGTGTACAGGAAACTATGGTAATTATTGGTCAGGAGGGGTGTACAGAAAACTGTGGTAATTATTGGCAAGGAGGGGTGTACAGGAAACTATGGTAATTTTTGGCAAGGAGGAGTATACAGGAAACTATGGTAATTATTGGCAAGGAGGGGTGTACAGGAAACTATGGTAGTTATTGGTAAGGAAGACTATACAGAAACTATGGTAATTACTGGCAAGGAGGGGTGTACAGGAAACTATGGTAATTATTGGCAAGGAGGGGTGTACAGGAAACTATGGTAATTATTGACAAGGAGGGGTGTACAGGAAACTATGGTAGTTATTGGTAAGGAAGACTATACCGAAACTATGGTAATTACTGGCAAGGAGGGGTGTACAGGAAACTATGGTAATTATTGGCCAGGAGGAGTGTACAGGAAACTATGGTAATTATTGGCCAGGAGGGGTATACAGGAAACTATGGTAATTATTGGTGAGGAGGGGTTGTCAGGAAACTATGTTCAGCTTTAGTCAGTTCGAATTTTCAATGGTTGCACGTGGGGGTTAGTTCTCTCATCATATCAGCCCATAACCCTTCTTACTCACTCTTTATAATACATGGTTGGTATTAATTATGCATTTTGGGCCTTGTAGATTGTAGTTTATTATATAAAGAGGTCCTGAGAAGAGTGGGTGAGAAAAGAACCATTTTGGATGTGATTTTTGTG
>JAVRXN010000008.1:58869720-58874720 GCA_033556935.1 Timema podura
TGCGCTTAGGTAATTACGTAAGCAGTTTTCTCTTAATAATACAACTCAAATACATTTACTGTAGACCTATGGTTCGATAAATCTAAAAATTGGTCATATATATATATATATATATATATATATATATATATATATATATATATATATATACCGGGATCACAATCAACTTAACGTTCAGGTAAAGTTTACTTAATGTTCACTTAACGTAGAGTTTCTCATTGTGTTTGTTTAAATGGAAGCCATCACGATGCAGTTACTTAACGTTCAACCCACTTTGATGATCGCATGGTCTAAAGCGCTAATCTCGCAGTAGATTAGAGTGCCGATGAGGGGGAGACAAGGTTCGAGTCTCAGTCAGGTGCACTGATGGTTGTTTTTTCTAAAATTGTTTTCCACTCTCCCTCCACTTCCTCTAAATATTATCTTCCTAATCTCTAAAAAACCAATTGAGTAATTAGTACATCAACTATAATCCGAATGTGTAACAAGATGTGGTGCTAAGAAAAACAAAACCTATATTTTATTTAACTTAAGAGTTGTCCAGGGGATAATTTTTATGTTACGTGAACGTTAAGTAGTGGTACCACGTGCTCCAGCTAGCCAATCATGTTGCGAGCAACATCAACGAGGCTATTTAGTACTTCATTTGTTTGTTTATGGTATGCAGATGACTTCTTTAATACATATAGTAATTTGTCCGCGTCTCGTTAACTATAAAACGTCGTAGCTTCTTGTTACACTTTATTTTGTATATCCAGTAAAGCTTCTATTGCAAGTACTTGCATCCTAATCAGCCTTAAATGCTCGGGTTACGTTTAAGTGAACTATTGGTTTTCAAACAGTCCATACTCATTGTCTTTGTTTTGCTCGATTTGTTACTTTGCGTTACGATAATCTTAATCACAACTAGTTTATTTACATTAAGAGAACATTACACGAAAGCTAAGTAAACTGAGAGCTAAGTGAACATTAAGTTGATCATGAAACCAACATAATTTACACGTGTCGGGTTTTTATTTAATATTTACTTAGACTTGGGTAGAAAGTAGCAAAGACCAGTTCAGGAATGTTAAAAAAAAACTAATTGTTACTCAAATTCATAAGTAGTTTCTTCCAAATGGCTTTTTGAAGATCAACTTTTCACTGATATCCTGCGATAAGTCAGAGGTTTCTTAAGGAAACTAAATCCTCTTTGTTTCACTCTCTTTTTTATTATTTATTTAGCCCCGCGTCTTACTACCCGTTAGGGTTATACGCCTACGTACTAATTACTCTAATCAATGAAGATATATGAAAGTTTAATCTATAGTTAGTGTACCCACGTTCGCTTGGAAGGAGAGAGGAAAAGCATTTAGGAAAAACCACTCTCAGTATACCCGATCAGGATCGAACCACAATCTCACAGTTATTGACAATCCAGTTTATTGTGAGAATGACGTCTTTTTAGACCACGCGGCCACCGAAATGGGTTACACTCTCTTAATGGTTGAAAATATAGGTTGTGGATACAAATTAAACCACACCACACTCACACCACACTAGTCAAACAAATGGAATTTAAGGCAACGCAGCACAATCACACATCTGTCATAATCTAATAACAAAGGTGAAAATGTCGCAAACAGGGAGGAAGACCTTTCATCTTGTTCTCGCATCCAGGGCTGTCAACGCCACTTAAGAGTAAAAAAAAAAAAAAAAAAGACCAAGCCACATATTCCAGTAAAATACCTCAAATAGAAAAATGTATACAATACAACTATTCAATTTTCAAAGAAATAATCTTATCTGACAGATATAAAAGATTTTTTTTTCTTAGCACAGCGTACTACCTACTATCCGTTCGTGTTATACGCTTAAGTAATAATTACGTATATAGTTTTAGGAACTACGATGGCTATATTTATATGAAGTGTACCCGCATTTACGTGGAGGGAGAATGGAAAACAATTTGAAAAAATTCCTTACACCCAAGCGAGATTTTAACCTCGATCTTCTCGTCATTGGAAGTCTGGTTTTCTTCGAGAGTAGAGTGTTAGAACACGCGGCTACCAAAGCGGGTGATATTAAATTACTTGACCTACTGACACGTATCCATACGTCAAGTCTTGAAAATCGCAAATGTCACTGTTGATAAATAAATATAAATTTATATATATATAATAACACTGCTATCAGAGAAAATAGTATCATTGTTGACCGCAAAAATATCAAGTTCCTATTTCATAAAAGGCCCTTCAAACGAAAATTGAGTTCTTATTATATTCACTCTAAGCAATTGAAATATAAAACTAGATGTTTTTAAGAAGCTATAACGTATAAAATTTTAAGCAATCGCGATCATGAAATAATTAGTGTATATATATATTTATTTTTATTACTCAAATGGTTAGTAAGACGTGGTGCAAAAAAAATTGTTTATAATAACACTAAGTGCACAAAATGTATTCACGAATCAAGAAAAATCCTCAACATTTGATCAAGATTTGTGTGACGTTTTGGTATCTGCGAATGTTCGTCTGTGGAAACTGAGCAATGTTATACTAAAGGATTTCCTGGGACTGTATAAGGATCATTCTATTCCAGACGAGTCCACACCGAGGAAAAACTGGAAATGGACAGACCAGGAGAGATATTTTTGCTTACGTGTATGATTAAATCCTAACTCTTGTAATAAATACATAATATTATGCAATTTCAATCAAATTATTTAGGTAATTTTTTGCAAATTTAAAGTCATTATTTATAGTTTTTAGCCTAGTTGTATATATGTAGGACATGTAGGAGTAAGGGGTGTTTTTAGTTCCTTCAATTCTCTTCCTTCCAAAAATAATTAATCACCACAGAAAATAAATGCTAAAACGAAAAACATCCTTCACGAACTGGTGAAATCATAAATCTTTTAGCTCACAGTGACATTAATCCCACCGTAAAGATGTTATAGGTTAATAGACGTATCTCCATGGTAATAACCTCATATGCAAGCTCCAAAAAATAGTATTTCTCGTTCAATCTATTCATACGCTGATGTATATGTTAAATGGTGTCAGTGGCGTAATAGATTAAACTTGGGCTCCCCCGCAAGATTTATTTTCGGGCACCCATTTCCAAGTCATCTAACACCTTAATAAATGTTATAAATAATAATTAATAGTCCTTAATAATTACTAATCTAGTAATCACACCTTATAATGATTGTCTTAGCCTCGGTTTTGTGTTGGAAACTTCATCAGTCAGTCAGCTTGACTGAAGAAATTTAAAAAAAAAATCTGCGCCTGTTAAAACCGAATGAGATAAATGAAGTAATGCTATAGTTTAATCATAATTTACAACACTTTATGTTAAACATATTCAACTATCTAATTGTAAATAATCAGGACATAATTTATTTGATTACAATTATTTCTACCAAATTTATAGTAATTTAAAGTTCCCTTTCGTGGGCACCCTTATAACATTGCCCCCCCCCCCTTCCCCGCATTGCAGGCCTTACGGGCCACGGTGTTACGTCACTGAATTGTGACCATTTGGATGACTAGGATAAATTCAATAACATTTTGTCAAGGGTGGATAGTTTACGCCTATTTTTTAAAGGTTCTTACTACTGTGATTCGATTATAGTTAAATTGATTTTGGTTAAATGTTTTAAAGTTCAAGTACATGCTACCCACACACGTGATCACGTGGTCAATGGCGTCAGTCATACAACGGACTAGATTGCCCATAGCAAGAAGTTTGAGGCTCGAATCTCAACTGGGTGCACTGATGCTGGGATCACAATCAACTTTACGGTCGCGTAACGTAGCGTTCACTTAATTCTCACTAAACGTTCATTTAACGTTAAGTAACTCGTGTGTGATCAGGATTCACGTAGCTTAACGTAACAACTCCAGAAAAAACACAGACAATGGATTTGAACTGTTTGAAAACAAATTGCTATCTAAAATGAAACACAAACATTTAAGGCTGATTAGGATACAAGTACTTGCAATAAAATCTTACTGGATGTAAAAAATAAAGTGTAACTAGAGGCTACGACGTTATAGTGTTCGAGAGACGTGGGAAAATCTGTACCAAAATGTTCTTCTGCATTCCATTAACAAACAAATGAAGTACTAGTATTAAATAGCCCTATTGATGTCTCTCGCAATTTGATCAGGGGCGCCCCAGAGAGAGTAGCCAGGGGGGACAATTGCCCCCCTCTGAGATTCTGAAGTTGTATAATATATTAGAAGAATGCTAATACCACCCAACAGTGTTCTTAACTAACGCTGAAACAGTGCCCCCAGCCAACAGAGTCATAGAATATAACTAATTACTAGCGCCCACTACCAGGCCACCTGCTGAATTTAGTGTTGATAGTTTGGCGTGTGCACAAGCAATTCTAACAGCATTCGTCATTAAAATCGTCAAGGTCAAGTGTCCACTCACGAATTTGGATAAATTTGAAAACATTTTTCCTATTTTGTATCTTATTTTCAGGAGACAAGGATTGCCTTAAAAAGTCTCTATTTAGGCTTCAATTTAGTACATTTTCCCGGACCCCCACCATACTGAGGATATGGACAACCCCCCCAGTGCCCCCGATCTGTCCCCTAACCCCGAAGAAAAATCCTGCGGGCGCCCTTGAACATGATTGGCTATCTATATCCCGTGGTACATTCACTTAATGTTTAAGTTCTCTTGAGCTCGACCGCTGAGGACGGGGAGATCGAGGTTCGAATCTCGGTCGGGTGAACTGGGGGTGGTTTTTCCTAAATGGTTTTTCCACTCTACCTCCAGGTAAATGCGGGTTCACTTCCTCTAAATTAAACCCTCCCAATTTCTAATCCATTAGCGTAATTAGTACTTAAGCGTATAACCCGAACGGGTAGTAAGACGCGGTGCTAAATATTTAAGTTCTCACCTGGACGACAGTAACAAGTTAAGTGAACATTAATAGAACACTAAGCTAACTGCATAGGGATGGATTCCTACCTTACGTGAAAATTAAGTGAACGGTA
>JAVRXN010000008.1:58879101-58881601 GCA_033556935.1 Timema podura
AACGTATCCATACGTCAAGTCATGAAAATCGCAACTCTCACTGTTGATAAATAAATATTTATATATATAATAATATATAAATAATACTGCTATCAGAGAAAATAGTATCATTGTTTGACCGCAAAAACATCAGGTTCTTATTTCATAAAAGGCCCTTCAAACGAAAATTGAGCTCTTATTATATTTACTATAAGCAATTGAAATATATAACTAGATGTTTATAAGCTATAAACGTATAAATTTTAAGCAATCATGATCATGAAATAATTAGTGTATATATATATTTATATATATTTATATATATATATATATATATATATTTATAACTACAAACGGTTAGTAAGACGTGGTGCAAAAAAAATCGTTTATAAAAACATAAGTGCACAAAATGCATTCACGAATCAAGAAAAAATCCTCAACATTTTATATAGATTTGTGTTGACGTTCTGGTATCTGCGAATGATCCTCTGTGGAAACTGAGCAATGTTATACTAAAGGATTTCCTGGGACTGTATACGGTTCATTCTATTCCAGACGAGTCCACACCGAGGAAAAACTGGAAATGGACAGACCAGGAGAGATATTTTTGCTTACGTGTATGATATAAATCCTAACTCTTGTAATAAATACATAATATTATGCAATTTCAATCAAATTATTTAGGTAATTTTTTGCAAATTTAAAGTCATTATTTATAGTTTTTAGCGTAATTGTAATTAATGTAGGATGTGTAGGAGTAAGGGGTGTTTTTAGTTTCTTAAATTCCCTTCCTTCCAAAAATAATTAATCACCACAGAAAATAAATGTTTAAAACGAAAAACATCCTTCACGAACTGGTGAAATCATAAATCTTTTAGCTCACAGTGACATTAATCCCACCGTAAAGATGTTATAGGTTAATAGACGTTTTCTCCATGGTAATAACCTCATATGCAAGCTCTAAAAAATAGTATTTCTCGTTCAATCTATTCATACGCTGATGTATATGTTAAATGGTGTCAGTGGCGTAATAGATTAAACTTGGGCTCCCCCGCAAGATTTATTTTCGGGCACCCATTTCCAAGTCAAACTAACACCTTAATAAATGTTTTTAAAAATAATTAATAGTCCTTAATAATTACTAATCTAGAAAATCACACCTTATTAATGATTGTCTTAGCCTCGGTTTTGTGTTAGAAACTTCATCAGTCAGTCAGCTTGACTGAAGAAATAAAATAAAAAAATCTGCGCCTGTTAGAACCGATTGAGATAAATGAAGTAATGCTATAGTTTAATCATAATTTACAACACTTTATGTTAAAATATTCAACTATCTAAATTGTAAATAATCAGGACATAATTTATTTGATTACAATTATTTCTAAACAAATTTATAGTAATTTAAGGTTCCCTTTCGTGGGCACCCTTTTTAACATTGTCCCCCCCTTCCCCGCATTGCAGGCCTTACGGGCCACGGTGTTTACGTCCACTGAATTGTGACCATTTGGATGACTAGGATAAATTCAATAACATTTTGTCAAGGTTGGGGTAGCTTACGCCACTATTTTTTAAAGGTTCTTACTACTGTGATTCGATTATAGTTAAATTGATTTTTGTTAAAATGTTTTAAAGTTCAAGTACATGCTACCCACACACGTGATCACGTGGTCAAAGGCGTCAGTCATACAACGGGCTAGATTGCCCATGCAAGAAGTTTTGAGGCTCGAATCTCAACTGGGTGCACTGATGGCTGGGAAACCAATCAACTTTACGGTCGCGTAACGTAGCGTTCACTTAATTTTTCAAATAAAACGTTTTATTTAACGTAAAGTAACTCGTGTGAGACCAGATTCACGAATCTTAACGTAACAACTCCAGAAAAAAACACAGACAATGGATTTGAACTGTTTGAAAACAAATTGCTATCTAAAATGAAACACAAACATTTAAGGCTGATTAGGCTACAAGTACTTGCAATAAAATCTTACTGGATGTAAAAAATAAAGTGTAACAAGAGGCCTACGACGTTATGGTATTCGAGGGACGTGGGAAAATCTGTACCAAAGAGTTCTTCTGGGATTTCCATTAACAAACAAATGAAGTACTAGTATTAAATAGCCCTATTGATGTCGCTCGCAATGTGATAGGGGCGCCCACAGAGAGGGTAGCCAGGGGGGACAATTGCCCCCCTCTGAGATTCTGAAGTAGTATAATATATTAGAAGAATGCTAATCAAGGTGTTAAAAGCAAAAACTAGAAATATACACGTTATATAACTTTTTGTAATATGCCTAAGTGCCAGTAGGCTTGTTACTAATTAATTTTATTAGTTTAAATCTAGGACAATCAAATACAACCAGAGCCAAGGACGTTAAAATACTACTTGTCCCAAGAGAACAGACATTATTTCACAATACTTATATATTTATCGGCCATTCCAGTATTCAACACGGGGTCTATTGATGAGTTGTTAGAGGTTTTTTTTTTTAGCACCACGTCTTACTACACGTTCGGGTTTACG
>JAVRXN010000008.1:58886601-58984101 GCA_033556935.1 Timema podura
GCAAGGTATCATGGGAGAAGTGGTGTGACGTATGATGCCCTAGACGTCAGTGGGTTATGGAAACTTTTAGTCTGGATCTTTCTCCATGCTCCTCCAGACTTCTCAAACCTCCTTCTACCGTCTAGATGTTCCGTCCCTCTTTGTCATGTGTTGTGATTCTCCTTTGTTTTTGCGTACCCCTCTTCCCCCTCTCTGAGCTAGAATAATGGCATATATACTGTGGTAGGGGACATGAAACCTCACTCTTGTCTGGACTTCCTCCAGGAAAACATATTGGTGTTCTGGATGAACAAAAAGGTATAAAATTCCCTTTCGGCAAAATGTATCTCAAAATTCCTTTTTGGCTAACTTTAAAGATTTTATGTACGAGTACAATCATCTAAATGAAACATAGAATCGTTGTTATTGTCTTGTAGACAGTAAGGCCCCTTTCGGGTTGTGTCTAGCAACGTAATGGAAATATCATTTTTTTTATGACTAAATTTATAGCCTGTTCAGCTTGAGAAACTAAATTTCACTTTGAATGTTTTATGCGGAAATTAAAGTACATTTTGCATAATGTAGGCTTAAGCCCCCTTATGGGTTGTATGTAGTAATATTTTGGAAGATTATGGAAAAGTCATCTTTTTGTAATGGTTAAATTTATAGCCTGTTCGGCTTGAGAAACATAAATTCACTTGGAGTGCTTTTGCGATTATTGTTGTTCTTTTTGCATAATATAGGCTTAAGCTTCCCTTCTGGGTTTTGGTAAATATGTTTATATATTAGGGAAGAGCTAACCTTTTATTGGAAAGATAAACTTATAGTCTGTCCGGCTAGGAAACTATTATTTGTACTTGTAAATATTTGTTAGGTCCATTTCTTGACGTAATTGTTTCTATAAGTTGAGGATAAGAGATAGATAAAATTACCGCTAGTTTAATGCCGAACGTTGTTATATCGCCACTTGGCTGTTATTGGCTTAAGGCCTTCAGTCAGCTGTTAGTTAGTTTTCTTTTTGGGAAAGATATTTAATACTTCAAAGTTGTTACAGTTGTCATTATATGACTTGACCCATTAATGTTTTGAGATGATCATTGAAAATTTAAATTATTGTTGGCTTATATTAAAATGTTCTCATATAAATATATATATATCCTATTGGTGCCATATTCAAAATATCCATTTTATATAAATAAAATGCCTAATACTGTTTACAATTTTTTATGTTACTCACTACCCTTTTTACCTATTGGTGGGAAATATTTCTAATAATAAATATTTGTAGAGCGGGTTCGTGGAGACAGAACTCAAATGGACCTGTGTACTGTCCATCTGTTTTATGTTGGTCCTATCAGCTCCTCTGAAATTATTGTCTTTTTTATCTTTTGAATTTTCTACAAAAGATATTGTTTTTGTTGTTGTGCACCAGCCTTAATTCGTCGTTGAATTAAGGGGGTCTGTATACACAAGCATCCCTCATACACTCAGGGCCTGATTAACTATTAGGCTGATAAGGCTGCAGCCTATGGACTAAGATTTTGGAAGGCGCACATTTTGAGCCACAAGTATTTTTATTGGGTGCAAGAATTGTTGAATAAAGTAAAACAATAATTTAATTAATATAATATTATAGTATAGTATAAAATTTGTTTCCCAAAGTAAAAAGTGAAATCTGAAATAATATTACAAGGAATTAGGATTCTTATTTTAATGTAAAGGCTAAGACAAATTAGTCATTCTAGGGCCCCTGGGCTGGAGCCGCGCTGGTCGTGCTGTTGGTATAGTAATTTAACATTCATTCATTTTGATATTGGTACATTTTTAATGCATATGTTGGTAGTACTGTTGATAGTATTTGTTCTTGCCTGATATGTATTTTAGTTTTTTTAGTTCATATTAATATTTCATTTAATAAAGTACTTTCAATGCGGTAATGTTTAATGTTCGTAGAATAAACATTCTCTAAACCTGCGGTGGCACGTTTTCAGCTGCCAGTATTTTCTTTGATAATTTGAAATAAAAACAATTCAGTGTTAAATTTAAGTACATTTTTTAAAGTAACCTCATGTGTGTCAAAATAAATACTACCTATTATTAGTAGTAGTCCGCGTCTTACTACCCGTTCGGGTTATACGCACTTACGCAAATGTGCAATGGTAGGGTGATTGTGAGACGAAATGGAGGACCTACAGTTTATAACGTGGAATCCGAACCACGGTGGAGGCCTGGCATTCCTCACATTCACAAGTTTTGATTAATACACATATTGTCAGAGGTGAAGGAAGGGTTTGCAATCAGATAAATATGTGCCGGGACCTAGGATTGAACCCCGGACCCTCAGCAAAGAAGTCTGACACCTTACCCCTAGGCCACCAGGTCACCAACAACCTACTAAATGTTGGGTTTGCGTAATACATGTATTAATGTATTTCATGGTATTGTGATATAGTTTACCTTTATTTATTATTTTTGAAAAACATTTTTAATAATTAGTAAGGAACAATCGTATAAAAGAATTCAATTTTAATTAAGGTGGAAAAATATATTCTGTTTAAATAAGTATTGTTATAATCTTTGAAGTGAAAAACATATATGTATGATTTAAAGCTTCATATGAAAAATTGGTAAATAATACTATAAGTCAAATTACAAAGACTTAGGCCCAATCTTACAATGTCACGTTATTCTATTCGTTAGGGCTTAACATGAGGTTAAGTGATAACAATCACTACTTTTGATTTTACAATGTTTGGTTAGCGCTAATGTCTACGTAAAAGTGCTCGTAAAGTTAACGCGAGGTCTACCTTCCGGTTAGCAAACATAACGTCTACATTAACAACGTTAAACACTCCGCCATATTGTTTTCAAGGCAACTGTTACTATTAAAGTTAGGTTACATTCATTTGTATTATGAAATGGGTGATTTATAGTTTGATTATGATGACTTTCAAAATGAGTTTCAAGTGCTAAGGAACCCAAGACTTTAAAGACTGAAGAGATACATTAATTGGAACGAAAGAATTTCCTAAAATTTTTAACGAGGAAGAATCATCTTACGTTTAAGTTTGTACAAAAATAAAGTTTTGGAAATTATTGACGTGAATGGACACCAATTAGAATTGTTTATTTTAAATCGTTTGTTTGTATTTTTCTATTAATTCAATTAGCAAAATTTCCTCTTCTTTGCTAAAATTTAAATTTCGTGTTTATTATTTTCAACAAACGTTTTAGCAGACAAATAAATATGATTAAAGATAGCAGATAACCTTAAACAGTCTTAATAAATTGGATTTTCTTTGATCGATTTGTTTTCATAACACTTCCATAGACGTTGTAATGACTTTCTTATATTCTATATGGTAAAATTAAGCCAATCAAAAGTTTGAAACAAATCTAGCGCTCCGAGAAAGTTAATGCTAAGAACTAATGGAAGGCACCCGTTCGTAACTTGACGAGCACATAAAAATAGTATTGTAATACACAACGCCAAGTTTAACCAACGGTTAGACTTTACGGACAGTTAAGTTACGAGGACTTTGACGAGACATTGTAAGATTGGCCCTTAGGCCCAATCTTACAATGTCATGTTATTCTATTCGTTAGGGCTTAACATGCGGTTAAGCGATAACAACCACTACTTTGGATTTTACAATGTTTGGTTAGAGCTAGCGTCCTCGTTAAAGTGCTCGTAAAGTTAACGTGAGGTCTACGTTCTGGTTAGCATTTAAACGTCCACATTAACTTACAAACATTCCACCATATTGTTTTATGGCAATTGGTTTTTATTCAAGTGAGGTTATATTATTATTTTTAGAAACTTTGGACAGTTATTTATGAATTCTCTTGCTTTTAATATTGTCCACCAGTAATTAAATATATGTTTTACCAATGATCATCTAATCATAGATTTGTAGTATTATATTACTAACTTTCCGTAAGTTCAATATGTACCACTTTGGCGAACATGATACGGCGTTAGACTATCAAGCAAGCGGCTCGTGTTCAATCCCATATACTTCTTTTTTTTTTTTTTTTTTTTTAAGAACAAATTACTCCCAGTTTAACACAAAGATGATAATAAAATAACTATGTTAAATTATTTATTCCTTCTACTTAATATAGCTGTTTAATTTGGGACGCCTCCATTTCTTTTGGTCAAATTTGTAGAGAGAGTGATTTATAAGTCATCGTACGACATGGGGCAGAGGTTTTTAATTTCTGGTATTGCCTTTTATTACAACTATTTTGGCTTAGGCCTACAGGCTCTTCTTTCCTATTAAAAATATGTACATTATTTTCAATGGTTTCACTTTACAATTTGGAGATGTCATTTCTTGCTGTTAATAGTAATAATTGACAATAGCTGTAGGCCTACCTATCTTTTTATAGTCTTTTAAGACTATTATGTGTAGGCCTGAATGGCTAATATAGGACGTGTTTTTTCTTCCCTTTCTCCCCTCCAGTGCACGTCCATGGTTAATTAAGGGTGGTTTTTAATTGAATATTAAATTGTGTGTTTAAAAATTGACTATGACTCTACTCTTAAGATTTTGAAGCTTTAAAAATTGGGTTAAAACATGCCTGTTTAAAATAAACAGAGTAGGTATACCCATATAGATTTGGATAGAAACTTATGAGACACTATGAATATGGATTATTGAATAACATGACGTGTTATAAACAACAACATAAACATGCATTGTACTTTAATCTGTTTTCCTAACAACTCCATAACTTTAAAGACATTTAATAGTTACTTACAATCTATTGGTTCAAATTAAGCCAATCAAAAGCTTTGTAGCAAATCTAGTGCTCCGAGAAGCTTAATGATAAGAACTAATGGAAGGCACCCGTCCGTAACTTGACGAGAACATCAAAATAGTATTGTAAAACGCAACGCCAAATTTAACCAACGGTTAGACTTTACGAACGGTTAAATTACGAGGACTTTAACGTGATATTGTAAGATTGGGCCTTAAATGTCATAACATAAAATGCACTTAACAATACAATTAGTTAACATATTGGAAAACACGTTAATATAATAATTATATATAAAAATATTAAAACTCAATAGATTGTAACGTTTATCGTCATAAACATTACAAGAATTGAAGATTAAGTCGTGCTAATGAACACTTTCCCAACAACACCAAAAGAAATAAACATTGGAATCTACTCACCAAACGCCCCATTCACCGTATGATATCTCACCGGCCAATTATCCCTTCCCACGATCACTACGTCCTCGCCGAAGTGTTGACTTAAAACTGAAACGAGTGAAGGCGTGTCGAACTGAACGCGGAGCCGCCCAATGCATCCTGGGAATATAGTGACGTGGAAGTGACTACGTGAGGAAGAAAAATATGTTCTAGTCGCTTCTCCACGCTTGTAGTATGTTCTTTTCCGTGAATTACCACCCCTTCTCTCTGGTCCGTGTCTGTGTTCTACTATGGTCTGTTTCCCCCTTTGTTCCCCCCTCTCAGAGAATAATCGTTTATATACTGGTGCTATTCATGTTAAACTTCACTTCTCGATTCAACCGTGTCGAGAGACACGTACTGAGATAGGATGAGAATAAGGTATACATTCTTTTTTGGCCATTGTAATTCAAAATTCCCTTTTGGACTCTCGATATTAATTTAATTTAAAATATACAATCATGAACTAAATTTATGAATTGTTTTGTAAGAGTAAATAAAGTCCCCTCTGGACGCGAGTATATTGCCACGATTGATTTAAATGGTTAATAGTATATATTTGGAGTTAGTTCCTTTTTGAGTAATGATGGATTACTTAGGAAAGGTATACTCGGCTTGGCATGAGAAGCAGCCTAGAAGCGTGTTGTATATTTAAAGGAATCTTGTTTTATAGCCCATCTGGCTCAATAAATAATATTCACAATAGACTAACGTAACTTTTGTGTGTCATTGAAAGGCCACGCATGGCGTGTTGCCTATGAGAGGAAATATATCTCATTGCCCTTCCGGCTGTGTAATTTTGTATTTACTGACTTATAATTTAATTGTAGATTGTCTCTTATTGCGCGATAGGTAATTTTGATGGCAGGGAGACGTTTTGTCAATCGATATGTTCCAGTTAATTGTTATTTAAGTATCCCATTTGTTGTTTTTGAACTATTGCCCTGTAATGGCTAAGTCTTAACTTTGCTGTATGGCGGATTGCCGCGGAGACCCTAAGGGGCCGTATAGTAGACCTTTTTTGTATTCATGTATTCAATTTTGGACACTTGTCATGAGGACAACTTTATTAATGTGGGCATAACCCAATTTTTATATACATATTTATCTATTTTTCTTATGATTATTGTTCCTAAAATATATATATATATATATATATATATTTACTAATATTAATTGTTATATTTCATAATAAATAGATGTTAACCTCATGCAAATATTTTTCTTTAACTAAGAGTAGACAAATAAGAAATATAGGCATTTTCGTCCTCTACCCGGTGTACTCTATATATCTTTCAGCTAATGATAACTGGGGGAGAGTTCATGGAGAATCAAAATGTTGTATAGGCCAGGGAGAAAGGCCTATACGTCATATGTTGTCCTATCGGCTCCACTGCAATTATCATTTGTTGTATTTTTTTTACCTTTAAATTTAACTTGTAGTTGTGCACCAGCCTTTATCTATGAGAGGATAAGGGTGGTGGTACAAGATTAAATATTCATAAAAGAATTCAAATTTAATTAAGGTGGAAAATACATTCTGTTTAAAATATGTCTTATTATAATCTATTAAGTAAAAAAAATATTGTATGACTTAAAGCTTGATTTGGAAAAATTGGCGAATGTTACTACAAGTCAAAAATACAAAGACTTAATTATCGTGACATAAAATGCACTAAACCATATAATTAGTTAACAAATTGGAAATACACGTTAAAAATAATAATTATATGTAAAAATATTAAAAATTCAATAGGTTAAATCCTCATAAAGTTGGTTGGTTTATAAAACATAGAAAGTTTTGTAGTTGTAAAATTATTAAATATTTGTCAAAACATGATAAATTATGAAGTCACTTGTAATTAAGAAGAATAATAGGTGTATTGAAAATTGAAAAAAAAATTAATTTGAAACGGTTGTAATTAAAGAGAATATTGTGAGAATTAAAATTGAATTGTTTCTTATCTTAATCCCTTGTTCCTTGGTTTACATTTTTGAGATGTATTAGTGCTTCGACATGTTTCGACACAACTACAGCGTCATTTTCAAGACTAAAAAAGAGAGAGAAAAAGGGCATAGTTGAGGCATATGTATTTGTATTATTCCTTTTTCTCTCTCTTTTTTAGAATAATAGCAAGAATAATAGCCTAGGGTGGCCTGAATCCTTAATCAGGCCCTGCGTACGCTTATACATAAACACAGTGAACAACCATTAAGATATAACACAACCTTGTCGAACACCTCGTTCAATGTAAAACTACTCGCTCAAAGCTCCATCCACGCTAATAAACAGGCTGTACTTCCATTATATACCGCCATGATTGCATTACAAATCATTCATCCACACCATACTATCCCAGAACATTCCATAGAATACTCCTATTGACCCAATCGCACGCTTTCTCCAGATCTACAAATGCACAACATAGTCTCTACCTTACTGCCATGCATTTCTCAATCAGTTGTTGAAATCAAGTTTCCTGCTGAGATTGGTGTGTCGGCAGTTTTTAATGTTTTATCTCACAGATGTTGAACGTTGGGTCTTGTTCTAGGCTGGATCAGCTTTTTGCCATGTTTGCCTTGACAGTCTGAACAAATCGAACAAATCTGTGGTATTGTATTCGTTGTACGTCTTGCAGTTTCTACATTTAGGAAGTAGAGGGGCTAGTGTATGTGGAAGTTCCCCTCTTAGATACGATATAGATACACTCCATTGGTAAGTATGGTGTACAAAGCCGGTTCCACACTTGTATCATTATTAGATCATCGTATTATATTCACGTCGTGATCAGGGCTAGAACGGGTTGACAATACGTGTGACACGTCTGAACAACATTTCAGCAGATCCGACACTCGTTACGTCACGATCTTTTTTAGCGTTCCTTATTGCAATTAGTAGTGTTCGGTTCAAAGCACTTTCACACCTGTATTCTCAAGCCGTATCTTCCTTTGATGTGACGGCGAAAATACCTATCAATAGTGGGTCCCAGAGATCTGACACTATTGTGTCGAGGATACAGAGTTCCATCAAAATGTCCACATTCAAAATAAACGTCAGGAACACGATATAAGAATATGATATAATATTAGTGTCAATAATATCTGGAAGGACAACACCTAGAAATGGTTTATGTTTAGGGGGTATTTTTTGTTTACGTGTGGCATCTTGAAGGTGATACATTGTTGTGACATACTCATCTTGTTGAACGGTGAATCATATAGATTTGTGGATTTGTAATGTTATGAACAACATTCCGTTTATTTTTTGGTATGACCTGTTAAAGTCGTTTCTTAATACATATTTACTGATAGTTTGAATCAGATTTCTGGATTTTTAAAATTGACCTTTCATGCTTTCAGCAATATAAATTGAGTAGCTTCATCATCGTTACTAATTTTTTTTTAATTGTGAATTTGATTGCACCGAATAACCTCGATTATCCATCAGAGACCGGGAACGAAGCTAGGACAGTTATAAGTAGGCTGCGGATTTTGCATATATGCATGTTTTTATGATTTGATAATATTGATATGCTATCTTTATAAAAATGTATTTTATGGGACATCTAATAAACCTACTAAGTTTTATCTAGCATATTATTAAATATGTCATATGTTAGTGCATATTCTGGGTGAATATGCATATAAATACATATATACAGTATTTTTTAATATCCTAAATAACATTTCTTCAATTCTCGGAAAAAATTTAGTCTTTCAGGCCACGTCACGCGGTTCCCCTTACTTCCCCGAGGCCACATCGTACATCACACCATTCCAGAATTGTAGCGCGTTACAAACAACATGACCTTCTATTAAGTTAATATTCCAGTGTGTAGTTCTTGTTTGCCTTTTGCTGTGCGTGCTTACATATATCCAATCACGCCAATCCCTTACGAGGTAGGCAAGAAACTATGTATAGATCTCTAATAAACAACTTTGTACATATTCCATACTCACTTTATCCACACTTCCCTATCCTTGAACACTTTCTTCGCTTTTCTATAATGAACTGAAATAATAGTGCATGTTTATAGATTATTGTATTAGTAGTTTTGTTTTATATTAGTTTTTATCTCCATCCAAGATAGTACATTTGTTGTTTTACAAAGTTAAAAAAAAAAGTATTTCTTTCATTGAGCTGTGAATTACACATTCAAATATGCCAAAAGACAAAACTGTAAAAAATGTAATGTTTAAACGGTGGATCCAAGAGGATCCTACGCTCACGACAGACGGTAAAGTAATATATTTCCAAGTTTGTTCAAAGCAGGTAAGTTTTGTATGGGTAGTCTTGCTTCATAAATACACTACATGTATTTACTCGTGGGACGGCTGTATTTGACCTTTTCCATCGTTACATTTCACGCAGATCTCATTGCAGTGTGAATACGTGCATTGTTTGTTACCTGCTAAATTAATGTGGTCGACAAAAATATATAAATATATCAAGCAGCAGTGGCATGTCGTGGAGAGTAGCCAGGGAATCACACATTGTTAATACTGTACCTGTGATAGGTTCTCGCTCCCTTGGGCCCTATTTGACCAATCATACATATGCTCTACTCTGCATGTATCGCACGGGAATATATACCTCGAATACCTGACCAATAAGCGTTATACTGAGGCGTGTGAACAATTCACAGGTACAGTTTTAACTAACGCTTCTTACCCTGGCAACACTTCACGACACGCCACTTCCATGCAATAATTATGTGAGAAAATGCAGTACATTAAAATAATTGTAATAATTTTGTAAGTGAATTTTCTGACAGTTTGCCTTTTAGGCCTAAATGGTAAGAGAATAAGTAAGAGCATATATTATTATATTCTAGGTAAAATGCGAAAAACGATTCCAAGTTGTTCAACACACGCTAACAGTTACTCACATTAGAAAGTGAAGTGTGAAAAAACCTCATACAACATTAACAATGAAGCTAAAAGAGAAAGATCCATTTTCTGAATATTTGTTCCACTCCTTAAAATTTTTAGAAGTATCTAGTTGTATATTGTAATCTGAAACATAATCATTAAGTTGTTGTAGAATATGTTTTTAAAAATTATCATATAATTCTAACTATAATTCTTATTTTCTTACTGTGCATATTTTCCAATTTTACTTGCATATTTCTTTAGCTTTAAGTGCGTTTTTGCATGCATATTTTACTATATTTTAGTTAATATAAGTCCGGAGCCTAGTTATAAGAATCTATGGCCTTTTGAATTGTTACTTAAAAATAAAAACTTAAGGAATAAAATTTAATTTCACATTATTTTGTAAGAAAAATTCAGTCAGTTTATTTTGTTTTAATACTACTGTATATTGAGTGAGTCATGACAACAATGTGGAAGAATAATCTATGGCGCGGTGTTCGGGGAGGCGCATACGCGGTATAATGCCACTCATAATCCTCAAGATTAAAAGATACTGAGGTTATACAATACTAGCAACAATAATTATACGGCTAGTGAAGTTTAAATTTAAATGGTATACGATATTTGACTCTGAAGCGTACCCTTTTGATAAACTAATCTATTTGCGCTAATTTACTCTGTAACTGTGTCGCGTGCCACCAGGGGTCAGAATAGTCGTTGTTACAGTAGCTCCATGGCTTCTTTGGTGCTGACTGACAGCTGACAGCAGCATAGAAAAGTTATCAGACCAAATTATATATCCCTACGCCGAACCATATGATTAAAAAAAACATGTGTTTAGAAGCTGTCACTTCTAACAAGCAAAATTTAGGTATATACAAGAAACATATATGACCGTTTTATTTGATTTTTATTTATTGTTGACCTTGATATGTTAATGTTAGGCCTAGTATTAATTATTAATTTTTTCTACACTATTAAACGTTTTAAAAATTTAGCATTTAATCCCATATTAGTTTTTATTATTATTAATATTTATTTATTTTATCAATTATTATTTGTTAATAGTATTATTAATAACATTATAAATGTAAAGAATATGAATGTGAAGTATTACACAGAGAATAAATGGTACGGCGCACCGCACAGACTTTCTCTCTCTTTCTATAAACTCGTAAGATTTCTGAACGGAATAATGTACATTGTATCATCACCACTCCACATAAGAACACGCATAAAATAATATACAATGAGATAGAATCATTGAGAAAAGAGGCGCATCTTTGTCCACATAAGAATATTTCAAACAGTTTAATGTCTTCCACAAGGGTCAACACTTCGTATTAAAATTTCGATTTCTGATTAAAGTTTTAACATTTTATAAGGTGTTGCAGATCTTCAAGTCATCGCATTGATATTTAATTATTCATTTATACATTTTGACCAATAAAAAATGTAAATATTGACTATTGAGTCTAAAATGGAGATAGATCATTACTATGCAAACATTTCTCCTAAGAGCTTTAAGGAAAAATAACATACTTTTTTAGATACTTATATTTAATTACTCTATGGCATTGGAGAATTATTTCGTTAAGACTTAAGTAGTATATGTTTACAACTAAAGCTCACAAAATTGTATTAATATATTTGCAAATATCTCAGAAACTGTTGCTTTTATAAAAATATATGTCAAATAAAAGTTTTTTATTTCTAATAGTCCTACAATTTTGCAATGATAAGTTGTTTAGTTTCTCAAATAGTTGTGGAAATACGGAAATCAACGCTTCTGTAAAGTACCCTAAAAATCATTTTCATAGGAAAATGAAAATAGCCAGTTTATTTATAATCTTAATCAACGCCTAGATACGAATTTTAATCAAAATCGTTTGAGCAGATTTTGAGAAAACTCAATTTTTCTCTTTTCGCCCTTCAGTAAACTACCCTTAATTTTAAGTTTTTATAGACACACAGACAGACGGCATTGCAAAGACTATTTTTTAGGGTTCGGGGGTCATGAGACGTCGACATCCATCAACATTTCAGGTTAGTTTTTTTTTACGGTCGCAATACTTAAACTTTAATGTCCAAAAAGTTAAAAAAATTCATATATAATTGCGTATAGATTGAAAATTATTGATTTTATAAAAATATGTTCGAATAAAATATTTGTATTATAAATATATATACATATTTGTAATGCTAAGTAATTTCATATCTCAAATAGTTTCGGAGTTATTATAAAGAATGTTAATTTACGCAGCAGACCGGAGCCCTTAAAGCCATTTTGCCGAAATATTGAGAGTAGCCATTTTGTTTGGAATATTTATTAATGTTCATAAATGAAATTTAATCAAAATCGTTAGAGCCGATTTTGAGAAAATCGACTTTTTCTCTTTTTTCCCTTCAGTAAACTACCCTTAATTTTAGGGGTAGATATCCAATTCCAAAAACCCCTCGGGGCAACCCTATGAAAACCCTAGATATCAAGTTTCAGCTCAATCGGTAAAATAGTTTAGGCTCTAGTTGGAGGTACAGACAGACAGACAGACGGAAATTCAAAAACCACTTTTTCGGATTCAGGAAGTCATGAAACGTCAAAATTCATCAAAATCTCGAGTTCGATTTTTTTGACGATCACCATACTTTCTCTACCTGTAAGATAGAGAGAAAGTAAAAAACACTGTTTTAAACCTTTTAAACACTATTACAACAAATAAGTCATATTCGCTATGAACTGGCTTGTACCTTTTAAGTGTTTTCCAACGGGGTCGCAAGAACTTCTGCATCATCATATTCGTCATCGTCCTCTCCATCGTCTTCAGCCAGGTTAATTAATGATGATAGGTGAGTGGGTCTCACTTGCATAAATTTTCATCTCCCGGTCCCAATCTTCCTTAATAAGTTTCTCGCAATGGTTGATTTTTGGAATACTATAAAAATCCTTTAACTCGGGGTTTAGCCTGGAGGGCAACACAACGCGATCTTGTGGTTAAAAGATATATTTTATAGTCTTGATACACAGATTTAGATGTTAGAATAATGTATCTTGATCACTGAGAACACACGCTATTTTTTATCACACGCTTTAATGTTACATTAGATAAATAATTATTCTAAGATCACTAAAAAATCGTTTATTTTCCAAGGATATCACGCTCAAACACCGAAATATATTTACAAAAGTACACACGGATTACTAGGTAGCCGAATTAATATTAAAAAAGACACTGTATTATTAAAATTTCTACTAAAATTATTATCGGTAACATAGACAGGCCTAAATACTCAACTATAAAATATATTGCTCTCTTAAACTTGTTGACTCACGCACGTGGTTTTATTATCTGTATTTTATATGATAATTCACTGTTACAATGTACATTTAAAATTGTTAGAGTTTGGTTATGATAATAACCGTTTGGTTGTTTGTATAGTTTTGAAGTTTGATTTTCCTGTTTAATTCAAATTAATTATTAAAAGCAAGAGAACGTTCAAAGTGTCCTTATATTCTGAAAACAATTATGGCCACTGAATAGAAGCAACGCTGCCAGTTGGTGACGTGGAGGACCTTGTTGCCGGTTGGACGGAGAATAGTATCAATACTCGTGTTTACAAAATTTAAACTTTATATAATTTCACAAACATTTTGTATGTTTTTTCCTCTTTATTATCACAAACCATTTATTTATGTTAAAGATATGCGAGGCCAGTTATAAAGATATTAATAACTGAATATAATACCATTAAATGTAAAATTTCACGAACTATTTAACCTGTAATTGCCATAAGAGTTAAAAGTAAAACTAGAATTAATTTACTAGACTTTTTTTCACAAATTTGATTATGGAAAATAAAATTATACTGTGATACTTGGGGAAGTATTGTTAAAAGTGATTGATAATATTTTTAGTGATAATATTAATACTTAGCAAATAATAATTATTTCCAAATATGTTGACAAAAGTTACTTTCAGACAATGTTGGCATTACTGATAGCAATTAGCTAGATTCTGCTAGCTGTTATGTAAAACCAAAGAAGCGATGGGGGTACTGTACACTCCTTGTAAGGGCTTGACAAGGGATGGATTCGGTCTCACTCTTTTACTAGCATTTAGTTGGCAACGTTCATTCAAACCTATAATTCCGCGATGCATAAATCACGTTTATTCATCAGACAGACATAATAATATATTGTATGTATTTGTTTAGTCTATTAGGGTTTATCGTTTAGTAAACATTCACTCCAAAACTGAACTGAGTATTTACTATAAACTCATGAACCCGTGTCATACCAAACAATCCACGAAAGTTCCCACTCAAGTAACTTCATAGTATTCCAAGAAAGCGACTTCAGCGGTTGGTAGATTAAATACGTCTAATCATCGCAACACGAGTCCTTAGAGTATTCCAAGAAAGAGACGCTTCATGTAAAGAGAGACGCTTCACCAAATAAGACGGGGACGCGGCAGTTGGCCTAAAAGGCATTTGGCCTAAAGGCATTTGGCCTAAAAATGAAACCAAAAGGCATTTGGCCTAAAAATGAAACCAAAAGTCATTTGGCCTAAAGGCATTTGGCCTAAAAGACATTTGGCCTAAAGGCGTTTGGCCTAAAGTCGTTTAGCCTAAAGGCGTTTGGCCTAAAAGGCATTTGGCCTAAAAGCATTTGGCCTAAAATGTAAATTTAAAACCTTCGGCTATCTTCGGAAAGTAAAAAGTACTGTTAGTTGTTTCATCTGAATATAGATAGCACAACTGATGCAAGCTAGTTACAATATTTCTAAAAACATTGACACTATCCTACATACAACTAGATCAGTTCACAAAACACAATATCACCTTTTTTATGTATAGATTTCTGATATTATTTCCTTGTTAATATATCTCACGGTCATAAAGTTAACGAAAAACAATAAGAAAACACCATTCTCGGGGACTTTTGACAACTTATTTCGAAAGGCAAAATGAAAGTGCAATCCAATATTAATAATTAATATATATAATAGTGACGCATTAAATAAATTTTGCCAGTAAAAATGTAGACGTCAAACGGAGATCATAACTTGTTTACGTGGCCCAATTGTAATGCGCCCGTATATACACGTGTTTGTATATATATATATATATATATATATATATATATATATATATATATATGTTGTAATGATATGGAATTATACATCTAAATAATTTATTATTCACATCTATATTCAAAATGATGATATTATAAATACGAGCGGGTAGTAAGATTTATTTGTGTTAAGTTGCAAGGTATGGCGACATCTTTCTACGCCTCTGTTTGAAAGGCGAACTCAGTTTTGTAGACAGAGACGCACCTGGATGACCACACCTTTCTTTCTTTTGGGAAGTTTCGAGAAGGAGATGTCACTAGATATAACTACTTCAAAGTACGCATCTCTTCACTTGCAATCCTGACGAGGAGCCATGTGGGTTGGGTCTATGATAAATTTCACGCGCCGGGAATTAACATACACATAATACAATAGTCGGGTTTTTAAATTAATATTTACAACGTGTGAAATATTTAGCAAAAACTGTTTATATACTTAATATAAAAAAACTATAAAATACCAGAACTTTTAATTTATAAAATAAGACATTATTCCCTTTTGATTACCATAATACAGGATAGCAAACTTGGACCCAATTAAATCATTATATCAAATATCACCCTAATGGTGGCGAACGAACATTAATATATCAGGATAACTTTTATACGTTACAATAATGGCTTCCCAACGTGGAGGGCCTGATAAACTGAAATAATAAAATTAAATCCAGTTCACAACCCGAGAAAGTGAGTGCTCAAAGAACAGTGAAAGTGCCGCAAACAACTTAAGTGCTTTATTACGAAAAAAAACAAAAAAAAATTAACTTAAGAAGAAGAAGCTCCAAACCAGGTAATTTTGGAAGAAGCTCCAAACCAGGTGACTTCAGAGGGAAGAGTTCGAAACCAGGTAGATTCAGAATAAGGTCCAAAGCTTCTAGACTTCAGGTGAGGTACGCAAGGAAAATCTCACGTAAGTCATCAACAGCAAAACTTCATTAAATACGAAGAGACAGACAGTAGTAGCAGTGAGGATAATCCTCCCCTAACGCAATATTCCCAACCAATGGTAGAAGAACATTCTTGTTTAGAACTATCTGAACAGAAACAAAGTGAACAACATGAGAAAGTAGTTGAACCAATAGTTCATAAAGAAGAAGACTTAAAGGGGGTGGAAAATGTTTCAAAGGTAGGAGGTGTAGCTCAACAAACATCAGCAAACGACCTAAATGCAATATTAATGCAGTTAGTGCAGCAAATGAAAGAGTGTAGTGAAAAGAGTTAAAAGTTAAGTCAGAAAATTAAAGAGAGTAGTGAAAAGAGTGAAAAGTTAAATCAGAAAATAAATGAAAGGTTCGATAAAACTAGCCAAGAGCTACAAAAAACTAGACAGGAGCTACAAAAAGAATAGCCGGGAGTTAAAAGAAATCAAAGAAAATAATCAGAATTTAAATACAAAGTTTGATTAAAAATTTAAGGGTGTAAATGAACAATTCAACAGGTTAGAACAAGAATTGCAAGGTAAATTTCAAAGTATAAAACGACTTTGACAAAAAATTACAGAAAATACAACAGACTGAAAGTGACCAAACGCAGGTAAGGGATGAACTACAGACGCTTAGGGAAGACTGTAATAAGTCAGAAAAACAGATGAATGAGCGGATAAAAAAAACTTTAAAATGTAAAGGAAAACTTTAAGCTTAAACAGGACGCTTTAAATTCCAAAGGAAAAACTACTCAGGGAAGTTGCGATAAAAATAAAAATGAAATTTTAGAACAGGTACACCATTTAACAGAACGATTTGCGACTGTTGAAAAAGAACAACAAAAATGTAGTGATAACCTTAAATTCCCAAATGATTTTTTTGATGGACACACAGTACCAGATGTTTACTTACAGGAAATAGTTGACCAGCAATTGGACAAATTTAAGGACAACTTGACTGAAACTGTGGACAAGACGTTACAAACAGTCGAACAAATGCGACAACAACTAGAACAGGCAAAGTCAAAATATGACGAAGTAGTGGAAAAAGGGACGCTAATTACTGCTGGTGCCTTGGTATTACCTAGTACAAGCATCCAGAATCAATTAATGGACTATGTACCCACCTTCAGTGGAAATAATGTTAGGGTGCATGCTGTACAGTTTTTGAAAAATATGGATAGACTTTTTGAAAATAGTAAACTCACCGAAGCACAAAAAATAGCATTTTTTAATTCAAAGTTAGTAGGTGAAGCTGAAGTGTGGATGAATAGTCACGAGGCTGACTATACATCCTATGAAGCAATAAAGATAAACTTTCTTAAAAGATTTTGGTCCGTGTATAAGCAGGACAAGTTAGTAAATTATATTTTTACCATTGATCTCTATAGTATAACTGGATGGACATCTGTGGCTGAAATTTTCGAGCTGTCGTCTGCATACCATTGTGTAAGAGAGAAATAAACTTTCGGGTATCTCTTTCTTTCTTTTACCAATACAAGGCAATGTGTCATTTTGACATAGTTCATTAATCTGATTGAATATATGAGAAAAATCAATGTGTGAGTGGTTAAATTAAATAATCATGTTAGTTAAAGCTTTGAATAGCATATCAAAGTTCAAAACTGGTTAGTTTTTTCTTTAAATAAGTTGATGTAGCCTAATATGTAAGATGATTTTTGAAGGAAGCTTACTTGTAAGGCTTTATCTCGTACCAGGGCCTCTAATTTTGAAACGTGCGAGTAGCAATTCGCTAGCGTATTTCTCTCATCTCGCACACAATCTCGCAAACCCCTAATTTTGAAACTTCTGCGCTGCAAAAACTGACGTCACACGATCGAATAGCGAGCGGATTCTACTCGCCAGCCAAACACCGTGCGAGAGAGGTTTTGTCTATCGAGTTGGCAGTAAAATAACAAAATGGATGCCATCCCCCTCTTCGGTTGCAGCTTTCTGAGAGTGATTTTGTTAAAATAAACCTACCACTGTACAAAATAGGTTTACAAAAGGAAAAAATATAATTGCTTTGTACTCTTTATACAATCCTCCAATAAAAAGATTTGTTTGGGTGAAAATAATATTATATATTCTAAATTTTTCAAGATTATCTAACCGTCAATTTGGCTGAGTCGATAGAGTAGCCGTCTCATAATCTAGAGTCATCGTGTTCAAATCCTGTCAACCCTAACTCTTTATTTTTATTTATAGGACTTTTAAACTTTAATTTTAAAGTATCGTATTAGTAAGCATATAATTTGTTTTAAATATTTTTTATAGAAGTATACAAGGTATTTTAGCCTGCGTAGACTAACATAATAGTCCTTAAAAATAATTTAAAAAGGTATTAAATTAAAAACGGTAGGCCCACATCAGAGTCTAAGATATACATTAATTTTGAAATTTTGTATGTAGATGATTATTTAAAATTAAATTAATGGGTTTTATGACGTAAAAATGTACACATTTTAAAATAAGGCAAAGCAAGCTAATTATTATTCTAATAATAAAAATCTTTAGGGCATATTTATGATTAAAAAATAGAGGCGAAAATAAAATATTTTATTGAATTCTAATTACTAAAAAGTGATTTGAGTTCAGACAAAAAAACAACTAAAATATCGTTATTAGGGGTGGGATCGAGCTCGTGGAAGTTTGATTTTGAATCAAGCACGCTATCAAGTGTGCTAAAGTGGACATTACATGTATGAAAGGTTTTACATATACTCATAAATCTTGAAATTTTTTTGTTAAACAAGCGTAGATGTATACAAAGGGAAGATGGTTCCTAATAAAACTAAACAAATCGTTTTATATGATGCACTCAATACAATAATAGTGTTTACTTTCAGTTACGTATCTTATATAATGGCGTGTTGTGGCATCTCATCGCCTCAATCCTTTGGTACACGTCATGGTTTTACAGTGTTGTCGGGTTGAAAACTCATTCGCAAGCGAAACAACAATACACCAACTCGCACGATAGTAGAAACCTTTCAAAATTAGCTCTGTTTTAGTATAGCCTGCGATTTGCGAGTTCATGAGTTGCGAGCTAGCTCGCAAGCGAATATTTCCGCAAGTTTCAAAATTAGGGGTCCAGAATCCTACCCCATAGTTGTGTTTAGTTAGGATAAAAGACCTTAGAGAAGGAAATTTCTACTTCTGTTCTAAATTGCCGTTCATCCTACCAAAATATTATATATATGATATTATTTTGGTACGAAATAAAGCCTTACAGATTGGGATTATTACTAAAATCAGGGTTTAGTAGATAATGTACTTCCTACAAGCCTATAACCTAAATTATCATTTGAACGTAAAACTTCTACACAAAGTGTGTCATTCAAACAAATGTAATACAGTTTTTAGCTAATAATAATATTTAGCACAGCGTCTTACTACCCGTTCGGGTTATACGCTTTAAGTACTAATTACTCTAATGGATTAGGAATTGGGAGGGTTGAATTTAGAGGAAGTGAACCCGCATTTGCGTGGAGGGAGAGTGGAAAACCATTTAGGAAAAACCACCCCCAGTTCACCCGACCGAGATTCGAACTTCGATCTCCCCGTCCTCGGCGGTCGAGCTCAACACGACTAGCGCGTTAGCCAACTACGCCACCAAGGTGGGTCAGTTTTTAGCTGACTTGTTTCATTATAGTTATCGAAATTTCAACATAATATGGTTTCTGAAAGATATGAGCCAACTTAAAAAAAAAAAACAGGTATTATTATAATAATACTTTCCACAAGCCTATAACCTAAGTGATAGTTTGAATGCATGGCAACTATTCAAATTTTGTCATTCAAACAAATGTAATCAAGTTTTAAGATACCTTGTTCATTATATTTATAGAACTTTCAATATAATATGGTTTCTGAAAACCAATATACAAGCTAATAATCAACTTTAAATATAAGTGTAGTCGTGCCAGACTGTAAACAACATTGATGATAAATACATAGAAATGGGAGTATCTAAGGTTTTATTCATATCTGTACAGTATTACATGTAAAACTGGATTGTATATCCTTTAATGTAAATGTTTCTTCAGGAAAGTGTGGTATAATACTTCACTATTTTCAAACAATAACACTTTTATTCATCAGAGACATGTTTTCGCATAAGAATATTTAAAGAAACTGTTAAATCTGTCCGTCCGTCCCCCCCGCCCCCCTCTGTGTAGCAGATGATACACTTGAGCGTCACGCTTTTGTCCTTGTAATGTGCCTGTGTATGTCCATCCAGTTATATCATAGAGATAAATGATTTTTACAGGCCGGTATGATCCACATAAAGGGCCTATATGTGAATATTAGAGAATAGAGAAATTATGATTGGGGAGGAGAAGGGAAAATTTTCAAAAACCAATAGAAACAATTACTAACAGAACAATTTATTTGATAAGCTGAGGTGCTTACTAGAGTGATTCTTTCAAAATAATTAAAGTTTAATTAGTAAATTTAAACTATTTCTTTTGGTGTTCATTTCAACAATGTCTCCGCGTAAGCAAGCAAATATTGATGCAAAGACTGCATATATATATAAAATTGATTTTACTTCTTATAGGTAGTAGTTAATTTGTGGCTTAATCAACATACAAAGTTCTCACCTCACACGTGTCTAAAATTGTATTTTTGGTAGTTTAGATCAGGGTTGCTCAAACTGCGAGGCGTGAGGGGATTTCAAATGAGGTGTGAACCAATTTTTCACTTCCTTCGACTTGCTAAATTATGATTGATTAAAAAATTAATATTTTGTTTGGCTTATGAAGCAATAAAATTAATTAATATCTTACAAATCTTTACTATTCTTAATAAACTTCTACAAAGCTCTTATCAGAAAATAAAGAAATAAATTAAATAATAAATGTCTCATTTTTGTATTTTAACGTAAAAAAGTTATCTTATTCTAAGAAAGAGAGTCTTAACAATTACTTTAAATGTTCATGTAAGGCTTAAGAGCATAGAGTTTGAGAAAACCTGATTTAGATGATTTGCTAGAAATAAGATAATTTAGCCAACTTAAATGTGAGCGAAGCCGTGGGCAAACTCGAGTAAGTTAATATGATTATAAAAAAAGAATGATTGATTAATTCATTTAGCAAAATTAATAAACAAATATACTAAGAAAGACTAATAAAATATACTTTGGCACTTAAAAAAATTCAAAATTCAAAATAAAACAAAATTATTAAAATGGTGTGACCACATGTATGTGCTAATTAATAGAAAACGGTACGTGTACAAAACTTTTTATTTCTGGTACAAAACGGTACAAAAACTAGTATAAAACCTTTTCAATGTAAAAAGTTCAACATATACAAAAGTGGTACTACAGGTTAATGGACGTGCTGCTATACCTTGGGAAGTAGTAAATTGAGAAAAGACTTACGTATTTTGAAACGGTAGTATATACTAGTTAACTAAACACTACACACCTCGCCATCTAGTAACATAACTACAAATCATAACGAATGTTTCCGGAGACAGCAAAACACATTTTAATAAATGGTCTAAAAATTAACTTTACAAAAAGTCATTTGGCCTAAAGGCGTTTGGCCTAAAGGCGTTTGGCCTAAAGTCATTTGGCCTAAAAGCATTTGGCCTAAAGACATTTGGCCTAAAAGGCATTTGGCCTAAAGGCATTTAGCCTACACTTTAGGCCAAATGCCTTTAGGCCAAATGACGGGTACCCAATAAGACGCATAGCAACAACCAAGGAAGACGCTTCAGTACGTTGGTGTTTGTTTGAATCGTTTACTAACGGTAGTTTTCGCGTTTAAGTATGATGGATCTTGCAACAATAGTACTAGTAGTACGTATTTGTGAAAAATAGAAGTGTCAGTAGTGCCAGCAGTAGTCTTTGGTGTAATTGTATTGGTTATTTTACTTACGATAGGCCCTACTTTTTGCTGAAGATTAGATATTCAAAGACATAGAAGTTTCTCTCTTGGTTGATTTCACCATTTATATCAAACACTTTTCATAAAATATGCTTAGGTTGAAGTTATTTGGTTATTGAGAAACATTTACTAAATATAGAATTATAATACGACTGTTTCTATATGTATTAAAACATTGGTTGGAAATACATTTTAGACTATTAAACTTTGCTTTTTCTACACACGAATTAAATAGTACTTTATAAACACGAATTATAGTCATCACACATTGAACAAAAACTACCGTGTAAGGATGATGTGTGATTTATTTATTAATTTCTAAAAACAAATACTAAGACAGTATAATAATGTTTTAAAAATATTTTGCTACTTGACAGACATTCAGATTATAGAGTTAGTTTTAAAAACTGTTCGTAACAATATAAATAATTACACTCTTAATCATAATTCTAGTTGCCTACTACATTAAACATGATTTAAATGTGTTTTTATTGTTGATAAAAAATTAAAAACAAGAATTTTTTTTAACACTCGTAGATTTTTTAAATACCAAATAACATGATTTTAATGTTTATTGCTATAATTTTAATAATTGTCTTGTTTATTATTATCAATAATTTTTCCCTCCTTATTTATTTAAGTAAAATGAATGACATTAAAAAATAAAACTAAAACCTATAACTTGATAATTGCAGGTCAAATATATAATAGAGGATATTATAATAAGATATGGTTTCTCTAGAAAAGGTAGGGAGTCAGACGAAAGTTTTTTAGTAAAGCCAAGCAAGAAATTGTGGTATTGTATTAATCGGACCTATCGAGGACGATAAATATGCTAGCTAGTAAAGGTGTTAGCAGTATTCTCTAGTCAATAATTTCAGTTGTTTTTTTATTTTATCAAATGTAACTATGTAGTATATGAAGTAAATAGCCAAAGCTATTATTTATGCTTTTAGTGAGGATTACTCCATCTAGATATCATATCATATCAAATATGTAATATATATTTAGTGAAGTGGTCTATCAAATGGTATATCTCTAAAATATTCAAACCAGTAAGTGTTAACTAGTTACACTAAACGGACCTTACAACATGTTATTTGCTGGGAAACCTTCTGTTACTGTCTTTTCCACCATCCAACCATCTTTAAGAAAAATTACCTTAGATAGCTTTATGGCTCTATCTGTTATACCCATCGGCAAACTTGTAGCGGCTTTACTTAAACCATTTATTCCTTGTCAGCACTTCGATGTGTTTACATCATTTGTAGAGTGAGTTCTGAGTTTCAATATGCCTCAAAAGAAACAAAATGATGTAGCAGTGTTTACCACTTGTGTGGTGGCAACACTTTACAATCCAACTGCAAGACTATAACACCATTAATTAATAAAGCATATGAGCTCTACAACAAGTGCAAAATAAGTGAGCAGGATAGATTTAGGCTCCTTACATTGCCTATGACAACTGTGCAGTGTATTTTAGAGGATGGTGAAAAGGTTATATGAAGTAAAGGGTCTAATGGTCTGTCAAGAACCAAAATATAATTTTGACGAACCTTAACTTAACTTAACTAAGATATCCGGAATATCCTTGAAAGCATAGTATACAATATCCATAATAATTGCCTTCCGCCATAAGACTAAGACTTTACATCCTCGCGAAAAATGAACGATTCTTGATTACACCATTATTAACTACCTATGCAACATTCTATCAGCAATCCAGACTTTAAGCCTTCTACATCGAATGAGGTGAATTTTTTTCTCCCCAGAAGAGCTCATTGCCATATTAAGGAGCTTTAACTTACCCTATGGTTGAACGGAATGTCTAAGGTTACAATTACAAGGCTGGAATTTGCTGAAGAAGAATACAAATATTTGGATATTTCGTCAACGGAAAAAAGCTTTTGGTCAGCATTTTACTGGTGGTTTTTCTTTACTGAACAGATATTAATTATGGATTTATTGCAGTATGATAATATCACCAAAACCGATTAGTAGCGACTTTTCATTGACTTACTAAGCATAATAAAAACGGATTTTTTCTTTACATTGGCAACAAGCTTACCTCCATGCCATTTGTTTACGCATTTCATATGAATGAAACTTATAAAAACATGGACAATCTATTAATAAAATAAACTACAACAAGCGCTGTTGGAGCATATGTGATTACTTAAAAGTTAGAGCAATCTTGTTAGACATACAATTAGGATATACAAAGTGTTGCTGCTTTGTTGGTGAATAGGATATTTGAGCTAAAGAAACTCACCATTCACCAGAAACTAACTCCAAGCGAAAAAAAATGAGTAGGCTATTGTTCAAGATTACTTAGCTACGCTTCAAAAGTAATCTTACCACCACCCATATAAAGCTTAATTTAGTAAAAAAAAATTGTCAAATCCATGAAAAAGGATGTGCTTGTTTTTTCTATATGCAACAGAAGTTCTTCCGATTGAGTGAGGCGAAGGGAAAAAAAGGGATTTGTGGTGGTCCTCTGATAAGTAAGCTTGCCACAGATAACATTTTTTATTCCAATTTGAATTAATATAAATAGCATCTTGGACAATATTCAAAGAGGGCTGAAAATATTTCATGACAAATTATAAAACAGATAACTACCATAAAATTGTGGGAAAATTCCTTTAGATATATAAAGTATTGGGGTGTTAATAATGATTCAGTAGGTGACCTGGTGGTTTAGGGGTAAGGTGTCAGACTTCTGTGCTGAGGGTTCGGGGTTCAATCCTCGGTCCCGGCACAGATTTATCTGATTGCCAAACCCTTCCTTCACCTCTGACAAGATGTGTATTAATCACAACTTGTGAATGTGAGGAATGCCAAGCCTCTACCGTGGTTCGGATTCCACGTTAAACTGTAGGTCCTTCATTTCATCTCACAATCACCCTACCATTGCACATTAGCGTAAGTGCGTATAACCCGAACGGGTAGTAAGACGCGGTGCTAATAATAATAATAATAATGATTCACTTTTTAAAATGATATTTAAAAAAAAATTCCCCACAAAATCTTTGTGCAGTTAGAAACGACCATGAAGAGCGTTTTCACCAATACAAATCTGTTATAAAATAAAGATACCGAGGAAAGTGAAGTGTTAGCATGGTGGCAGATTAATGCTGCACGGACCTGCTTGGGACTAATTACAAACGGAAGTCATCGTATTTTTTTTTCAAGTTCACAGATAATTTAGAGGAGTATTAGTTTCATATGAGAGTAAAAATATGAGTTTTTTGAACTACGTACTTCATTTTAATCGAGGGCGATAGAAATATTTTGAAGGCACTATGAAAAAATAAAATTCTAAGAACATGTTTCATGCATAAGAATTTTTTTATTGAGTATCTTTTTATAATCTTATAAAATAATTATTGAGTATCATTGAGTATTATTGAGTATTTATTGAGTATCATTTTTATCCTCTTATAAAATAATATTTTTTTAAATATTTATTTTTTAAATATACATTTATGTATTTATATACATTACGTGTATATTATTATGTTTAGCTATCTTATTGTATCTGTGAACAACATTTCGTAATTTATGTAACATGCGAAAATTAATCAAATAGAGATTCACATAAAAGTGTTGACGAAAAACGTAAACCATTTTAATACCAAATCTAGAGGCCTGTAAAGTATTATTCTACTGATATCAAGAGATGAGACTTTCTGAAACATAAAACAAAATAAATCAATACGAGCTACCTTAAAGAAGGAGTCGTAAAGGTTTTCTGAAAGCTAACATTTACGTCACATGTTACGGAATCTGGTCACGGAACAGGACAGGAAAAGTTAAGAAACCGAGTTCCGAATAAATACAACACAAAAAAGTGACCAGGAAATGGAAACTTTACACCAAAGAGTATTCGATACATCCAAGTTGATACAAGACCAGGTTTGTTCACGCGCACTTAGCTTGATTAACTGTCTACATCTATCTGTCTCATCTCACTAAAGAATATGTCTAGAGCTAGATTCAAGTTGTTAATATAAGCAGTACATTTTACACAAGGGCTTTTAACGTTAAAATTAACGAGCTAAGAATTAGTTAGAGTATTTTGAAAACCATGCACCCTAATTAGTGATACAAGAAATTGGGAAAACCACAATTTCAGCTCATACGTGAGAAACTACTCCCAATGCGCAACTGATCGGTATTTGAAATCACACCTTGAAAACAGGCGCGGATTCAGGGGAGCGTCAAAGGGTCATTTGACCTCCTCTGTGAAAGCTAGAAAACTAATACAAAAAACAAAATAAAAGTTCAAATTTTAGAAAGAAAATATAACACAGATAAATTTTATACAATTTTTAATCTTTTTTTACGCGCAGACACCTCTTAAGCCGGGTCCACACGTGCGTTATTCGTCCACGTTTATTCAATGTTCGACATGACTCACGTAAGTGTGAATAAAACATTCGTTTCCATGTAAGAATATTTGTCATGCATTCGTGCATAGCGAGTAATGAACATTGTTCCGCGTAGAGACGGTAAACTACCACACATCAAAGAAGACTAATAATCGCCTGAGAGCAGTTCATTCACGAATACCGAATATAGAGTATGTGTGGACAGCAGGAGCGGTGGAACTGTGGGGGACTCTGACCCCTGGAAATAATGTTTATCTCCATGGAAAAAATTTCCCCCTAGATATATTTCAAATCCTCTGATATTATCGAATATGAAGCTGAAACATGGCCTTAAATTAAACTACAAATGATTTCTAGATGCATTCTACTGTCAAAAATTTTTCGGAGAAGACCGCTTCAAATAACTACTATACTAGAGTCATCTAAATGGTGGAAAAAAGTCGGGGGAGGAAAGCTCTACTTAGCTTCCAAGATTATCTAAATTTCATAAATGTCTTAGGGAAGACATTTACAAATTCTGGGTTTTCTGAAATTTCCTAAGGAATTCAATTTTCCAAATTTTATCGGTGGAAGACAACTTCAAAGATTATCTTTTAGAGGTATCTAAATATCGTAAAAAATTAAGGTGAGGATCACTAAATAGCTTCGTGGGGCATCCAAATTTCAAAAAATTCTAGGTGAGGAACACTTTAAATAGCCTATAAAAGAATATAATTTAAAGAAAAACCAAGTTGAAGACTACTCATAGCTTCTAGAGTAAACCATTTTTCAAAAAATTGTTGGAAGGAGGGCCACTCCAAATAGTTTATAAAAACTATCTGATTTAAAAAAATAGGAGAGGATGAAGACGGTTTAAAAAATAGGCCTACATAAGATCAAATATGAATGAGAAACTATTAAATGGCTTTAAACAGAAATCTAAAATTGTAAGTAACTATGTTATTTATAATTACGACCCCCATATGAAAATTATATGGATCCGCCCCTGCTTGAAAGCTTTCAACTGTAATGCCTTGGACCATGTAGCCAACAGTGCAAATAAATAAAACACGTACATGAATCACGCCTTACTACCCATCCAACTTATCCATTTATTTAAACTAATGAAATAGGAATGAGGAAAGTCAAATGCATAGGAAATGTTCTCGTATGTGTGTGAAGAGAGGGTGGGAAACCATTTTATTAAAACACATATCAGTACATTTGGTATAAACTGGACCCCTAGCATCCTCGTAACCAACTAATCAAACCTAGCCAAGTTGACGCCTTGGACTGTATGGTCTTTAGTGCGGATAAGCACCATAGATAACCTAACTACACGTCCCAAAACACATGGTGAGGGTATTTTTAAAAATAAAGCAGTTTTTTATTTCAGTTTATTGTTTTATTTACTTTCTTTGTGAACGCATTATCCTTTATTTCAGACATTATGAACAATAGTAATCATGAACGATTAAATCATTAATTATTGTAGTTTTTATGTATTTCGTGAATTTACTTTAAACACTCTAGCTGCAAACATCTGGAATATTCATGTCCTATTGAAGATTAGATCATGGACAGGATACATTGAAAAAATCTATTTTTTATTTTACTAGGAAAATTTTACGTAGACCTTCTAAACAAACTTATAAGACCTAGACACACCGTGGTCTAAATGTAAAATCTTAGATGGTCTGGTTTGTTGGCGATAGAGATATCGGGGCTAGAAAACTGGTCAGGTGTACTGAGGCTACATTTCATATAAATTATACCTGCCCCATCCCCATCACGGTCTAGGACAACTGGGCGCCGCCATCTGGGCGCCGCCAACCGGGCGCGGCCAACCGGGCGCCAGGACAACTGGGCGCCAAGACAACTGGGCGCTAAACTAAAACTTTTTAAAAAAAATTAACTTATTCAATTTTTAATTTCTCTCTATCTTATAGGTAGAGAAAGTATGGTGATCGTCAAAAAAATCGAAGTCGAGATTTTCATGAATTTTGACGTTTCATGACTTCCTGAATCTGAAAAAGTGGTTTTTGAATTTCCGTCTGTCTGTCTGTCTGTCTGTCTGTCTGTCTGTACCTCCAACTAGAGCCTAAACTGTTTTACCGATTGAGCTGAAACTTGATATCTTGGGTTTTCATAGGGTTGCCCCGAGGAGTTTTTGGAATTGGACATCTACCCCTAAAATTAAGGGTAGTTTACTGAAGGGAAAAAACAGAAAAAGTCGATTTTCTCAAAATCGGCTCTAACGATTTTGATTAAATTTCATTTATGAACATTAATAAATATTCCAAACAAAATGGCTACTCTCAATATTTCGGCAAAATGGCTTTAAGGGCTCCGGTCTGATGCGTAAATTAACATTTTTTATAATAGCTCCGAAACTATTTGAGATATGAAATTACTTAGCATTACAAATATGTATATATATTTATAATACAAATATTTTATTCGAAACATATTTTTATAAAATCATTAATTTTTAATCTATACGCAATTATATATATATTTTTAGCTTTTTGGACATTAAAGCTTAAGTATTGCGATCGTAAAAAAAACTAACCTGAAATGTTGATGGATTTCGACGTATCTTGACCCCCCGAACCCTAAAAAATAGTCTTTGCAATGCCGTCTGTCTGTGTGTCTATTAAAACTTAAAATTAAGGGTAGTTTACTGAAGGGCAAAAAGAGAAAAAGTCGATTTTCTCAAAATCGGCTCTAACGATTTTGATTAAATTTCATTTATGAACATTAATAAATATTCCAAACAAAATGGCTACTCTCAATATTTCGGCAAAATCGCTTTAAGGGCTCCGGTCTGATGCGTAAATTAACATTTTTTATAATAGCTCCGAAACTATTTGAGATATGAAATTACTTAGCATTACAAATATGTATATATATTTATAATACAGATATTTTATCCGAAACATATTTTTATAAAATCAATAACTTTCAATCTATACGCAATTATATGAATTTTTTTAACTTTTTGGACATTAAAGTTTAAGTATTGCGACCGTAAAAAAAAACTAACCTGAAATGTTGATGGATGTCGACGTCTCATGACCCCCCAAACCCTAAAAAATAGTCTTTGCAATGCCGTCTGTCTGTGTGTCTATAAAAACTTAAAATTAAGGGTAGTTTACTGAAGGGCGAAAAGAGAAAATTTGGTTTTCTCAAAATCTACTCAAACGATTTTGATTAAAATTCGTATCTAGGCGTTGATTAAGATTATAAATAAACTGGCTATTTTCATTTTCCAATGAAAATGATTTTTAGGGTACTTTACAGAAGCGTTAATTTCCATATCTCCACAACTATTGGAGAAACTAAACAACTTATCATTGCAAAATTGTAGGACTATCAGAAATAAAAAACTTTTATTTGTACATATATTTTTATAAAAGCAGCAGTTTCTGAGATATTTGCAAATATATTAATACAATTTTGTGAGCTTTAGTTGTAAACATATATACTACTTAAGTCTTAACGCAATAATTCTCCAATGCCATAGAGTAATTAAATATAAGTATCTAAAAAAGTATGTTATTTTTCCTTAAATCTCTTAGGAGAAATGTTTGCATAGCAATGATCTATCTCCATTTTAGACTCAATAGTCAATATTTACATTTTTTATTGGTCAAAATGTATAAATGAATAATTAAATATCAATGCGATGACTTGAAGATCTGCAACACCTTATAAAATGTAAAAATTTTAACCAGAAATCGAAATTTTAATACGAAGTGTTGACCCTTGTGGAAGACATTAAACTGTTTGAAATGCTCTTAGGTGGACAAAGATGCGCCTCTTTTCTCATTGATTCTATATCATTGTATATTATTTTATGCGTGTTCTTATGTGGAGTGGTGATGATACAATGTACATTATTCCGTTCAGAAATCTTACGAGTTTATAGAAAGAGAGAGAAAGTCTGTGCGGTGCGCCGTACCATTTATTTTAGAATATAAAATGCACCTTTTTTTCATATATTTTTCAACTAAAATTAAAAAGTGACGGATAAAAACTAAAAATGAACTTTTTTTAATTAATCATATTTTTCAGCGCAACATCATATATTTTTCAATTAAGTAAATATTCATTTTTGGAGTTGTTTAAAAAAATCTTAGTTGAGGAACTTAATTAATTTATATTTATAAAGTTAGACTATATGATATGATAAAATTTCTAAAAAAACCCACAAAAAATTAAACATAATCCTTATTTTTGGTCGACAACGTAATCTGCAAATATTACGTGACGCGGAGGCCTTATATGGAGATGGAACATTTAAGACTGCCCCACTACCGTTTACACAAATCTATACGGTGCTTGGTAAGCAATTTGGAGGGGTGCATCCAATTATATATGCACTCCTACCTAATAAACAACGAGCTACGTACGTACGACTTTTTTTAATATTACAAGAAATTGAACCTACCTTTCAACTACAAACAATTTCATGTGACTTTGAATCCGCTGCAATAAGTGCTATTAGAGAGTGTTTTCCCCAAGTTGAAATACATGATTTTCTTACCATCTAACACATAACATGAGAAAACAAATATGTGCGTTGAAACTTATTCAACAATACAACAACAATGCCGAGTTTTGTTTGTAAGCAAGGATGATATCTGCCGTTGTTGGCAGAACTTCCAGACAATTTGCAGCCCCTGATAGACTGGTTTGAAGACAATTATATAGGTCGTAGAAATCTCAGAGGCGTTGGATGAAGAGTGGCGGCGTTAGCTCAGGCGGTAGCTTGTCTGTTTACTGAGCCAAGAGGCCCGGATTCGGTTCCCGGCATGTCCGAAAAATATATAATTGATGAAATATGGGTCTACCCAATCAATATAAGGCATATGAAGGTTCGATAGGCCTGCCCGGCCGGTAGAAGATAATATATGACCTGAATAAAAAAACTGACTCAGTCCACAGGCTGGAAATAATAATGGATGTGAAACTTATAAAACTCTAGAATATACATCATCCATGAGAAAGGGGATATTCCAATCAATTTATTGGTATATTTTTCGATAGTTATGTGAATCGAACATAGATCCCTAAGTTCAGTAAGATGACTCAATACCAATTGACGTCTAGCTAACCGGTTAATTAGATTTAGGATTACTTTCTAACCATTAAAGATGTTGAATCGATGTTTCTTGAATTGTCCATTTGAAAACAGTGAAATCGAGATGAATTTGTTAGTTTTTATCCTATTGCTTTTTTTCATGTTATTATATATTTGAGAATTTACTAAATAATTTCAATGGTCCCAATAATACTTTTTTATTAGTAAAATAGAAATCCATATTACGAAGAGACGTCTATTATGGACTCATAAGAGTTGTAATATTCAGAGCCCCTCTTTCCCTTGATATCTTCAGAGAGGAAATGCCCACGCTTAGGGTGGGAATGTAGAGAGCTCTAGAAATTTAAATGTTTATACAATTTCTTTTTTATCAAAATTATTTGTTCATCAAAATAAATCAAACCATTCTACAATCGAAACATAGAGTTCTTCTTCACATGGTGATTTCAACAGTTTTTAAAAAAAAATATCTGTCAAGGATGTCCTGGAATTTAATGACGGCATTCTCTCTTCATTTTAAAAGTTTCTCATCTAATGCCACTATCCTCATGACTAGGCTGCGGATTTTGTATTCATGCATGTTTGTTTTTCCTTTAGCAATATTGATATTCCAGCTTTATATAAAAGTATTTAATGTGACATTTAACCAACCTACCTAGTTTTATCGTGCATATTATTGCATATCTCATATGTTAGCGCATATTTTGGGCGTGTGACATGGCCTGCAGGACTAAATTTTTCCTGGGAATTGATGAAATATTATTTAATATAGTAAAAAATACTGTATGTATATATATATATATACAGTATTTTTGACAAAATAAATAATATTTCATTTTATATATATATATATATATCATATATATACAGTATTTTTGACTAAATTAAATTATATTTATATATATATATAAATATAATTTATATATATATATACTTATATTTTTGACTAAATTAAATTATATATATATATAATTTAATTTAGTCAAAAATACTTTATATATATGATATATATATTATGAAATATTATTTAATATAGTCAAAAATACTGTATATATATATATATATATATACATATATATACATACAGTATATGTATATATACATATATATACATACAGTATATGTATATATATATATATATATATATTATATATACATACAGTATTTTTTACTATATTAAATAATATTTCATCAATTCCCAGGAAAAATTTAGTCCTGCAGGCCATGTCACACGTTTACCCTCCCTTCCCGAAGCCATATCATACGTCCCCCCTCCCTTCCCGAAGCCATATCATACGTCCCCCCCTCCCTTCCCGAAGCCATATCATACGTCCCCCCTCCCTTCCCGAAGCCACATCATACGTCCTCCCCCTCCCTTCCCGAAGCCACATCATACGTCCCCCCCTCCCTTCCCGAAGCCATATCATACGTCCCCCCTCCCTTCCCGAAGCCATATCATACGTCCCCCCTCCCTTCCCGAAGCCATATCATACGTCCCCCCTCCCCTCCCGAAGCCATATCATACGTCCTCCCCCTCCCTTCCCGAAGCCACATCATACGTCCTCCCCCTCCCTTCCCGAAGCCACATCATACGTCCCCCCTCCCTTCCCGAAGCCATATCATACGTCCCCCCTCCCTTCCCGAAGCCATATCATACGTCCCCCCTCCCTTCCCGAAGCCATATCATACGTCCCCCCTCCCCTCCCGAAGCCATATCATACGTCCTCCCCCTCCCTTCCCGAAGCCACATCATACGTCCTCCCCCTCCCTTCCCGAAGCCTCATCATACGTCCCCCCCTCCCTTCCCGAAGCCATATCATACGTCCCCCCCTCCCTTCCCGAAGCCATATAATACGTCCCCCCTCCCTTCCCGAAGCCATATCATACGTCCCCCCTCCCTTCCCGAAGCCATATCATACGTCCCCCCTCCCTTCCCGAAGCCATATCATACGTCCCCCCTCCCCTCCCGAAGCCATATCATACGTCCTCCCCCTCCCTTCCCGAAGCCACATCATACGTCCTCCCCCTCCCTTCCCGAAGCCACATTATACGTCCCCCCTCCCTTCCCGAAGCCATATCATACGTCCCCCCCTCCCTTCCCGAAGCCATATCATACGTCCCCCCTCCCTTCCCGAAGCCACATCATACGTCCTCCCCCTCCCTTCCCGAAGCCACATCATACGTCCCCCCTCCCTTCCCGAAGCCATATCATACGTCCCCCCTCCCTTCCCGAAGCCATATCATACGTCCCCCCTCCCTTCCCGAAGCCACATCATACGTCGTCCCCCTCCCTTCCCGAAGCCACATCATACGTCCTCCCCCTCCCTTCCCGAAGCCACATCATACGTCCCCCCTCCCTTCCCGAAGCCATATCATACGTCCTCCCCCTCCCTTCCCGAAGCCACATCATACGTCCTCCCCCTCCCTTCCCAAAGCCATATCATACGTCCCCCCCTCCCTTCCCGAAGCCATATCATACGTCCCCCTCCCTTCCCGAAGCCATATCATACGTCCCCCCTCCCTTCCCGAAGCCATATCATACGTCCCCTCCTCCCTTCCCGAAGCCATATCATACGTCCCCCCCTCCCTTCCCGAAGCCACATCATACGTCCCCCCTCCCTTCCCGAAGCCATATAATACGTCCCCCCTCCCTTCCCGAAGCCATATCATACGTCCCCCCTCCCTTCCCGAAGCCACATCGTACGTCCTCCCCCTCCCTTCCCGAAGCCTCATCATACGTCCCCCCCTCCTTCCCGAAGCCATATCATACGTCCCCCCCTCCCTTCCCGAAGCCATATCATACGTCCCCCCTCCCTTCCCGAAGCCATATCATACGTCCCCCCTCCCTTCCCGAAGCCACATCGTACGTCCTCCCCCTCCCTTCCCGAAGCCTCATCATACGTCCCCCCCTCCCTTCCGAAGCCATATCATACGCCCCCCCCTCCCTTCCCGAAGCCATATCATACGTCCCCCCTCCCTTCCCGAAGCCATATCATACGTCCCCCCTCCCTTCCCGAAGCCATATCATACGTCCTCCCCCTCCCTTCCCGAAGCCATATCATACATCTCACTTCCCCAGTTCCCCCTAATTGTAGAGCGTTGCAAACAACATGACTGTCTATTAAGTTCAGGAGTGTTTGATTCCTTTTAAACCTTTTTTTCTGTGCGTGTTAATAGATCATTTTATTAGTTTTTATAAACTCGTTTTTGTCTCTCTTTAATACAATGCATTTGTCAGGTACGCTCACGACTGACGGTAAAATATTTTTTTGCCAAGTTTGTTCAAAACAGCTACATTTTATATCGGTATCCTTGCTTCATAAAGACGCTACATGTAGTTACTCATGGGATGGCTGTAATTGACCTTTTACAAGGTTACATTTCATGCAGCTTTCATTGTAATATGAATAATTGTGTTACCTGCTAAATTAACGTGTTCGAAAAAAAATGTAAATATACCAAGCAGTATTTATGCGAAAAGATACAGTACAATCAATTACTTGTAATAATTTGGTACTGATATTGTCTAACATTTTGAGTCCTAGGCCTAAGTGGTAAGAGTACAAGTAACATATATTGTTTTCTAGGTAAAATGGGGAATATATTCCAAGTTGTCCAATACACGCAAACAGCTACTCACATTCGAGACCGAAATGTGAGTAAACTTCAAATAACATTTGACATTAGAGCGAAAAGAGGAAGATTCATTTTCTAAAGATGTGCCCCCCCCCCAAAAAAAAATAATTGAGAAATATAATATAGTTCTATATTGTAATCAAAGGAACAACCAGTAAACTGTTGTAGAATATGGTTTTATAAATTATAATGTAATTTTAACTGTAATCTTTACTTTTTTTAATGTGCATATTTTCCCGTTTTTATTGCCAATTTATCAGTTTTAAGTGCATATTTGCATGCATATTCTACGAGATTTTAGTCCATATATAAATACGCAACCTACTCATGACAGAAGTAGTCTAGCCCGGCGACCTGGTACAATTTGACCTACTTTTCTCTGATTGGTCGATATAAATAACTCTGGCCTCTGATTGGCCGCTATAATTAGACCCCTCCCTCCCCCCTCCACCCCCACCCCTCCGCTCTGATTACAAAATCTCCACCAGTTGATTACGAAATTTCCTCCCCTACAACCCCTCCCCTACAACCCCTCCCCCTACAACCCCCTCCCCTACACCCCCATCCCCTACAACCCCACCACACATTGAACATGTTGGTACTTGTGTGGGTCTTTTTTTTCTTAATTATTAATGATTGTTAATTAAATATTCATATAAGGGGTTTTGAACCCCGCTACTAGTTGGGATGTATTCAGTTCTATCACCTAGTGTTTTCTTATAAATGGTTGAAATGTATACTCAGGCTAGATATCATCGACGGGGTTCAAATCAGAGACTTTTGACATTTGTTGACATTGCAGTGGCTTGAACACTCCTACCTCCTTACGTCACAGAGCGTGATGTGTACCGACATTTGTGCTGCCGGAAAAAAATAAACACGCCGGCATTTCTATTACTATAGCTAAACTTCAAAATATAACAACATACATATATATTTTATCGAGGCTATTGTCTAGGATTAATCAAGTAGGTGCGCGTCCGTCCCAATGCTTCAGGCAAGTTGAAAAATGCACCCCACATTTGCGAGAGTGAAAAAAGGGTTTTGCCCAGATATCATCGACGGGAATCGAACCAGGGACTTTTGGCGTTTGTCGAGTCAACGTCCTTACCCCCTCCAGTCACGGGGCGAGATGTGAACCAGCATTTGCACGCCCGACTGTCATAGGATCCACCCCTAGACAGCGCTGGAGAAAGACCTCCGTCCTCTGTGAAAGCTTTAACGCAAATGAAATATAACGGTACTTACACGGACAGGGTAGGCTCCGATGCGGAAATGTTATTTTCGACCAATGAGAAGGCGACACCTTTCATGTGACACACACCCCCATTGGAAAGACTATAAATAGACCTTGATCTCATTACATTCGGTCATTGTGATTAATAATCGAGTGTGATAAACATCAAAAATGAGTTTCGACGCGCTGGAAAACTGGATAAATTCGGGTAAGTTTTAAAAGAGTTTTTTTCTCATCACATCCTGGTGAACATTTTTTTCGAGTTTCGACGCGTTGGAAAATTGGATAAATTCGGGTAAGATTTAAAAGACTTTTTTTTCTCATCACATCTTGGTGAACATTTTTTCTTGTTCCTTTGGCAGACCATCAAGAAGAAGAATACACCCCCACAGTGTTGGCAGAACCGAGTAGCCCGGATCCTTTAAATCTTTTTACGGAGGACGGCATTTGCATCGCGGATGGCGAGTGGTCTATGGGTAAATAGCTTCTTGCTATAGATTCTATAGTGGGTTTTTTTCCCCCGCGGTAGTAATTAATATGTGTTTATTAAATTTCAGACTTATGGGACCCTTATGGGCTGGATGAGGGGCTGAGGGACAACATAGCGCCTGCAGTGATGCACGACGTCTCCGGCGTCCTCACACAGCCCCCCGTCACCCGTAGCCCGCCCCCAACCGTCATCACACCATCCCCTACCAATGGCCAGACGCGCACAGACGCCTGTGGTGATTTTGATGCGCTAGACCTGCTGCTATGTAAGTACCGTCTACAAGTAACAATACTATATAGTCACTAGGTTAGAAATAGACAGTTATTAGCGCGCTCTCTTCCCCCTCCCAAACCACTGTTATTTAGTACATTTTGTCAGCTGGTCCGTTTCAACTTTAACCAAAAAAGAATATTAGCTCTTGTCATTACAAACATTCAAGAGAAAATTATAACTGTCTTTTTTTAGTAGTGTTTGCAATGTACTGGATCCAATTCAACCGTCAACTTAGTGCAGTCGATAGCATGTCTACCGGTCCCTGGTTTAATTCCCGACACGGCTAAGAATGTCTGTCTGATAAATTAACAGGCAGCGGGCGGGATGTCTTAGTCTTTAAGTAATGTGTATAAAGTGCCCTGAGCTTTAGGATGGAAAAAAAATGTTTATTAAATTTATTTCTACCGATAGAAAAAAATAATTCGATCCGTGAGGTGCTTTATTATCTAACCGATAGATATCGCGAGCAGGCCTGAGCACAGCATTTCATGTATGAGTGCTTTCGCTCTCTTGTAGATAGCGTTAGAAGTCACTTAAGCCAGAGCAATAATATTTTTTGAAAGAGCGAGAGAGAGACAGAACGCAGCAGTCCCTCCACCCCTCTGTCATTAGCGAGGGGGTTTCTTACTGTGACAGCTATAGATAGAAGGGTCGAGGGGGGTGCCATAACAAGAGGCAATAACAAGTCTGACGCTGCAAGCAGATAAATGACTGTTTACCCTTTCATAGCGATAAATAACACCCGTGGTTGGTATTTTGTACATGTTCCAGTAAGGGAATTAAATGGTCCCCTGTTCATTTCCCGTACAGACATTCATAGACTGGAAATTATAATTGTCGCTTTAGATACTTATTAAATTCATGTTTACAAGTTGTTAGATCAAATATTCAACCAGCAACTTAGGGGGGACGCGATAGTGCATAAATTACAGGTCCAGGGTTCATTTACCTACACGTCTGGTTGTTGAATTATCATACAGTGGCACACTTTAGACAGAACAAAATTATTTCCACCAAACGTAAACTTAATTGTCTTGTGTGAATACATGTATTTCCCTATATTACCGGGGTTCGATTCCCCCACAGGCATAGTGAAACTAAACTGTATTTTGTACATGTAGTGCTTGTATACAGATACCAAAATATATATACAGCCATAATAGTTAACCAGGGAAATTATAGCGTTGCTATAGCCGTGTATTAAAACCCTGATGAGCTAGGGAGGTCCAGGGTTCGATTTCCTAGCATAGCTGAAAATGTGTGTTCAACTTTTCACATGTCTGAGGGGTGATGTATTTTGTACATGTTGGAAGTGTATTTATTACACACACACACACACACACACACACTTTAAGAATGTTGCTGTGTTATAAATACCAAAAGCAGTCTGAAATTGTGGCATCGTTTTAAAGACGCGTATGTTTAGAACAATTATTGTTAAAGTGCTTACTTTGTGTGTTATAGTTCAACTTGAGAACGAAAATGGCAGTGCCATCCTCTCGCAGCCACCGGCCATGACACCCCTTCACCCAGCCGCGGGAGCACAGCCTCCGAGCCCGGGAGAAGGTGTTCGACCCCCAGCCGCGGCGAGGCAGACGGGTTCCCCGCAACCCGTGGCGGTGCTAGCAGGGCCATCTTCGGCACCCCAGACGGGAATTAGTGGTCCGGTAAACCAGGTAGGTGGAGCTTTGAACCAAGGCCTCCCTCTTCGTATCGTCGAAGAGAGAATTAAGCAATTGAGGCGTTTATTTTATACCGGTAGAGAAGTTACCGTACATCTTGGTGCTCCAGCAAGCGATCGTGACGCATTAAGCTGGCTTGAAGAACAAATTACTAATTTGCTCAATCGGCTGCAGGACCATGGTGTAAGCGCTGATGATCATGTAGGCTTACGTTTAAATAGCACGGACTCGACGTTGAACCCTGTGTACGTTTCTTTTAGACGAGCAGATCAGTTAGACGCTCGAGCCGTACTTGATAACGTAAGTCGCGTGTTGCAGAGTAATAGTTTGTTTTTGAGTACAGCACCATTGTACGTTAAACTCTGCCATTTTAAGGAGCCTCGCGGGAGTGCACGTTATTGTGATAAACTCTCTCCCGCTAGCACATATAGCCGTAAAAACCAAGGAATAATTACTATTCAAAATGGTGACACACTTTGTCTTGCCCGTGCATTAGTTGTTGCCAAGGCTGTATGTGATAATAAAAGAGAGCCAGGATGCATGGACGTGAACACCTTTAAACAGATCAAAATAGGTCGTCCTATTCAAAAATATGAAGCAGAGGAACTATGCCATAATGCCCGTGTGAATCTTTTGAAAGGTGGTGGATTGACTGAGCTGAAACAATTTCAAACATACCTCTCCGAATACAAAATCACGGTGTTCAGGGAACGTCGCGGGAGACAAGTCCTATATGAAGGGCTTACTCCCGCCGACCATTCCTTTAAGGGCAACCTTGATTTGTATTTTCACGACGATAAGCAAAACCATTTTGACGTCATAACATCCTTGACAGCCGCCTTTAAGTGCTCGTACTTTTGCCGCGAGTGCCGTGTGCCATTTGATCATAAGAACGAGCACAAGTGCGAGTCCTCGTGTAAAAAGTGCTACGCTAAAGCGGTTTGCAGTGGAAGTCAATCTGTGGTCTGTAAAGATTGCGGGCGTTGGTTCACAAACCAGACGTGTTTTGATAACCATAAACGTCCCGGTTTTTGCAGAGGTCACAGGTCGGTCTGTGACGTCAAAAAGGTTTGTGAGGTATGCGGGCAATTTTTCAGCTTGGAAAAGTCAAATTATTCACATAGGTGTTATGAGACTTTTTGTAGAGTATGTGATTCATATCGTCCTTTTGGGCATTTCTGTTATATGAAGCAAGCCCCGTCCAAGCCGTCACTGGAAAAGAGTAATTTCATGTTTGTATTCTATGATTTTGAATGCAGACAAGAAACTCTTCTTAAAGGTGCGGTAAACACGTACTTGCACGAACCTAACCTATGTGTCGTGCAGACATGTTGCAAGGCCTGCCTTCATATAGATGCAAATGACAATCATTGCACCGATTGCGGGGGCGATAGGACTCGCATATTCGGGGGTGATACCACAATGGCCCAATTTTTCGGATTTATAGAACAAATTAAAGCTTCAAAATTTAAGGATATCACCCTCCTTGCTCAAAATTCAAAAGGGTATGATGGGAATTTTATTTTAAAATATATGATGGAGGTGAAAAAATGGACTCCAGACCTTATAATGAACGGTGGGAAAATCATGTCCATGCGTTACGGCCCGCTCCACTTTATTGACTCGCTGAACTTTCTCCCCATGTCGTTGTCCAAGATGCCCAAGACATTCGGCCTGGACGAGTCTTTGGCCAAGGGACATTTCCCCCATTTTTTTCAATAAAAAAGAAAACGCGGGGTATAGGGGTCCCTTGCCGCCAAAGGAGGATTACGGCGTCGGGGAGATGTCAGTTGAGGGAAAGGAGCACTTTGAGAAGTGGTATGACGCGTTGGTCAAAGAAAATTATGTCTTTGATTTTAACCGCGAGTTGGAACTGTATTGCGTGAAAGACGTAGAGATCCTACGGAAGGCCTGCCTAAAGTTTAGAGATATGCTTATTGAAAAAGCAAAGGTGGATCCTTTCAGAGAGGCGTGTACTATCGCTGGAGCGGCCATGTTGGTTTACCGCCGTAGTCATCTTAAGGAGAATACTATCGGTATTATCCCTAACGGTGGCTACCGGTGCGCAGACCAACAGTCGCACATAGCTGTACAATGGCTCTGCTGGGAGGCCCATCAACGCGGTGTCTCTATTCTTCATGCGGGTAACGGCCGTGAGGAATATGTGTTAGGGCGACGTGTAGACGGCGTTGTTAAAGCTGGAGATACCACCACCGTCTTTCAGTTTTGGGGCTGTTATTGGCACGGGTGCCCTCTCTGTTATCCGGGCAGGACCACCCCTATCAAAAACAGTCCCCACGAGACCATGGAGACGCGCTATGAAGCGACCATGGCTTGTGTTGAAAAGTTTAAGAATGCTGGCTACACGGTCGTAGAGATGTGGGAGTGTACGTTTAATGCGATGAAACGCACAGACAAGGACTTGAAACAATTTGTACTCCGGCACGAGGTGTACAGCAAGGAGCCCCTCAGTCCCAGGGACGCATTCTTTGGCGGGCGTATAAATTGTATCAAACTCTTCCACGAAGCAGACCTTTCTTGTGGAGAGAAGATCAAGTACTTGGATGTGTTTCGTTGTATCCGTACGTTTGCAAGTACAAAAAATACCCCATCGGCCACCCCAAAATTCACTTGGAACCAAATTGTCCCGCTATAGATAAAGTAGAAGGCATAGCCAAAGTTACAGTGACGCCTCCGCGGGATTTATTCATGCCCGTATTACCTACACGGATGCACGACAAGTTAATGTTCATCTTGTGCAGGAAATGCGGGGAGGAGAAAAACCAAGGCGCGTGTCAGCACAACGACAAAAAAGATCGCTGGTTGACAGGTGTCTGGGTGATTGACGAGATCCGGAAAGCCGTTGAGAAAGGCTACACCGTTGAAGGCGTACACGAAGTGTGGGAGTACAATGTATCTGTTTACGACCGTCAGACACGTTCTGGCGGATTGTTTCATGGCTACATTGATACTTTTTTGAAAATCAAACAAGAAGCCAGCGGATGGCCAGAGTGGTGTACCTCACAAGATGAGAAGTTAGCTTACATTCAAAATTATGAGGAAAGGGAGGGGGTAAAACTCGATTTCGGCTCTGTTTGTAAAAACCCTGGTCTCCGCACTCTGGCTAAACTGTTTTTAAATTCGCTATGGGGAAAGTTTTGGCAAAGACCCGATTTACCACACGTAGCCGTTGTCAACGACTATCAGGGCATTCACAAGTACCTAACGGATCCGTACATCACCGTGGACAGCGTCATTGATGTAAATGATGAGGTTATGTTCCTCAATTACAAGGATGCGCGTGACGCGTTGCGCCCTAACCCTAACACGAGTGTGGCGGTGGCGTGCTACACGACTGCTATGGCTAGGTTGCACTTATACAGCATCCTTGAAAAATTGGGGGACCGCGTTTTGTATCATGATACAGATAGCGTTCTATTCACGGAACGCCCCGGCGATTGGAGTCCACCGACCGGAGACTTTTTAGGTGACCTCACTGACGAACTTCAAGATTACGGTCCGGGAAGCTACATTAGCGCCTTTGTATCTGGCGGTCCCAAGAATTACGCGTACCGAGTTTGCGTTGGTGGCGACCCTGCCAAAACAAAAACGGTATGCAAGGTTCGCGGTATCACCCTAAACTATGGCAACCGGAACGACGTTAATTTTGACGTTTTGAAAGCGATGGTCACCGAACAGGCTGCGGAAAGATACATACAGATACCGCACAAAATTGTAAGAAAAGGTCTTGCGACTGTATGTACCGTTTCGCAGAATAAAGTCTACCGGCCTGTGTACACCAAACGGCGGATAACCGATGATTATAATACGTTGCCGTTTGGGTATCAGAGTCCTTGTAAACGCGTTCGCCACGACTAAAAGGTGATCATTTAGACGGGCTGAATAATCATCTTTTTTAGTCTTTCACTCTAGACAGTTCCACTGACATACCATTTTTCAAAGATTTGAAATTTTTTTTCATATTTTTTTCTGCATGAAAACAAGCATATTTTTTTTATTTATTTTATGCAGCCGGGATACTTTTTTTATATTTTTTTATCCGCCAGTATAAATCTCCACCTACCTGGTTATATCTAGTCAAATAAAATTAGTTGTTTGTATATATTTTAATTCTAGTCAAATTTGTTTGTATATATATTTTAAATTCTAATCAAATTTGAAACCATCTGTTAAAATACTTTTTAAACTGGACTTTATAAAATTAGTACCGAGGCCACTATTCCCGCTACGAGCTCAAGAAATTGATTATTGTTTCCATAATATATATATATATTTTTTGTAAATAAATATTCCACGTATACTTTTCATCGTATGAGATATACTTGTAAAAAAAACACTTTGATTTGTGTAAATAAATATCCCAAGTATACGTTTCATGGTATGAGATATATTTGTAATTAAATATACCAAGTATACTTTTTGTAGTATGAGATATATTTGTAAAAACTTTGATTTGTGTAAATATTCCACGCATACTTTTCACGGTGTGAGATATATTTGTAAAAAGACTTTTATTTGTGTAGATAAATATTTCAAGTATACTTTTCGATTTGTGAGATATATTTGTAAAAACTTTTATTTGTGTAGATAAATATTCTAAGTATACTTTTCATAGTGTGAGATATATTTGTAAAAACTTTGATTTGTGTAAATAAATATTTTTCAAAGTATACTTTTCATGGTGTGAGATATATTTGTAAAAACTATGATTTGTGTAAATAAATATTTTTCAAAGTATAATTTTAGCGTTGGGAAATATATTTGTAAAAACTTTGATTTGTGTAAATATTTCAAGTATACTTTTCATAGTGTGAGATATATTTGTAAAAACTTGGATTTGTGTAAATAAATATTTTTCAAAGTATACTTTTCATGGTGTGAGATATATTTGTAAAAACTATGATTTGTGTAAATAAATATTTTTCAAAGTATACTTTTCATGTTGTGAGATATATTTGTAAAAACTATGATTTGTGTAAATAAATATTTTTCAATTTCATGTTGTGAGATATATTTGTAAAAACTTTGATTTGTGTAAATAAATATTTTTCAAAGTATACTTTTCATGGTGTGAGATATATTTGTAAAAAACTATGATTTGTGTAAATAAATATTTTTCATGGTGTGAGATATATTTGTAAAAACTTTGATCTGTGTAAATAATTGTGTGAAATAAAATTTGTAAAAACATTGATTTGTGTAATTAAATATTATAAAAACTGTTATGTTTGTGTTTTAACGTCTACACCCCCACCCATCTATCCTATAAATACAAGTTCATTTAGCTTATAAGCTCAGTCTTAAACATTATGGACAAGTTGAAACATCCATTTTCGGCCATCATCAGCGGCCCTTCAGGCTGTGGAAAGTCCCATTTTGTAGCCGACTTTATCCGTCACTTGGACACAATGTGTGACGTTAAATTTGATAAAATCAGCTGGTATTATGCTTTATGGCAACCGGGATTCGTACAAGACGGGTCAGTCATATTCTGTAAGGGTTTACCGGAAATTGATGACACCTGTGATGACTCTCCTCCGCACCTGATTATCCTGGACGATCTGATGCGTGAAGCCAACGAGGTGGTCGTCGATCTTTTCACCAAAGGATGCCACCATCAAAATATTAGCGTCATGTACCTTACGCAAAATATATTCCACCAGGGCAAGGGCCAAAGAGACATTTCCTTAAACGCGCATTATATTATGCTTTTTAAAAATCCCAGGGATAAAGCTCAGATTCAACACTTTGCACGTCAAGTGTGTCCTGAAAACCCCCGTATTTTACAGGAGGCTTACGCTGACGCTACAAGTACTCCTCACGGGTATCTATTGTTAGATTTTAAACAAGGTACACCCGAATGGTTTAGATATAGAACCCGCACAAATGTAGGGTGCTGCGTGTACCTACCACGCAAAAGCTATAAAAACACCGACACGTCCCAATTACATATCATTTCATAACCATGAGTCCCAAAGTGCTGAAGCAAGCCCCGCTGCTGCGTGCGATGCATCGCATGAACCCACAGCAACGTGTAGCCTTGTTGAAGACGGCCGACAAGAAACTGATTGACTCTGTTTGCGAGTGTGCCTACAACACTTTAAAAGGGCGGGTGCCGTTGAAAAATGCGCAGAAGACAAAGTTACGTGCTCACAAGCAGGTGTTGCGCAAGCTGGTCAAACGAGGAGAGTGCTGGAAGAAGAAGAGACGACTGCTCGTTCAGAAAGGAGGAGCGTTCCTGCCCTTACTTTTAGCCCCATTAATCAGTGGTGTCCTCGGTTCCTTATTCAACAAGTAGATAATGGAACACACGAAAAAAATGATATTGGTGTCCCCGGAAACATTACACCGTTACGAGCAACACCACCAACAAGCGGCGTCGGCCACAAATCTAGTGGTCTCCGAGCTGGACAAGGAAATGGAAAAAATCCTCGCTTCAAAACTTGATGACAAGTCTAAATGGACTTTATACCAACAAGTGCTGCAGCGCTATCTACACTTTAGTCAACAACAACCTCCACCGCCTGAAAATATCACCGCGACCGCCCCCGTACTTCCCATCGCGGCTGTACTCAATACTGTACCAGTACAGGCACGTAAAAAAGCCAAGCTTTTACTAGAACATATTAATTCCAGGGGCGGTATCTCTTGGGACGAAGACGGGGAAGTGAGTATTCACGATACACCTCTCCGTGGATCTAACATTGTGGATTTAGTCAACGATCTGGTCAGAGCAAGAAGACACAGTGAGCCGACGGGGTGGCGAGAGTTTCTCACTGCACTTCAAAAAATAAACATCCCGAAAGAATTTATTGTAAATCCGAAACGTTTGGCGCCCATTAGAGATCCGACGCCCGTACCTCAACCACTTACACCGTCGCAACGCCCTAAGAAGAAGAAACTGAAAAGGGTGGACGAAAACAGGTGGCTGCCGTTCAGAGCTTAATGCCCCGTTTAGCCGACATCTACTACGACCCTTCTCATCCTGCGGGGTTTGCAGGGGCGGCGTCGCTCATAAAGGCGTCCAAGAAAGATCCCGACAAAGTACGAAAATGGCTTCGTGCGCAGGACGCTTATACCCTACACAAACCGGTGATAAAAAAGTTTCCACGCAACAAGTACGTGGTGTCAAACATTGACGATCTCTGGCAAGCCGATCTCAACGATATGCGAAGTCTCGGAAAATACAACGACGGTGCGGTGTACTTGCTCACCGTCATCGACGTGTTTAGCAAGATGGCCTGGGCGAGGACGCTTCCATCCAAGACGGGGAGCGTCGTGAGAGACGCCTTTCGGAAAATTTTCAAACAAAGCGGCCGTAAACCTCTAAGTTTACAGACGGACAAGGGGACAGAGTTCACGGCACGTCTAGTCCGGAAATTTCTCAAGCAAGAAGGCGTGCATTACTACACCACTCATAATCCAGACGTGAAGGCAAGCATCGTGGAACGATTCAATAGAACTCTGAAAGGACGCATGTGGCGCTACTTTACCAAAAATAACACGTATCGCTACGTGGACGTCCTCCAAGATCTAGTCGACGCTTACAACGGCGCAAAACATTCCAGTATCAAGATGGCGCCTGCCGACGTTTCAGAAACCAACGTGCTTCAAGTCAGAGATAATCTGTACGGCAAACGGGGCCCAAGCTCGAATAGTAAACCAAAACTCAAAGTCGGTGACACGGTGCGTATTAGCAAATCCAAAATGCTGTTTGAAAAGGGCTACGAAAGCAATTGGAGCGAAGAAATTTTCAAAGTCAGCAGCGTCGTGTTGAGGCAACCAGTCGTCTACAGAGTGACCGATCTTGACGGCGAGGAGGTGGAGGGAACGTTTTACGAACCCGAATTGCAACGCGTACGTCTTCCCGAAACTTTTAAAGTTGATAAATTACTACGTGTCAAGGGTAAAGGTGCCAGAAAGAAAGTGTACGTGCAGTGGAAAGGTTACCCCGCCAAGTTTAATTCTTGGATTCCTGCCAGTTACGTCAGCGCCCTACCATGAAGGACCAGTTTTACCTCACCTTGCCGAGCGATAGCTCTATGGGATATTTCCCGAAAAATACCCTCACGAATTTCACCACGCAACTACCCTACCGTCTTACACTCGACGGCCAGTGGGAAGTAGCTCTCGCCGAATTCCAATATCCGTGTTCTTTCACCACCGTACCCGAGGGCAGAAACATTGTATGGTACAACTGGGTTGACGCTAACGGTGTGGAACAAATATTCAAGGATCACATCCCGCCTGGAAACTATAGCACTATCCAAGAAATGGTCAAAGCCCTAAACGAAATAGAGGCGTTTAAACGGGATTCTGGAGTTGTATTCAAGTACACAAGCACCAACAAAAAAGTGGACGTTGTTTCTTCTTCGCCAAATATACAGCTGCTGGAGCTATCTAATCAACTAAGTCTACATCTCGGTTTCGATCCTAATACTAATCTGATCAAAGTCCCAAAGTCACCGTACGCCGCCAACATTCTACTAGGCTTGCCCTCGCAAATGTACGTCTACACGGATATCATCGATCCTCAGCCCGTGGGTGACATTGTGGCACCGCTTTTACGTATCATCGGTATCAACAACGCAAACTATCTCTACGGCATACATAAGACAGTTAGCTACGATCCGATGCACTACGTGCCAGTACTTAGAAGAGAAATTGAAAGCCTGGAAATCAATATAAGGACCGACACTGGTGAACCTGTACCATTCGAGTTTGGAAAAGTGTGCGTGAAACTTCATTTTCGACGCCGCTCAACATGAACTGTCCTTACCAAAGATACTACGTCAACCAGGCTGGAACGGGAATATCTTCGATCTACCACGGTGTTCCCTATCAACGTGGGCATGGAATAGGAAGTTTTTTCAGCGGCCTATTCAAGAGCGTCGTACCTTTGCTGAGAAGCGGCGCTAAAGCCATAGGAAAACAAGCCCTTCATACGGGTATCGACGTGCTCTCCGACGTCGCCAATCAGCGTCGTCCTTTCAAAGAGGCTCTACGGCAGCGTGTCGGCGAGGCTGGAACAAACCTGAAACGCAAGGCGGAGCAGAAGATCGGCACACTGATGACCGGCTCAGGCTATAAAGGGCGTCGTAAGAAGCATAGGCGTCAGTCTTCAACCGTTACCCGACGTAAAAAGGTCAAGAAAGAAGCTGTAGATATTTTCAGTTGAAATGTCGTTTCTACACCCCCAGTCCTGCGAGTGTGCCAGCAGTGAACTCGATCTATTTTCAGTCCCACCCACGCAAACCAGTCTCGAAAGCGGACAATGGATCCAGTACAAACCTGTCTCTTCACTCACCGATGATTCACCCATAGAATTTACCGTTACCGGTCAAGGCGAGTTCTATATCGATCTTTCACAGACTATGCTCTATCTCAGGGCGGCCATCGTGAAACCCGACGGTGGCTCTTTCACAGAGGTGGACCAAATCGCTCCCGTCAACAACTGGTTGCATTCGCTATTCACACAGGTGGATGTGTTTTTAAACCAAAAACTAGTCTCACCGCCCAGCAACACGTATGCTTATAGATCGTACATTGAAACGCTGCTCAATTACAACGGTGAAGCTAAAAGAACACATTTGACTTGCGGTCTCTGGTTCGCAGACAGCCCCGGAACCTTTGAGGAGACTAACGCAGGCAACAAAGGATTTGAGGCCCGTCGCAGTCTAACAGCCAAAAGTAAGACGGTGGATCTTTTGGGTTATCTACACGGTGATGTATTTAACCAAGAGAAATACCTTTTGAACGGCACCGAACTCAGAGTCAAGTTTGTCCGGTCCAGAGACGGGTTCAGTCTTATGGCCGTCCCTGAACTCCCACACTATAAGGTTCACATCGCTGAAGCAGGCCTTCTAGTGCGACGTGTCAAAGTAGCACCTTCTATACTGTTGGCACATGCCAAGGCATTAAACGTCAGTCCCGCAAAGTATCCCATTAACCGCGTGGAAGTAAAAACACTCACTATTCCTACGGGTGTACAAGGGAAATCGCTGGACAACGTATTCACCGGACAACTACCCAAACGATGCATCGTGGGTTTTGTGTCAAACGCAGCGTTCAACGGAGACGCCACCAAGAACCCGTTCAACTTCCAAACCTACGGCATGAACCATTTCTCGCTGTACGTGGACGGAGAACAAGTGCCGTCGAAACCGTTACAGCCCGATTTTTCAAACGGCAACTATGTCATGTCCTACCACACACTGTTTTCTGGAACGGGTATCCATTTCATGAACGAGGGTAGCGACATCACACGAGAAGCCTTCCCTAAGGGATATCATCTAATGGCTTTCGATCTCACACCTAATCTGTCAGCCCACATGACATCACATTGGAATTTGACGAGGCACGGCTCTCTGAGCATCGAAGTGAGCTTCACCAGAGCTCTCACCGAAACCGTCAACTGTATCGTGTACGGGGAGTTTGCCAACATCATCACCATCGACAAGGACAGAAACGTCGTGACCGATTATGGGAGTTAATATAAACGGCTTCCCGCCCCTTACACACGTCATTTAAATCATGGACGTCATTGTGGATTTCCAGAGCTTCATCGACGACAGCAAGCAGTTTATCGTCAAGGAATTGAGTGTTTTATCTGTATGCGGAACATTACTTCAACATTGGGTGTTAAAGCCCCCCTTCGCTATAGAGGAACTTTCACCGGCTGCCAAAAAGAAAGCCGACTATATCGTCAACAAACTGCACGGTATTCCCTGGGATAGCGGTGATGTGGATTACAGCCTGCTCGAATCCCTCATCTCCCGCGCCACAGCGCGTGCAGAAACCGTCTACGTCAAGGGAGCAGAAAAGAAAAAGTTTCTAGTCAAATACACGCCTACGCCCGTCGTAGATCTGTACGACAGAGGTTGTTCGTCTTTGAAAACACTTAAATTGGGTCGCACCATGTGCATGGCACATAGTTCTGTTTGGAGTTTCTGTTCGGCCTCCATCGTTTGGGGACTTCGAGACTGGATGATTGAAGATGGACACGCACACCATAAGACGTGCGCTGAAAACAAGCCCGTGGTTCCGTTCTGTACGGTCGGGTGTTTTCCCTGCTGATCAACTACCCGCAAGAATAGCGCGACCTGCCGCTCTCGTCATCAACACGGATCCACACACCAAGCCTGGGACGCATTGGGTCGCCATCTTTATCGACAAGAACGGCGTGGGAGAATATTTTGACAGTTATGGATTTCCGCCGCGTATAAAGTCGCATCTGGCATTTATACGAAAAAACACTTCCCGCACGTCTCATAGCACGCTACAACTTCAAAGCATAGCCTCGGACGTTTGCGGCCATTACTGTCTCATGTACCTTCTCTATCGCGCCCAGAACATTCCGATGAAAACTTTCCTAGCCCTATTCTCACCCACCAATCATACAGGCAACGACGCTAAGGTGGTGAGATATTACAACACATTTTTCAAGAAGCTAGGGTCCTGCCGCCCCTTAAGAGGCTGCGTACAATCAGCGTGCGCCTATAAAAGGGGCGTCACGGCGGCGTGCCGTCCATAACCGTGACAGTCGTCGAAGCGATGGAAGGTCAAGACGTTTGCGCCCGCAAAGCAAAGCCGGTGAAGCCGCTCGCCATCACCAGTATTTTCAACACTCTGTTTCCGCTGGACGAAGTCGACGCCAAGCGAGTCATCGTCGGCATGAGCGTCAAGAACAACTTTACGCCCTATGTCCAGCTAGAAAAAATGTGGAGGGAATTGTGCGGTGTTTAACCGTACAGAGTGGCAAGAACTGGGCAGCTACAAGTCTGTCATATCAAAGTTTTTCAGCAACACGCAACCTCCTCAGAAGATTAGTCTGACTAATCATGAAATCTCTTTGCGACGCATGTGCGGTGACCGTATGGTCGTCATCAGCGAGAAACAAGACGCAGGACTCAAACGGGTCGCCTATCTAGCACCTAGCTGGGCACGTCTTTGTGATGTGTGGGACCTCATCGACGTCGCCGTCGACCGCCGGGATATGTGGTCGACACCCGTCGCACGCTATTGCAACGATTTGATCGACACGCTCGTCGTAGATGTATGCGACACGCTTACAGAATCAGTGGATGTCATCGATCTCGAGCAGCCTACGGTGGAAACGCACATCAGAAACCTGGATCTTATCAGTGCTACCTACTATACGCGTCAAGTCGTCGGTTTGGACTATTACATGCTGGATTGTGAACTAAAAACAATTTTACTAACGCATCTAAAAGACACTGTAGAAAAACGTATGAACGAATATATGCGTCATTCTTGTAAAAGTGTATAATATGTATGTAAAACCTTTAATGTATAATAAATGTATGTTTTGTAATATCGTGTTTTATTCAACCAAAAAAAACCTGTCTGTTCCTTACACGTAGATATGTGTCTCGACTTGTTGGGATAGCAAACATGAACAGGGTCAATTACCTCGAGGTTTTGAGGTCCCAATCTATTCTTGTCTCGACTTGTCTTGTCAACCCGCCAAACCGGCGCCAGTCATCAGGGAAAACCCATTACCAAATAGGGGGGTGGGGGACATTATTCAAGGTCATGTTGCAACACCAGGAAAACCCATTGCCCGGGTCAATGACCTCAATTCTTGTCTCAACACGTTTTGTCGATCCAGCGACGGTTCTCGATGACGTCACCGGGTGATGGTGGCGAGAGGAGAGGGGAGGGGGAAAGTGCGCAACCGTGATGCGCAGTGGTCACTACCCGGTAAGCGGCCGACCAGCAAAGATACTCTCCATTCTACGCAGGACAGTCGTAGCGAGAGGTTCGTGCAGAGACGTATGCTCACCATCCAAATAAAATATACTCCAATGTCCTTCCCCATAACCCTTATATGAATATTTAATTAACAATCATTAATAATTAAGAAAAAAAGACCCACACAAGTACCAACATGTTCAATGTGTGGCGGGGTTGTAGGGGTTGGGGGGTGTAGGGGAGGGGGTTGTAGGGGGAGGGGTTGTAGGGGAGGGGTTGTAGGGGAGGAAATTTCGTAATCAACTGGTGGAGATTTTGTAATCAGAGCGGAGGGGTGGGGGTGGAGGGGGGAGGGAGGGGTCTAATTATAGCGGCCAATCAGAGGCCAGAGTTATTTATATCGACCAATCAGAGAAAAGTAGGTCAAATTGTACCAGGTCGCCGGCTAGACTACTGACAGATATTCAAAAACTGTTGGTATCACCATCTTAAGAAAATTAAACTCAATGTTTCTACTGAAGCAATATTTTATTTTATTTTGCAAAAAAAAAAAGTTTTGCTTTAAAAACTGGAAAAACACTGACTTTTTCTCGTGTTCCTTTATTATCCCTTTAGCTGCGTTAATTGGATATATCCGATCTCAGCATTAATGCCATTGACTGCGTAAATCGACTTTGCCCCACGACGTGTAAACTTTATCTACCCTTGCTGCAACAGTCGGAAATAGCCACAAGAGTGTCTGGTTTTTAATTTCGAGAACTGTCATTTACCAGCTGCTAAATCATAACAGTATCACCGCTTGTTTACTTCCGCATTTAATTACTTGTAGCACACGTGCAACATTTATGTGGTTGAAAACATTGTTGAGGGATTAATGGATTGCTATTTTATTTTGTTCTTGACCTATTTCCTATCTTGAAATAATGACCAAGATAAATTATGATTTTATAGACTACACTACACTGAGAAAAGCACCAATGTATCACAAAATTGTTCAAGTTGTGTTGATGTAACCTAACTTTCAAAAATTTTCATTTTATTAAATTTGCCCATAGTAGGCCTGTAAAATCCTTATCTAGCAATTAGTTTGACACTATTGTGGGTTGCAAGTAAAATAAAGAATGGTTCTGATAGCAGATTAACATTGCATTTTGGTAAAATGTGACATAAATAATATATGACGTATAAGATTTTATCGATATAAAATATATATTATTATGCGATTTATAGACAACGTGGTGCTAAATTTTATACTTAAAATGCATTTCTAGTTGAAAATCACATTATTTAATCATAATCATGATCATCATGCAAATTTTCAGATTTTGAATTCTTGACCTATAATTAGCATTTCTGAAGATCAGAAGTAAAAATTAAATACGTAGCAAAAGGGTTAGTAAGACGCTCACCTGTCTTTTGCAGACTGAATGTGAGCTGCATTTTTTATATAGCATTTGAGTGATCATTTTGCCACCACTTCTCTATCACATTTGTATAAAGGCCAATTCACATTATCGGTCAGATCATGATCCGGTCAAATATTCTTACATGTAGTTTTTACCAACATATTCACATTAGCAATCTCTGTCAACTAGCGGGACGTTCTTTTGACCACGTTATTTAACCTTAGAGACGGGGACGGGGAGCTCGAGGTTCGAATCTCGGTCGGGCGAACTAGGGAGTGATTTTCCTAAAAAAAATTCTACCCTCCACGCAAATGCGGGATCACTTCCTCTAAATTCAACCTTCCCAATTCCTAATCCATTAGCGTAATTAGTACTGTGACCGTACAGCTTGATCAGTGCAGTCAGTGTGTGAACAAGAGACAGTCTGAGCGGAGTCTGGTTCCCATCAAAATACAAGTGGTTTGACGTGTCTGTCGTTAGTCGTATGCTCTGCTCGCACTTTCATAATAAACAAAGTAGATGAGAAATTAATAGAGCTGGCGCCAAGTCATGAATAATTGTTCAATTTTGCTGATAGAAGAGATACTTATACAAAGTAGAATACTCCCTCTTTGTTTTCCCTTTCATTATCATTTGATGCACCCAGATAGGTTTACATTTATTGTTATTATCATTGTTTGGTAAATTGGTTTTTTCCTCGTCCAAAATATTTGCCATCGCGACTAAATCAACAGATGATATTTTTTTTTAAACATTTTCAGAAAATTTCTGTCCACCTTTTTACAGTGTGACCGCAGACTTTTCTTTGAGTGTGGTTTGACCGTGCAATGTGAATACAAGGCAACATTTCTTGGCCGTGACCGAACAGCGATCTGACCACAATCTGACTTATAATATGAATTGGCCTTAAATGGCACCAGAAAATGGTGATATTTTCGACTGTCCCACTTCTTAGAAGAAAAAAACGACGAATAAATGGGAAGTTGTGAATTCGCCCAAAACATAGGCCTACAAACAATGCAGACGTATGCTACAATGAGGAATCCGGAGGATAAAAAGTAACCTAACTTTATAAAAGTATTATAAAATGTCAAGAATTATTTTTAATCAAGGAGCTGGTCAACCAAAATTTTATCAAAAAAATAACAACACATTTCTTCAAAGGTTTGGGCTACTTTTCTACCATTAAATTCGTGTTTCAGGACGCTTATTTTGAAGTTCTATAAGTTATTTGTTGCACCCAATCCCACCACGAATTTATAATTAAGAGCAACTGCATCCACATTTTATCGGAGAGAGACTGTGTTAAATCATTCATGGAAAACCATCCTTAGTACATCCGACCATAATTTGATTTCCGACCGCCCCGTTAGTGGCGTAACATTCTAGATGAGCTTTATATTTTGTCCACGTACCCATCAGTTCTTTTGGGTTTTGCCCATATGTACTAATTACGCTAGTGGAATAGGTATGAGGGAAGTAGAATTTATAAATAAATGTGACCACATTTGTGTGGAAAAAGGGGGGTGGACTATTTATTAAAAAAACCTTAGTACACGTGACCGAGATTTGAACCCCGATATCCACGTCACAATCCAGTCTAACATAAGAGTGACACCACATGACCAATGAAGCGGCCATGACTCTAAAGGCTGTGCAAAAGTGAAAATCAGAAATTCCAAAGATTTATTTTTATTAAAGTGTACCTTTCAAATAAATTTAAAAAAATTTAGTATGTAAAAATATAGAAAGATGGCCGTAGGATTTTGTTTAAAAAATTATAATGTTTAACTACACTTATAATACTAATTTTTTGTAGTAGGAGGTAAAAGCCTTAAATTTTTAATGGGTACGCGGGTAGTAGAGCATAACTTCGTAAAACATATTTTAGTCACGTTTTATGCTATTATAGCTTACTGTATGTTAATTATTATTCATAAATAATTAAATCAACCTGTGTGCAATTTAATTATTTATAAATAATTAAATCAACCCGTGGGCGATTTTCTCAATCTTTTACAAACAAAGATCGTAAGTCTTGAAAACTACTATTGTTATTGAGGTGAAACTTGGGATGAGAGCTAATCTAAGTGTAGCGATAAGGAGAGTAGTTGAAGAGACGGTAGCCCTAAACCCTTATTCACGTGTAGAGGAAATGATAAAACCACAGTAATCAATCATGTGAACAGCAGAGGTTCAAACTCAACCCTCACCGTTAAAGTCAATCAAAAGTAATGCTTGTCTAGCGCCTTAGACCTCGTGGTCAACACCGTGGGTAAGGATATAGATAGAACTTCTGCCACACGTCTTGTTGGTCTACTGTATTTATTAGTTTTAATCCACGTCAAGGAATGATTAGAAACTGCTGTCGTCACGAGAATTGATGATTTCGGAACGTGTTTATAATCTGTGCGCAGATTAGTGTACATTCATGTGAGTGTTGAAAGCTAATTCAAGATTAAATGAATATTTACTTCCACCTTCACTGACCTAATAAACAACTAGTTTTGAAAAGATGCCAAAGTATTACATCGTAGTATTGAATTAGATCTCATTTGAATCGGGATTTGAGGGTTTCTTTCTAGTATGAATCACCTTAATTTTTTCAATATTTTATTTTTCAGTCAACATTAGTTAAATCTTACTCTATTATTAGTATATTTTTATCGTTTTTATAGTATCCATAAAAAGTGGTAGTTTAATATCTTAAAAACCCACCCCGTTGGCATAGTTGGCTAACGCGCTAGTTGTGATGAGCTAGACTGCCAAGGACGGGGAGCTCGAGGTTCGAATCTCGGTCGGGTGAACTGGGAATGATTTTCCTAAATGGTTTTTCACCCGCAAATGCGGGCTCACTCCCTCTAAATTCAACATTCCCAATTCCTAACCCATTAGCGTAATTAGTACTTAAGCGTATAGCCTGAACTAGTAGTAAGACGTGGTGCTAAATAAATTTAAAAAATTAAAATATCATAAAATAATCATAATATAATATATGAACATTGTTTTAGTAACTTTTATAGCTGTCGAAAAAAGTTTCTTCTTAACTAAATCGAACTGTAGATTTATTTTGAGCGTGTCAAAAATATTTTGATAATAAATCTCGTGTATAAATCGAAAGAACAAATTAAAAACTAGTTTACTCCTGTATCTAGCAATAAGGGTTTCACACCGGTGATCATGCATGCTGACAAAGGTGTCAAACTCATCTGGTCTGGTTCGACAGGGAGGTCAAGGTTTGAATCCAGGCTAGGCTTATCGAGGTATTTTTTCCACAAATGGTGTACCACTTTTCCTTCCCTCACAAATGGCTCCTTAATGTGATGGCATGAAAACATGGGGAAATTTATAAAGTCTACAAATATTGCATGAAAATATTCTTGTTTTATTTATTTCACAGAGATTTATAAATCCACCCTAACCCTGACTCGTGTGACCTTAGAGCTTTCAATAACGTCCTAGCAAATAATATTTAACTATTTTAGTCTCTTGATTTACTAACTCCTTATGATCACCTCTTCTTCTCCATAAACATAACTCCTACGCTCTCATACCACTGTTTGCCTATACCCATTTTATATAAGTCTTAAGAAAACTTTTTTTATAATAGTTATATGCTTTCAACAAACAATTTTTTTGAAATAAATAAAAAAACAGATTGAGTTATTGACGGTTCCCAAAGTAAAATACTTTAACGGAAATAACTGCAAGGAAACACTAATTTTATATTTATTACGTTGAACGTCAGTTGTTTTTAGTTTAGTTATTTATGATTTTTATTTATCTGCGATGAAGAAAACGCGCCAAGCTAACGTGAAGTATAGTAGTAACATGGTAAATCCTCGACTTAACTCACTTTCTTTGACGAATCAAATAACCAAAGCTATTATTTATGCTTTTAGTGAGATTTACTCCATCTAGATATCATATTCTAAAAAATTGAAAAATAACACCTGGACACGGGAATCGAACCCGGTATTAAGCCAAAGGTCCCGGGCTCGATTCCCGTGTTCAGGTGTCATTTTTCAATTTTCAGAATCAGTTTCTTTGGTTAAAAAATTGTATTATTCTCATTTGAGAGGTTGTATAGGACTACTGTCTAGTTTATAAAGAAATATACCTTTATTTTACAGTTACCAAAATTACTAAAAAAGTCCAATTTGTATATTCATACGTCAAGTTATGTGATACTAATCTCTCACCTTGGGTAGTTAGTATATTGCTATTGAAGGATATCCTCCTTTCTCGCAGAATCCTAATATCAGTAATTAAAATAATGCTCAAAAGTCAAACAAACGTTATCTTACTACGTATGTTTAATTAAATAGGTTTCACATTTTAAAATATATATATTTAGTGGAGAAAAATCTAATCATAACGCATTACTTCTCCACACTTGAAACATTTGTAAATTTAAGAAACCAATATCATAGGCAAGATTAATTTTGAAACTAAATTTAACAACAATAAAATTGGGATCAGTTTAATAATTTGTTCATTTCCAAATAATTATTTTTCAATCTTGTTGATTTTTTAAAAATGTATTAAAACGATATTACTCGTCTCAATTCCACTGTCTTCTAATGAAGATTACATTAAACCTCACCACTACGCTACGTCTTGTTCTAATTATATGGCCTACATAAGTTAGGTATTATTTGTGCAGGGATGGGCTACTTACGAGTGATTACCTATATATTTATTTATTTAGTCTACTGATATCCAAACCCTTCCTTCGCCTCTGACAATACTTGTATTAATCAAAATTTGTGAGTGTCTTTAATGCCAGGCCTCTACCGTGGTTCAGATACTACGTTAAACTGTAGGTCCTCCATTTCATCTCACAATAACCTTACCCAATACACATTATCGTAAGTGTGTATAGCCCGAACGGGTTGTAAGACGCGGTGCTAATAATAGTAATAATATTTAGTCTAAGGATAGTCCGATCCGCTTGGCTTAGTGATCTAGGAATAGCGGCCGACTCGGTCAGCGTAGACGTATCAATCGCTGTCAGGCCACACGGCTTAAAATACGATGGTCTGTGTTTTTTAAAACTACCTCTTTATTCTGCTTATACTCTTTTACCATGTTAAACTTCAACCACACCTTCTCAAGCCAATAAGAATGTGAATAAAGAAAACTACGAAACATCTCATCTCAAGGTAAAGAGAAAAGCTCGCTGCTAGTTCTCTAATCACCTGTTAGCAGCCATTTTGCATCTGGTGTGTAATACATCAATTAGCATGTATTTTTTGTTGTAGAATCCGAATATGCCTTTGGAAATGCTTTGTCACGTAAGCTTTTTAAGATATTTGAGATTTTTACTGCTTTTTTAATACTATTTTTAGATTTTTGTGTTGTTTGTGTTTCTCTCTCTTTTTTTTCATGAATTATCACTGACTATGCTGCACTCTGAATTTGGATGCAATATATGATGGAAGAAATTCTAAAAATAGTCACTATATGGCAAAGCAATTTAGTTGAGGGGAAATGGTACTCCCATTAGCCGTTAGAGGTGACTCAGCTAGCCACGTTAGCCCTGCTGTTTAGTGCATGTTGAAACTTTGATGATGTTAGTCACTTTGTATATTTCTCTTTATTGATACCTTATTTTGTCTTATTGTGTGTTTTTTCTTTTATTGTGTGAGCTAGTGAGACGTTCTGATATATTCGTGGTTGTGTAAACCACCCCGATAACTTTTGCTATGTATGTGGTAAGTTCACTCCAAAAACCCAAAGAAAGCCAATCACTGACTTAGTTAAGAAGGCTTTTAAACTGTACTTTGATTGTGCTCTTGGAGATCAGGATAAACCATTTGCCTCTTATATTGCTTGTATAACCTGCACAACTACCCTTATAGAATGGATGAAAGGAAACTGCCGAGCATTTCCGTTTGTTGTTCCAATGGTTTGGTGAGAGCCAAAAGATCATATGGACTGTTATTTTTGACTGACAAATATTGCAGGACATTCCAGTAAAACTAAACATACAATTAAATATTCTAATTTTTCTTCAGTTCATATGACTGTGCCTCATGGGGAAGTCCTACTTGTTCGTGCTTGTCACTTGCAAACTACTGCATCAGAACCTTCAGAGGAAAGTGAATCAGAAGATGCACGACCTTTGGAAGAATACATCCCTAAAACACATGACAGATCGCCTCACCTAATAGAACAGAAGGAAATGAACGATTTGGTCCGGGATTTGAAACTTTCTATATAGCAAACTGAACTGTTGGGTTCTAGACTGCATCAATTGGACCTTCTAGAGCAAGGTACAAAGATTTAAAGTTTTAGAACAATAAATATCTGTTTGTCTGGATATTTTGAAATGAAAAATTCAATGTGTGTGTGCACAGACGTGAATGGTTTGATGATTGAGTTGGGTGTTCAAAATAATCCACATGAGTGGAACGGTGACCTGGTGGTCTAGGGGTAAGGTGTCAGACTTCTGTGCTGAGGGTCCGGGGTTCAAACCTCGGTCCCAGCACAGATTTATCTGGTTGCCGAACCCTTCCTTCACCTCTGACAAGACATGTATTAATCACAAATTGTGAATGTGAGGAATGCCAGGCCTCCACCGTGGTTCGGATTCCACGTTAAACTGTAGGTCCTCCATTTCATCTCGCAATCACCCTACCATTACACATTAGCGTAAGTGCGTATAACCCGAACGGGTAGTAAGACGCGGTGCTAATAATAATAATAATAATAATACATGAGTGGAGAATATTTATTGATTCATCTAAAGCAAGCTTAAAAGCAGTGCTATTACACAATAGAAACAAACTTCCATCGGTGCCTTTGGTGCATGCGGTGGAAATGAGGGAAACTTATGAAAGTATGGCTTTGCTGATGGAGGGAATCAAATATAAAGATTATGAGCGGCAGATATGCTGTGATTTGAAAGTTGTCGCACTGCTTACAGGCTTACAGGATGGATTCACAATAAATTTTTTTGTGCTTGTGGGACATCTGAGACACCAAGAACCACTAAATAGTCAAGGAATGGCCTATGAGGAAATTATACATTGCTGGAAAGGAAAATGTGACTCCATTGGTTGATCCAATTAAAGTCATTTTGCCTCCGCTTCATATAAAGTTAGGCTTGATGAAGAACTTTGTAAAAGCTTTTAATAAAGAATATCAGGCCTTTAATCATATGAAAAAAGTTTTCCAAGTTGAGTGAAGCAAAGCTAAAAGAAGGTATATTTATTGGGCCACAAATTAGGGCATTGTTGAAAGATCCAACCTTTGATGCTAAGTTTACAAATATTGAGTGAGCTGCTTGGTCCTCTTTCAAATCCATTGCTTACGGATTTTTGGGCAACAGAAGAGACGGTAAATATGTTTCCATAGTGAGTGGTCTATTAGACAACTACAAGAACATGGGGTGTATAATGTCACTAAAAATTCACTTTTTACACTCGAATCTTCACTTTTTCCCAGAAAATTGTGGTGCTGTTAGTGACGAACAGGGGAAGCGCTATCACCCAGATATCATGACCATGGATCATCGTTACCAACGACACTGGAACCCTTTGATGATGGGCGATTACTGTTGGTTTCTTTTTAGGGAGACTGAAGAACCACCTTACAAAAGAAAAGCATCGTCATCCCATTTTGTTAAAGAAAAATTACATCAAACTTTTTAAATATTAATATCATGGCTTGATGTGGATTATTCTAGTGATTTTTGTTGTCTTAAATTAGTTCTTCAAAGAAAACTGACATTACACATTTTACATATTAATATCATGGCTTAATGTGGATTATTTTAATGGTTTTTGTTGGATTAAATTAGATTGTCAAAGACACTTGACAATAATCTTTGTAAATATTAATATCATGGCTTAATGTGGATTACTCTAGTGTTTTTGTTGGTTTTAATTAGTTTGTCAAAGAAAATTGACATAAAACTTTGTAAATATTAATATCATGCCTTAATGTGGATTATTTTAGTGCTTTTTTTTTTGTTTAAATTATTTTTACGCTATCAAGAAAATTTAAGTGAGTTCTGAGGGCCATGTTTAGTTTGTATTTAAAGTGGTAAATAGTTGCTAATGTCGTATTATTGTCTTCGTATTAGTGCTGTGTATCTTGGAAATGTGACGTAATAGAGAGAATCTGATCTTTCCACTGAATTCAGCACCCGAGAATTAGTTATACCCACCCATTTACAAACCAGATACAAAAAAAAGTTTCAATTTGTTTACCAGTATATCTTAAAAGGTTTGTTTTGAGCCTATAAAAAAATGAATATATTTTTTAAAGGAAGGCTGAATATAAATCTCTTTTACATCAATGCTTATTGCATTTTACATCAAGCCTAATCGCATAGCTCCGCAAATGTAATTAACAATTCGTTGAATATGGGCTAATATTATATTTTCACACATTTTTTATGTAAATAAAACTCAAAATATATGGGTAAGGAAAAATATCCTTGTTGGAGCCTTTAGACTTTAGGTGCAAACTATATTTAGAAATTAGAATTGAATATTGCACTAAAGTTGAACGTCTGCACGGCAATAATCTCGCTTACCGGGGTGGCCCCCGTTAGTAAAGTCAGTTTATGTTCACGTGTTAATTTGTCTTGTTACTTTACTACGTTTACTAGGGCCAATTTTCTTCTTTCTAGCTCCACATAGAAACTTGAACTGAATTTACTACGGCAACTCTCATGTAATAAATAGATTTAGAGGAACAGTTGTTAGAATATAGGTATCGAGTTAAAATAAAAAGTCAAACCTTAAATAATGTTACAAAACTATCACGTTTGACAAATTATCGTCTTAATGTCGAAAAAAACAATAAACAGTTAAATTATATTCAAATTAAGAGCAAATATTTGTAAGAGATTTTAGTCCTACCTTTTCAATTCGATTCCAATACAGCACAGTAGTTATTACTATAAATAGAATGAGCGATGACGGTAATCTTTACATCCGTGTTTTTGGAGTTTTCAATGTTAACACCAAAGTAAAATGTCTTTAAAAGCAACTGCGATGAAAATATTGGAAAAATTCACCATATTTAAAAAAAAATTAAGAGTAAGACTATACGAATAATTAAACAGAGGTTGATTTTCTTTTAACCCTTTCCTCATGCAAAAAGAAATATATTTTGTTATTTTTCTAAACAGATAATAATACATTTTCTTTTCACTGTCTGTCCGATCATCTCTGGAAAATATGCCTGCGCTCTCTTTAAATTGCACAAGAGACTTAGTAATTGCTCATAGCTTTGTTAATAACATCCATAATGTTTGTTCATAAGGTAACTACATATTACCACCGCTGAGGCAATTGCAGGTGTTATAAAGAAAAGCTTTATCTTCAATTTCTCTCAGCTTTCAGCTAAATCGTAAGGTGGTTCCGGGGTAAGAAGTAGCTACTGGCAATATTGGAATAAGTATTGCTTAAACTTCTCTTAGATTTAAAGGACTATTGACCACACAATTACAAGATAATGACAACGCTGTTTCCCAATGGTAGCCATTTAGTTCTCATAGAGATTATATCTAGTGTTCAATCTGTTATGAAGTCAGTACAAGAGTGAATTAGTGTTGAATACCAAAAATTGAGAACGTTATTCTAAATTTAATTTCTAGATAAGTTTATATGTTATGGTTGTAAAAAAAACCCATCTGTCGTAAAGTTTAATTTTAAGTTTTCAAAATAAAATCAACTAATAAAACTGCTGTGGAAAGGAACGGTAAAACTTCTTGTCAATATTTCTTACTTCAAAACTTCTCGTCGGATCCTCCACCAATATTACCCAACTTTATTCTAACTTTGATTTCGTGTATAGAGTCCAAAGTTAGTCAACGAATAAAAAAAAAATAAGTTCTATCAAATAGCAGCTAGCTTGTCTCCTAAGTCTTGACTATAAATGTGAGGAAATATAAAACTGGTAGGTTGTAATACTTGAAGCATGTGGGAGGATGGGGGACAGTGACATCTTGTTAGAGGGATTGGAGGGAGAGGAAAATACGTTGCGGGGTATATTTGTAAAAAAAAAGGCACTGTGAGCACGCGGACTAAATGTCAAGCTCATTTAGTCTGGTTTGTCGGTGACGGAGAGGTCAAGATCGAAACAGTCGGGCTTATTGAGGGTGACTTTTACCTTAATGGTTTCACACTTTCTCTCCACGCAAATGCGAGTACATTCTTCTAAGTTTTACTTTACTCGACCTTATCCCATAACCGTAATTTTATATTATACTTATAATAATTGTATTCAAATATGTATACATATAAGCCAAAAGGAGATGAAAACGAGGTGATCTGTTTGGTAAAAAAAACTGTAATTATTGTTTGGAAAAATTACTTAATCCTGACATCTGTTTCCATACGGAATCGAAGGTTAATAATCGGTTAAGGGTTTAGGGATGGCGTGCCACAGACATAAACATAGTGAGAGTTCATTAATGTGTAAGATATTATTTGATTATCAGACGTAACCACCTAACTGCACAGTCGCTCCCAAAGAGAGAGAGAGGATCAATGGAGCAACTTTGTTACAAGAGAATAATAGGGCTAGTTTAAGGGTGGGAAGACGAGGGTGAATTCCGAATTGTATATTCCACCCACGACGAACCGAACTCAAAAGTTTCACAGCGTAGCACCGTATGAAAGTGTTATTACTCTCACTGAAACACAATATCGAACCGCCGCGCCGGTTGGAAAATATCAACCTTGCCGCGAATCGCGTCTGTTGATGTTTTATGTTTCATTTATTTTTTATTTTATAATGATAGATAAGGGTGGAGGAAGGATGGATTGGAAAACTTTCAACTTATGGATATTTGTTTTATTGGTACGATTCTATTTTCATAGGCAGAACCTCATCTGATAGCTAGAAAAGTTACTAGACCTACTTTAATGTATTCGTACGTCAAGAATTGTTATAAGCAAGTGTCATATATTTTGATAGATATTATTAATATCTATAAAATAAAATTAATAAGAGGCCTATGGTGAAATGTTATCAGTGATGGCTATAAACTTTTTTTTATTCTCTAAACATTTCTTTTTATCAAAATCCTACAGCAGTTCCTTCAAAACGAATATTATTAAAAAATTTTTGCTATACATTTTGAGAATCGGGAGGGATTCTTAGAGGAAATATACTATTAGCTTGAAACCGGGTTGGAAAATCAACAATGATAAATAATATATCACTATTAGATTATAATATGCTAACAGAAGTAGCCGGCGTTGCCCGGGGTAGCAATGCAATAATTTAAAAAAATTAAACAGTCTGAAAAAAATAGCTTCATTTTATTTCTTCAGATACAGTTTTTAATTAATTTAAAAATAAAAAATATTTTTTTTTAAATGTCAGCTTCAAGGTTTATATGTTTGTGCATAGGGCCACTAATTTTAAAATTGCATCCCTCTGTGTGTGGTAGATACCGCGCGACGCTCATGACAAACAAACAAACTCTTCATTAATATAGATGGTACGTTGCAACGCACAAACTTTCTATCACTCTTATATTAAAATAGAAATATCTACTCAAAATTCGTAAGATCAGTGGAACAAAATAATATACATTGTTGTGGAAATACTCCATCAATGACCATGAATGAAATTATATACACTGTTACAGAAATATTGAGAAAAGGGAAACTTCTCTAGCCACCAAAGAGCATAACAATCAACTCCACAATTTTCAAAGAGATCCATGAAATAGTACACATATTTGCTTGTAAATCAGAAACTATCGGTTATATAAAAATAATTTCAGACAAAAGATTTATACAATGATAGGTTATTTCGTATCACAAATAGTTGAGGCAATATGACTAAAATCGGAAATTTCTACTGATGTAAAGTATCCTCAAAGCCATTTTAATGGAGACAATGAAAATTTCCATTTTGTTTGTAATGCCAAACAGTGCCTAGATATAAATTTCATTCAAAATCGATAAAATGAATTTCGATAAAATCGAGTCTTTCTATATTTTTTTTCCCCCCTTTAGTAAACAACCATTAATTTTAGGGTTAGATATCTAATTCCGAAAACTCCTTGGGAGATCCTTATTAAAACCCTATTCAAGGTTTTGTCCCAATTGGCAAAATAGTTTCGGCTGTAGGCCTGGATACAGACACACAGTAGACAATCAGACGGCATTGTGAAAACCAATTTTTCGGTTTCAGGAGGTCATGAAACATCGACATTTATACAAAATCTCGAGTTCGATTTTTTTTTACTATCACAATAATTGTCTCTTCGAGGGGTTGAGTGGGAGTAAAAGAACATTCAGTGAAGTATGGTCACATAGTCCCGTGTCTTGCCTAACCAAGCCAGTTTCAATCTATATTACAAATAAAGCGTTTACGATTAAAGGGGGCTCTCTAGTTAAACAATGAGACTCTCAGAAAACCATTTATTTAAAAGGAGGTTTGATTCCATTCACGCCAAAATGGAGGGAAGAGGTTCTAAAGTATTAAGGGGGTATGGAGGATGTAGAGAATGCGAGTTAAGGTCAGTGTTTTTACAGTTCTTATAGCAAACAATTTTTTTTGTTAAAATAAATAAAATAATTATATATTAAACATCTATGGCTTAATTTTATTCACGGTGATTTAAACAGTTGTTAAATATCTGTCAAGGATGTCCTGGAATTTAGTGAAAACATTTTCTCTTCATTTAAAATATTTTTCATCTAATGCCAATACCAATTACCAATTTCAAGAATCTGTTAATATCACCATGAGAAGAAATGTTAAGCTCTATGTTTGTACTGAAGAAATATGTGATTTATCTTGGCCAAAAAAAGTGTTGCTATAAAACGTTCAAAAATACTGGATTTTTCTGGCGTTTCCTATTTTCCCACCTTAACAGTAAAAAATAAATGGTACGGCAGACCGCACAGACTTTCTCTCTCTTTCTATGAACTCGTAAGATTTCTGAACGGAATAATGTACATTGTATCATCACCACTCCACATAAGAACACGCATAAAATAATATACAATGATATAGAATCAATGAGAAAAGAGGCGCATCTTTGTCCACCTAAGAGCATTTCAAACAGTTTAATGTCTTCCACAAGGGTCAACACTTCGTATTAAAATTTCGATTTCTGGTTAAAATTTTAACATTTTATTATGTATTGCAGATCTTCAAGTCATCGCATTGATATTTAATTATTCATTTATACATTTTGACCAATAAAAAATGTAAATATTGACTATTGAGTCTAAAATGGAGATAGATCATTGCTATGCAAACATTTCTCCTAAGAGATTTAAGGAAAAATAACATACTTTTTTTAGATACTTACTTATATTTAATTACTCTATGGCATTGGAGTATTATTGCGTTAAGACTTAAGTAGTATATGTTTACAACTAAAGCTCACAAAATTGTATTAATATATTTGCAAATATCTCAGAAACTGCTGTTTTTATAAAAATATATGTCAAATAAAAGTTTTTTATTTCTAATAGTCCTACAATTTTGCAATGATAAGTTGTTTAGTTTCTCCAATAGTTGTGGAGATACGGAAATTAACGCTTCTGTAATGTACCCTAAAAATCATTTTCATAGGAAAATGAAAATAGCCAGTCTATTTATAATCTTAATCAACGCCTAGATACGAATTTTAATCAAAATCGTTTAAGCAGATTTTGAGAAAACCAAATTTTTCTCTTTTCGTCCTTCAGTAAACTACCCTTAATTTTAAGTTTTTATAGACACACAGACAGACGGCATTGCAAAGACTATTTTTTAGGGTTCGGGGGGTCATGAGACGTCGACATCCATCAACATTTCAGGTTAGTTTTTTTTTTACGGTCGCAATACTTAAACTTTAACGTCCAAAAAGTTAAAAAAATTCATATAATTGCGTATATATTGAAAGTTATTGATTTTATAAAAATATGTTTCGGATAAAATATCTGTATTATAAATATATATACATATTTGTAATGCTAAGTAATTTCATATCTCAAATAGTTTCGGAGATATTTAAAAAAATGTTAATTTACGCATCAGACCGGAGCCCTTAAAGCCATTTTGCCGAAATATTGAGAGTAGCCATTTTGTTTGGAATATTTATTAATGTTTATAAATGAAATTTAATCAAAATCGTTGGAGCCGATTTTGAGAAAATCGACTTTTTCTCTTTTTGCCCTTCAGTAAACTACCCTTAATTTTAAGTTTTAATAGACACACAGACAGACGGCATTGCAAAGACTATTTTTTAGGGTTCGGGGGGTCATGAGACGTCGACATCCATCAACATTTCAGGTTAGTTTTTCTTACGGTCGCAATACTTAAGCTTTAATGCACTAAAAGTTAAAAATATATATATAATTGCGTATATATTGAAAGTTATTGATTTTATAAAAATATGTTTCGAATAAAATATTTGTATTATAAATATATATACATATTTGTAATGCTAAGTAATTTCATATCTCAAATAGTTTCGGAGCTATTATAAAAAATGTTAATTTACGCATCAAACCGGAGCCCTTAAAACGATTTTGCCGAAATATTGAGAGTAGCCATTTTGTTTGGAATATTTATTTATGTTCATAAATGAAATTTAATCAAAATCGTTAGAGCCGATTTTGAGAAAATCGACTTTTTCTCTTTTTGCCCTTCCGTAAACTACCCTTAATTTTAAGTTTTAATAGACACTAAGACAGACGGCATTGCAAAGACTATTTTTAAGGGTTCGGGGGGTCATGAGACGTCGACATCCATCAACATTTCAGGTTAGTTTTTTTTACGGTCGCAATACTTAAGCTTTAATGCCCTAAAAGTTAAAAATATATATATAATTGCGTATATATTGAAAGTTATTGATTTTATAAAAATATGTTTCGAATAAAATATTTGTATTATAAATATATATACATATTTGTAATGCTAAGTAATTTCATATCTCAAATAGTTTCGGAGCTATTATAAAAAATGTTAATTTACGCATCAGACCGGAGCCCTTAAAACGATTTTGCCGAAATATTGAGAGTAGCCATTTTGTTTGGAATATTTATTTATGTTCATAAATGAAATTTACTCAAAATCGTTAGAGCCGATTTTGAGAAAATCGACTTTTTCTCTTTTTGCCCTTCAGTAAACTACCCTTAATTTTAGAGGTAGATATCCAATTCCAAAAACCCCTCGGGGCAACCCTATGAAAACCATAGATATCAAGTTTCAGCTCAATCGGTAAAATAGTTTAGGCTCTAGTTGGAGGTACAGACAGACAGACAGACAGACAGACAGACGGAAATTCAAAAACCACTTTTTCGGATTCAGGAAGTCATGAAACGTCAAAATTCATCAAAATCTCGAGTTCGATTTTTTTGACGATCACAATACTTTCTCTACCTGTAAGATAGAGAGAAAGTAAAAGTACAGTTTAAATTACTTAGGTTTTTAATGTATGCAAATTTTGATTTAATTCAATTTCAAATATGTTTTATACGACAAGGAGGTAAGTGGTGATTAGCAACTATCTAACCTTCCTAAAATAATTAAGTACTGTATATATTTTTAATGAGGTCACAAAAGAAAATGTTAGGATAGTTAAGGGCTGTTTTAGTTGTTTTGAAATTTCCGAGCTTGCATTTACATAAAATATACCTTAGCGTGAAGAGATTTTCCTCCAAGTAGCTGGTGCTCTTTAAATTTGTTCAAGAGAGATTTTAATTGTTTCTAACATTGTACGTTTTTGTTAGTAAACCATTTGTACTTTCTAAATTAACAATCTTTGTTCTCAAATAAACATTGTCATGGACTTTATATAGTATTTTAATCTATTTGTAAGCCATACTACCATATTTACTAAGATGATTCTTATTTATTTGTAAAATATAATTAATTTTCTTCAATAAATACGATTAAGCTATTTTAATAATAAATAAAATGTTTTAAAAAAATTATCCAGCAATGTTCATTTTAAAACAATTTTCTTAAAGAGAGTAAAAATGATTTCCTGATTAAAAAAAAATCAATGTCAAACACCATTCAAACTCGCTTGAACACCTATTAGCTGCATTCCAATTTTCATTGGAAGGGTCGCTTGTAAAATGAGAACTTTCTTAGGCCAAACTATTGATAGCATTGTATTATATTATTAGTGTTATTTTATAGGTATTGGTAATATCTATCAAAAGTGACAGATTCAGATCATGAGACCTAATATCTAGTATCTTTTCGGGACCTGGTATAGGCCTACATACAAATCTATCAATTCACGAACCAATCTGGTATAGTCCATTCATGGTAACTTTGACCTTTTTTAACAATAGTAAAGTTATTGAAAATAGCTCTAGATTCCTCCGTCACGCGGATATATCTTGTCACGTTTAATAACTGATGTTAACTAACTTTAATTTTAAGAGTAGCCCAACATATTTGTGAAGGGGATGAATAAAAAACGAGTTTTGAATATATTTTGAACTGCCATTAAAGTTCAAAGGAAGCGCTTCCATTTATAATACCTTAAGGCTTTTAGTAACAAAAGACAAAACACAACTCTTTGAAATATCACTTGGCAAGAGTAATATGTTTACGTTATAAATGAAGAAAGGAAGCTGAGAAACTTTGGAACATAAGCTTAAGGTTTGCCAAGCCTATAGAGAAGTCTTAACTAGGCTTACAACAATGAAATAATTAATTTAAGGCTGCATTGACCCTTTTTTGAGATATTTTTTAAAAATGTTTGAAAACTATTGTTTTCTTTCAAATAATAGTTAATTACCGGAAGTGTTATTTTTGTTGATAAGCTAAGCAAATGAACTCCTTGATCTTACAGTCTTACAGCTTTGATGGACATTTTAATATTGTTACCCGCCTCAGTGGCATAGTAAGCTAACGCGCTAGTCTCGTGTTGAGCTAGACCACCGAGGACGGGGAGATCGAGGTTCGAATATCACTCGGGTGAACTGAGGTGGTTTTTACTAAATGGTTTTTCACGAAAATGCGGGTTCAACCTTCCCAATTCCTAACCCATTAGCGTAATTAGTACTTAAGTTTATAACCCGAACGGATAATAATATTTAATTTAAATAAACCAACATATAACTTCTCATCGAGTAATTTTAATATAAAAATCTTATAGAATAAGTTTTGTATTTTTATAACTGATGAAGACTACGATAATCTAAAACGTTTATGATAGTAAGAATCAATAACAACCCACACTAGTGCACACGTAGATGTTTATTTTACAGGTGTTGGAAAGGTGGAGCTCAAATATCGGACGTGTGTACATAAGTATTTATTAATTAGCTTTTCACTCTCCTCAACGCAAATGTGGGTACACTTCCTCTAAACTCAATCTTCCTTTTACCTAACCCATTATTGTAATTAATATATAAGCGTATAACCCGGACGGGTAATAAGACGTGGTACTAAACTAAATAAAAACATATTTAGTAAAAAATAGACCACGCCAAAGAAAATCCTAGGAAAGGACTATTTTGTTGGAACTTATTTTATAACGGAGAAATTACTTATCAAAATGTATGAAGAAGATTACTTTCTAAATCATAAGAGTGTTTACAATTTTTAGAAAGCAGCTTAAATTTGATCATAGACATTAATACATGTTTATGATCCGTAACTAAATGAAATCATTCAATTACAAACATTATCCATAAAGTCGTTCCAAAGGTTTATTTATATTCTATGTTAGGCCTTAAAAACAATTTAAGTTGTATTCTTCTACTGTTTATTATATGTGTAGAAATTATTTAGTTTTATTAAAGGTTATTTCTTTATATTTATGTACCAAAGGCCCTTGGCTTCAATTTGATCACTTACTAAATTTGTATGCTCACTGAATCTAAATTGACATTTTTCCGGATAGTACTTTTTATTAATTCATAATTCAAATGTAGTTCTTATCTTTAATTCAGAGGTAAATTATATATTGAAGATGCTTTAAAATCTTTACTGCAAATTCCCAGAAAATAATAATATGCAAATTGTCTTTTACAAGCTTCAATAAATATTTGTGATATTATTATCAAATGAAAACCTTCACACACATACACACACTCTAACGTTAACATTGTTATTTGAATTTAAACCTAGTTTTATATCATCAAATGGAAGACAACTTTAAAAGAGTATTTTGCAGAAACCAGTTTTTATTTTAATCTTCAAGTGAGCACTTTCCACGCCTGTTACGTTCAAGACAGTTATCTTTTGACCTGCCCACCCACACATCTTTCCCACTTTTAAAAGCTTTTTTGAGTATTGGGTTGAACTTGTAAAAGGATTTAACGTGATCCAATGAAGGTTTTGAGTTACTTACAATATAATGTTTTTCATCAACTTTTTTTTTATTGGATAAGTTTTTTTAATGCGTTGTATATGCAAATGTGACAATTTGTTTTATTATAAGTTGTATTGGCATTTAATTCAATAGGGTTTAAGTGAGTATTCACATTAATTTAAGTAATAATATTAATTATAATAGGGTATGCTGTTATCGACACTTTAGCTCAGTCGGTAGCGTGTTTGTATGCAGAGCTAAGGGCCCCGGGTTTGATTACCGCCGATGGCCGAAAAAAATGGCTATTATTGATAAATATGAAAGTGTACCTTTCACATTTATGAATTGAACGACAAGGGATTTATGTTGTGCTTGTCCTAGTCTTAAGTTAGATTATAAGGTATATGAAGCTACGACAGGCCTAGCCGACGGTAGTGGGTAATATATGGCTTAAATAAAAAAACAGTGGCTGGAAATAGTAATTGATGTAAGATGTTAATTTTTCCGAAGCTATGTTGGGATAGCCACTCACGATTATTATACTATTTTGACTATAAAAAATATAATTTCATTATTTTTTAGATCTCGCTTGACTTTCAGAAATCAAATATTCGAATGAGCCATCACATATAAGATGCGCATATTAAATAGGGTAAAAAACTAATAAAAATTACTATTACAGTTTTTTTAGAGCAGCGCGTCTAACTACCCGTTAGGGGTATAAGATTATGTACCAATTATGCTAATGGTTTTAAGGATTAGGGGGGTTATTTTAATAAGAAGTGTGCCTGCATTTTTCAGGAGGGAGAAGGAAAACCATTTTGGAAAATACCATCCTCAGTACACCGAACCGAGATTCGAACCTCGACCTCACCTTCATCGGCAGTCTATTGTGTACAGTGAGATTAGCGCGTTATACCACGTGGCCACCGAAGCGGGTTACTATATTTGAAGTATGGTAACTTGACACGGGAATACAATTCTGGACCCTTGAATTAGCGTACTAATATGCTACCTGATCTATCAAGGTTCGTCTGTACTCAGGGTCATTATTCATCCATAGTCTAAGGCAGTGACTCTCAAAGTCTGATACTAGGACCACTGGTAGTCCACGGTGGACTATCAAGTGTTCCAAAGAATCCTAGAATTTTTTTATTAAAGTTTATCACGTAAAATAAAACATCTAGTCAAAACATGAAATATATATATATATATGTATTATTTCTTTTCTCGGGACACAATCATGTCAAATATAAAAGGAAGTCGGTATCAATCTTAAGTTAACATGTCTGAACTATATTTTTTTTAATGGTATGGAACTCCACATGGACTTTCTCGCTCTATTGGTTAAAAATGAGATATTTACTCAAAATTTGTAATATAATATAAACTAGCGAACCTCGAGAAAATTGCGCTATAGATACGTAGAACCTTTTTTGACTCACGGTTTTAAATTTTATAATTTTATTTTTAAAGAATTAATGTATTCATTTATATATTTGAACCAATAAAAAATATTGATATTTGGTCCCCAAGGCTCAACAATTAGTATTAAAATTGTGACTTCCAGTTAAAATTTTCGTCATTCTATTAGGGGCTGTACCTACGTCTTATGGCTATCGCATTGCTATTAAATTTCTCTTTTATAAATGTTGACCTATAAAATGGGTAATTATTAACTATTGAGTCTAAAATGAGAACGATAGATCATTGATGTACCAGGAGTGAATACAGGAGGGGTGTGGGGGCCGCGAGCCCCCTTCAAGAAATTAAACCATTTAAATCAAAAGTCACGTAATTATTATAAATACTTAAGACAATCACATCAAGTATTAAAATGGTTAAAATGGGCATTAAAGAAATAACTGAAATTTAAGCTGGTCACCTATCACCTTGTTGCACAAACATTGTTTGGGTTTAAATTTATCATTTTTACTATTACTATTACAATGATTAATAGTAAATAAAGATATTAAAAATAATTTACTTTTAAATAACGTGCTTTAAACAAAATCTTTGAGTAATACCACACACATAACGTCTTAATATGACTTATTGGTAAAATTTCGATTTAGAATGAGAAATAACTAGCTTTACCATAGAGTGGAGTTAAAGTTCGGTTGTTCGAAATCTGAATTATTCCATCTATTTTGTCTGGTTGATTGAATAACTAAGAAACTATTTATATAACAGTTGTTATAATGTTTGAACTTATTTCCCTTTTAATAATAACTATTTGTTGATGTTCTTATTATTTGTTTTTAATCAATTTTAATAGGCCTAATCGCAAATTTCTAGTTATACCCTGCATTAGAGGATTATTCTCTGGTTAAGCGTTACACTGAAAAATTACTTAAAGATTTACTCTCAAATTTGTAAGTATTTTTATGTCAAAATTTCTTAAATTGCAGTCCCTCCCCTACACTACCCTCCCCGACCGGATCCTGATGGGAGCATTCACGTCCTTCCCACCCCTCACGAAAATCCTGGATTCACTCTTGTGCTGTACAAATATTTCCCCTAAAAGATTAAAGGAAATAAATGGTACGGCCACCGCACAGACTTTCTCTCTCTTTCTATAAAATCGTAAGATTTCTGAACGGAATAATGTACATTGTATCATCAACACTCCACATAAGAACACGCGTAAAATAATCTACAATGATATATAATCAATGAGAAAAGAGGCGCATCTTTGTCCACCTAAGAACATTTCTAACAGTTTAATGTCTTCCACAAGGGTCAACACTTCGTATTAAAATTTCGATTTCTGGTTAAAATTTTAACTTTTTATAATGTGTTGCAGATCTTCAAGTCATCGCATTGATATTTAAATATTCATTTATACATTTTGACCAATAAAAAATGTAGATATTGACAATTGAGTTTAAAATGGAGGTAGATCATTGCTGTGCAAACATTTCTCCTAAGAGTTTTAAGGAAAAATAACATACTTTTTTAAGATACTTACTTATATTTAATTACTCTATGGCATTGGAGAATTATTGCGTTAAGGCTTAAGTAGTATATGTTTACAACTAAAGCTCACAAAATTGTATTAATATATTTGCAAATATCACAGAAACTGTTGCTTTTATAAAAAGATATGTCAAATAAAAGTTTTTTTTTTAGTTCTACAATTTTGCAATGATAAGTTGTTTAGTTTCTCAAATAGTTGTGGAGATACGGAAATTAACGCTTCTGTAAAGTACCCTAAAAATCATTTTCATAGGAAAATGAAAATAGCCAGTTTATTTATAATCTTAATCAACGCCCAGATACGAATTTTAATCAAAATCGTTTGAGCAGATTTTGACAAAACCTACTTTTTCTCTTTTCGCCCTTTATAAAACTGCGCTTAATTTTAAGTTTTAATAGACACACAGACAGACGGCATTGCAAAGACTATTTTTTAGGGCTCGGGGGGTCATGAGACGTCGACATCCATCAACATTTTAGGTTAGTTTTTTACGGTCGTAATACTTAAACTTTAATGTCCAAAAAGTTAAAAATATATATATATAATTGCGTATAGATTGAAAATCATTGATTTTATAAAATCATTTTTCGAATAAAATATTTGTATTATAAATATTTATACATATTTGTAATGCTAAATAATTTCATATCTCAAATAGTTTCGGAGCTATTATAAAAGAATTTTAATTAACGCATCAGACCGGAGCCCTTAAAGCCATTTTGCCAAAATATTGAAAGTAGCCATTTTGTATGTAATATTTATTAATGTTTATAAATGAAATTTAATCAAAATCGTTGGAGCCGATTTTTAGAAAATCGACTTTTTCTCTTTTTGCCCTTCAGTAAACTACCCTTAATTTTAAGTTTTAATAGACACACAGACAGACGGCATTGCAAAGACTATTTTTTAGGGTTCGGGGGGTCATGAGACATCGACATCCATCAACATTTTAGGTTAGTTTTTTTTACGGTCGTAATACTTAAACTTTAATGTCCAAAAAGTTAAAATATATATATATAATTGCGTATAGATTGAAAATCATTGATTTTATCAAATTATTTTTCGAATAAAATATTTGTATTATAAATATTTATACATATTTGTAATGCTAAATAATTTCATATCTCAAATAGTTTCGGAGCTATTATAAAAAATGTTAATTTATGCTTCAGACCAGAGCCCTTAAAGCCATTTTGCCGAAATATTGAGAGTAGCAATTTTGTTTGTAATATTTATTAATGTTTATGAATGAAATTTAATCAAAATCGTTAGAGCCGATTTTGAGAAAATCGACTTTTTCTCTTTTTTTCCCTTCTGTAAACTACCCTTAATTTTAGGGGTAGATATTCAATTCCAAAAACATCTTGGGGGAACCCTATGAAAACCCTAGATATCAAGTTTTATCTCAATCGGTAAAATAGTTTAGGCTCTAGTTGGAGGTACAGACAAACAGACGGAAATTCAAAAACCACTTTTTCGGATTCAGGGAGTCATGAAACGTCAAGATTCAAAAATCTCGAGTTAGATTTTTTTGACAATCACCATACTTTCTCTACCTGTAAGATAGAGAGAAAGTAAAAACACATCAACTTCTTGAAAGACTTACTAATTTCTTACTTTATGGCATTGGAGAATTATTGCGTTAAAATTTAAGTAGTCTCTCTTTATAACTAAAGCTCACAAAATTGTATTAATATATTTGCCAATATCTCAGAAATTGTTGGTTTTATAAAAATATATTTCATATATAAATTTTTTATTTTTAATAGTACTACAATTTTTCAATGATAAGTTATTTAGTATCTCAAAGAGTTGCGTGAATACGGAAATTTCCGCTTCTGTAAAGTAACCTAAAAGTAATTTTCATAGGAATATGAAAATAGCCATTTTATTTATAATCTTAATCAACGTCTAGACACGAATTTTAATCAAAATTGTTAGAGCCGATTTTGAGAAAATCGAGTTTTCTCTTTTCGCATTTTATCAAACTACTCTATTCTAGGATTAAACAAATACACAGCCAGGCCGCATTGCAAAAAACACTTTTTAATGTTCGGGGAAGGGGGGGGGGGGCCTTCATGAGACGTCGACATCTATCAACATTTCAGGTTAGACTTATTTTTATGGTCGCAATACTTTCCTTTGGTGTTCAAAAAGTTTTAAAAAAATCATATATTTGCGTATACCCTGAAAGTTATTAGTTTTATAAAAAATAAGTTTCAAACAAAAGATTTGTATTATAAATAGATCTTCATATTTTCAATGATAAGTAATTTCATATCTCAAATAGTTCCGGAGATATGATAAAAAATTAGAATTTACGCATCAGACCAGAACCCTTAAAGCCATTTTGCCGAAATATTGAGAATAACAATTTTTTTGTAAAATTTATAAACGTTTTAAATGAGATTTTATCAAAATCGTTAGAGCCGATTTTGAGAAAATCTATTTTTCTTTTTTTGCCCTTCAGTAAACTACCCTTAATTTTAGGGTTGGATAGTTCCTATCCAATTCCAAAATCCTCTCGGGGACACCCTACAAAAACCCTTGCTACCAAACTCTAGCCCGATTGGTTAAATAGTTTAGGCTCTTATCCGAGGTACAGACAAGCAGACAGACAGACAAATGGATATTCAAAAACAACTCTTTTGGATTTGGGGGTCACTAAACGTTGACATTCATCAAAATCTCGAGTTCGAATTTTTGACGATCACAATACTTTTTCTACCTGTAAGATAGCGAGAAAGTAAAAATTATGATGTTTAGAATGTTAAAAACTATCATAAAACGATGACTTACTAAATAATGTAACTATAATATATACGTATTAAGCTTATCAGATAGCAATGCATGGTGATTAAAATATATATATTTTTTTCAACATTTTATTCGATAGAATAATGTTCGTCTTGTATGTTCAGTCACAAAATGGAATTGGTTAAAAATAATGTGTGTCCTGCATAGCTTTGAAACAACCCTCCTCGCCCCCCTTATCCCCTACTTCCAGGGCCCTGGTGGTCCCCCAATGAGCATAGCTTCTTTCTGGTGGCCCTCCATCACCAAAACTTTAAGAAGCACTTTTCTAAAGAAGTGTTTGAAACGAATGTATGAGCTCGCCATCACCTTAGAGATATCAGATATATAAAAGTATGGACACTTAGGGTCGTCACCACTCGCTGCTAACGGGAATAGATACGGTCCTAAACTGTACAGGGATGGATACGGCCCTCAAGTGTACACTCCGTTTATCCAAAAAGGCATCTTCTTGGCGGATTACGCGATGACTCTATCTTATAAGACACTTCATAGTGAAAACATGCAAGGAAAGCTTGCTACCTTCCAGGGTAAAAGAAGTGTACATGGTCGGGTGGACACACAGTTGATGGAAACTCTGGTTGGCATGGACTGCAGATTTTTTTTATCACCGTGTCTTACTATCTGTTCAGGTTGTATGCATATATAATAATAATAATTAATCTAATGGGGTAGGGATGAGAAAAGAAGAGTTTTAGAGAAAAACCATCCTCAGTAGACTCGACTGGGTTACGAACTCCAACCCCTCAGTTTATCAGCAGGTCAACTGTTCACAGGAGCTAAATTTGTACTGTAAAAATGTAACCTTGAGAAATTCAGATATTCATACCAATGATAATTCCCATCAACTATAAAGTTACTCACTGGGTCATGAAATATATAATGTGTCACCCGCATCGGTAAACACGTAGATTAAACATCAAGATTTTCTAGTCCCGGTTTGACGGACCAGAGAAGGTCAGGGTTCAAAACCAGTGCGGTTGTACTGAGTGTGTATTTTCATAAGTAATTAATGACTCTCCCTCCAAGAAATAATTATATGTAAATTTTACCTTACTCATTTTTATCCCATTAGTGTAACTGTACTATTATCCAGCTCAGGAATAAAAAAGATGTGGTTGTAGAAAACTCATATTTGTATTTATTTCATACAACCAGTGGCGCAGGAACTAGGGGGTACGGGGGTAAATTTTACCCCCCCAAAAAATGAGGGAGGTAAAAAGTATCATTTTTACCCCCCCCCCCCAAAATAATATAGTAAAACTTTTAGATAATGTAAACATCTTATTGAGGCAAGATACAATGTTTACACTATGTTAACATAATAAAAATAAAATTTGCTTGAAGCATACACTGAAGAGATTTTGAAAACTCTGATAGTGATACCAGCTACGTCAGCTACTGCAGAAAGAAGTTTTTCAATGCTTGGATGCATTAAAAACTATCTTCGCTCCACGATGAGGCAATGTAGACTAAATCACTTGAGGGGCTCAACAAAATTGAAATGGCAAAAATTGTTAGTGGTTTTATAGCTAGTAACAAATATAGGGCAAAGGTCTATGGAAATCTACTTTAATTTTCAGTGTTTCGTAAATTTTAGTTGAGCTGCATCAGATAACATTTTTCTTAATATGTTTTGTGTGTGTTAATTCTAATGTTTGGATTAACTAAAATAAATGAGAAAAATGCACAGTGGGATCATTAAATAAGTTATCTCTCGTTATACGTGATATCACGTTACGCGTTTTCGCTATAACACGATTCAAAGAAATACAATAATAGTGCATGTTCAGCTGGAATTTCGCAGTCATCCTGTGCAATGGTGGTGTGTCCTTGTGTACACACATTCCAGTGAAAGCGTTGATCTTTCCTGCACAGTTTGGTGTTAGGGGGTGGTATTGACAACATTGGATATGCATGGGCAGAAGTTAAACAGTCCTGTATGAAGGGAGTTTGGAAAAATGTTTGGCCTGAAGTTTCCGATTCTCATGATTTTGATCCTGACCACGAGCTTTCCAATTCAAGACATGACATCGTTCATAGAAAGATGTTGGATTTGGAGACATAGATAAGGCAAATTTGGATCAATTGTTCCAATCCCAATCAACAGAATTCACCAATGAAGATCTTCTAGAAATGGAGAAAGGCATAAGGAATGAAGAGGAAGAGCCTTATGTTGTTGAGCCTATCAAACAACTTCCAACAAAACAATTTGCTGATTTATTTAAGCACATTGACAGTGCAATTAGAATCATTGAAGAGAATGACCCTAACATGGATAGAAGCACAAAAGTTGCCAGAGAGATCCAGAGTTCTTTGGCTTGCTACAAATAACTCTATAGAGAGAGGGAAAATGCTACCCGTCAATTGAGTCTTACAATTTCATCAAAGAAATTGAAAATCGTCAGTTTAAACACCCGGGGCCTTCACAACAGCAAAAGCTTACCATTCCAGGGCCTTCAAGAAAGCAGGAGCGTACCGTTCAAGGGGTCTTCCGAAGAGCTAAAGACTACCATACTTGCCTTCAATAAAGCAAGAGCCTACCGTCCTAGGGCCTTCATGCCAGAAAGAGCTTAGCGTCCCAGGGCCTTCAACAAAGCAAGAGTCTACCATACCAGGGCCTTCAAGAAAACAAGAGCCTACCATCCCAAGGCATTCAAAAGAGCAAGAGCTTACCATCCCAGGACCTTCAAGAAAGCAGGAGCGTATCGTCCAAGGGTCTTTCGAAGAACTAAAGCCTACCATCCAAGGATCTTCACTAGAGCAAGAGCCTACCATCCCATGGCCTTCATGCCAGAAATAGCTTACCGTCCTAGGGCCTTCATGCCAGTAAGAGCTTACCATCCAAGGTCCTTCAAGAAGGCAAGATCTTACCATCCAAGGGCCTTCAAGAGAGCAAGTCTCTACCGTCCCAGGGCCTTCAAGAGAGCAAGTCTCTACCGTCCCAAGGCCTTCAAGAGAGCAAGAGCTTACCGTCCAAGGGCCTTCAAGAGAGCAAGAGTCTACCGACCCAGGGCCTTCAAGAGATTAAGAGTCTGCCGTCCCAGGACCTTCAAGAGAGCAAGAGCTTACCGTCCAAGGGCCGTCAAGCTTACCGTCTAGGGGCCGTCCAGAGAACAAGAGCTTGCCGTCCAAGGGCCTTCAAGAGAGCAAGAGCTTACCATCTAAGGGCCTTCAAGAGATCAAGATTCTACTGTCCCAGGGCCTTCAAGAGATCAAGAGCTTACTGTCCCAGGACCTTCAAGAGATGAAGAGCTAGCTTCCAGTCCAAGCGCCGTCAAGAGAGCAAGAGCCTACCGTCAAGAGCAAGATAGTGATAATCCAGATTTGCCAAATCCGGTTATTTTATCATGCGATTGAATATTAACAGTAAGTGTACCTGTAGCATTGTATTAATTTGATATATCGATTAAAAATTGTGTTTGTTTACAAATTTCAGGGGATTAAAAATTGCCAATAGGTGTAGGCTACCTAATGCATTGTACTAGTTATATAAATTTAAAAAAATGGCATTCATTTACAAGTTTTAGGTTTTTATTTCCTTTGGAGTAATCCTTATATCACTCATGTTAAAATCATTTCACTTGCGTTTTTGTGTTACGCGATTATGTATCAGAACCAATCACTCGTGTAGTGTGAGGGAAGGTGTATTACATTTTCCTGTTCTTTTTTTAATCTCAAAAATAATATCCCCTATAAGACAACAGGGTTATTTTTACCCCCCCAAATAAAAACGTTCCTGCGCCACTGCATACAACATAACCAAGTTAAGTGTTATTTTAATTTTATAAATTAAGATAAAACCATAAAAAATTAATTTGATTCATTGGATTTAGACAAGCAATAAATCTACGGAGAAGTACTCTAGAGGTTTTTTCTTTATTATTTTAGAGTTGAAAAAATATTTAATTTAACGCTAGATGGAACGCGTCTAGAATCATTCAAAAGAATAATAAAGAACGGTTAAAACAATCCCAAACTTTTTTATGTGTGTTTTTATGCATCACTCCCTAAAGCCATTAATGGCTATCCACATAGTTACACTAATGAAGTAGGGATTAGCAAGGTTTACGAATCTACGTGGAGGCAGAGTGGGAAAATACTTAGTAAAAACCACACTCTGTATTATCAACGAAGATTCAAACCCCGATCTTCTTGCTATCGAAAATTCACCCTATTGCAAGACTGACGCCTCTGAACATTTGACACCGTAGCGGATAGTCCAGACGGTTATTAAGAGGCAGTAAAACAACACACACTCTTACACTAGAACTCGAACAACACTCACCCTCGGTCTTGAATATTGCTTTTGTATTTTTATAAACGTAGGATTTGATCAATGCCAAGGTTATTTGATATTTATATCTTTCTCTCAGAAATATAACGACCTTGAACAACAAGTTCAAGTCCTGATTTCTGGTTGTTCATTGGCAAAAATAAGAAACACAGGTATTTTGATAGATTATGTGTTTGTTACAAGAATAATATTTGTATTTAATGTAAGCCCCCTATCAATCTTTAGTTCTAAAGACGCCACTGGTTTCTAGTTCTTCGTACTCTGTATATTTCCGAATTACGATAGCTTTGGCTTTTTCTTTTAGTAGAAAATATACTAAAATAGTTCAATCCGTTTCACAAACATGTTTTGTCAGTTTGATAAGTGATGTAAATTAATTCTACTTGTCAATTAAACAAAACATATTTAGTTTAAGAGTATCTGTGATATGTTTTCATCAGCCAATAAGATACTTATTTGTCAGGTATAAACGAAAATGTATTCCTATGAGAGATATGTGGTGCAGACCCTATATATGATTGGTCAAATCGAAACCAAGCGGGGGTGAACATATCCCATGTACCGTTTTAACTATCTCTTTAACCTAGTAACCTGGTATATATTTTTAACTTTCAAAAAATTCCAAAAACTACAGTTAACCAGCTATATCATATTTCCGTTTTGTTACGATAACTTCCTCGGGATCGATCGGAGCGTGTTTCCGAAGATGGCCGAGGTTGTTTTTACATCTCAAATGACCCAAAGACTTTCACGACCCTATTTTGTTGGCTAGCTGAACGTAAAGGAGGAATTGACTGCTCGTCTAGCTACACTAAAACTGCGCTAAGGAGGATGGTAACCAGGGCGAGTAAACAAGACCAATACAACCAAGAGTAGTAAATATATTATATGTTTACGATATTGACATTATCAAGATGTTTCCTTGGCATTTATAGCCGTTATATAACGTCCAAAGCTAGGCCTTCAAAAATCTATCTTGTGTGTATAAATTAATTCGTTTTTCTTGATAGATTTTGCTTGGCAGAAATTTTTTTATGATAAACTTTGGTTTATAATAATATTTATATTCAAAACATGAAGAGATTTCTTTCGATAAAGATTCCCAAAGTTCTACCCTATCGATATTCATAATAATTTTTAAATGAAAGCTTATATATCGAGAATATGTACAAAATTTAAATTTTCTCAAGTATTTTAAGGGGATGCCACGAATTTCAGTTAGTGACATTCTTTGTATTTAACAGTTTCTAGAGTTCTACAGTACCATTTATAATATTTGATTAAATCTAATACACTCGAACTTGGTTATAACGATATCGGCTATTCCGTCAACTCGGACGTAGTGCCATATTTTCAGCAGTCCGATCAAACTATAATTTATTAACGTTATAAAAACCTCTGTTTTAGCGTCACTACCACTCGATTGTAGCTTCAAATAATTCTTGAATATTTTACTTTAAGTTGTATTTAAATGTAGGCCTACGCATACGTTAAAAAAAACACGAAAAAATGGCCAATTCCTACAGAGGTATATTTTATAGCAATCTGGGAGTGTACTGATCATACAATGTGCTGGTCTAACAATAGACTGAATGGCAAAACAAAGCCAGGGAAAGGGTTGCGGGAGAATCGTGGGCACTTCAAGGTCAAAACGAAGAGTAATTGTCACTGAGCTGGTCGGAACGGTCTCATGTGCGCGTCTAAGCAAAAAGCCAAGGTGGTTTTTACATGTTTTATAAGTTCAAAGTTAGTTTTGGTAGTCATTATACGTAGGCTTACATATTGTATAATCATGGCAAGTTGTATGGCAACAGGCCTAAATATAGGCTATGTAAATAAAATACTTTTTTTTTTTAAATATTCCTCATTTATAAATTAAATTAAATTTGAAATTTGTGAAATGTCCTGCTTTACAAGCTATCAAAAGTGTTCTGTTGGTACCTCTTTTTATAACGTCCCTCTGACGTAACCTCAAAATTTGTTTGGCCCCTTCGATGAGGCTATAACCAAGTTCTAATGTATAATACTTCACTTCAAGGATTATCAAATGAAATTTTACAAATTTTACAATAGTGAAGAATCAATTTAAGAAAATTATTCCCGTAGTTCTACTGAACTGATTTAAATTTTAAATGTAAGATTATATAGGCCCTAACAAAGATTGTGACATGATGGATGAGTATTTATGTTTTAATAAACTTGAGTTTACATTTACAAAACCTAAAAGCTACAGTTTAGTGTATCTTTGCAAAATTGACGTATGAAGCGCCAATGAACCAGCTTATTATTATAACTTGTGTTAAAATGAGTCTCTGACCGTTCGTCCCCCTTGCAAGAGAGATATAAAACTAAAAAGAACCGTGTCAAAACTGTTCATTATATTTATAATCGATATGTGCTGATAAAAAGTAGCATATATTGATTAAAAATGTTGTTTAGCAAGGTTATGATTTATTTTAAGTAATATATGTGTGAAAAACATTCAAAATTTTCCGACTTATTTAATTCTAATATTCATGAATAATATAATTAATCAAGAAAACCAATATTTTCATAAGTTATGTAAGATAATTTTAGTTGTTTGCATTATTTTAAATTATTGATTAAATCGGCCATTAATAATTAGTCATATAAATTTTAGCTAATTGTTTTTAATAAAACTACTAAATAATTGAATATTAATCAAATATCAAATAAACTATATTATATAGAGAAACTAAAGAAACAAATCAACTAATAATTGATCAATCTCGGTGGTCTTGGGATAAAATGCTCGCCTCAGGATCCGATGTTCGTTGTATCAAACTCAACCGGTATCGACAGATAAGCGATAAAAATCCGTAGCTTAATTACTTCATTCGTAAGGTAAGTAAAGCCGTCGGTTTCATGTAAATTATGGCAAGTAAAAGAACCATGGAGAGTATGTGAAAATACCTTTTCCTGCAAAATTGGTAAGTCCTTTGCGCTTTCGATCAAAGAAGCTCCCGTGTGCTGATATGCATTAAGTTTATAAAGTTTACAATAAATACTTCAAATAAATGAAATAAAAAAACAAAAATTTGCCTAAATTTGTGATTAAATAATTAATTTTGATAAAAGATAGAACGGTAGATGTATATATAGAAGTATTAAATTACCTTCGTTTTAAATGAGCTAAGATATATTCTTTAAAAATCAAATGGTTTAGGAAATATAGTTTATTATAGAGGGCTCGAAAGATAACAGACACGACTCAGTCAAGATGAGCTATCAAGACCTGTATTTTTTTAAACTATTACATTTCATATTTCTTATATTTATTAAAAGGATAGCAAAATTTGTTTTTATAATTTTGGCTATATTACTTAAGAATATTCATTGTCTTAAAACAGCATACATCAAAACTAAAAGTTATTCATTTTACCAAATTTTAGTTAATGGAAAAACATGTTCATAATTTTGAAAATAGTATGGTATTAATGTATATTTACTTTTTATTGTGAGTATAGAACAATTTACTAAATTATTAATATTCTATTATAGCTGGAGTTTTCAGATTTTTTAAAAACTTAACAAATGTGTATAGTAAAGTTTTGCCAAGCTGTGAGGTAAAATGACCTTAAAACACTGGACGAATCTTGGCTAGCTCAGTGGGAGAAGAAAACTAAAGGTCCCGGTTTCTACCCTCGTGTCCTCATGTGATATTTAAACTATGTTTGAATAAATACAAATAAGTATCTTTTTTATTAACGCAACACTACATATGCACATTTTTTAATAAATCAACACAATGAAAACTTAACGTTTTATCTGCGTCGATGTTTGTATTTATAGATGTTTGTATGTATGAAAGAGATTAAAAGAACATGTTTGGCTCCATAACAAAGCATGACACACTAAACACTGTACAACCAAAATAATCACTTAGCCCTCAAAATATTTCCAATAATTTTATGTAACATTTTTCTACCTCCATTTATCCCTCTCCTGCCTTTTTTGCTTTTTATATTATTCTTTATTTAGTACGCTTCTATTTTATTCTCTTTTATTTTCTTGCCAAGATATTTTACCTACATAAATATGTGTCTAGCCGGATTATAAAGCACAGGATATTTTTATATTTATCAACTCTCTTGTTTTGTAAATTTGTCCCGTATATTAAAAGCTTATCTGACCTAACAATATAGTTTTTTTATAAAACGCGAATTTAACTCATATGAAAATTTGTATAATGGTCCTACACCTATTACCGTGGCTTAGAGGCTTGAGGAGTCAACTACAAATTTAGGGGTACCTGGTTTGTTTCCGCGTGGTGCTGATACCAAGATTTTATCTATATTTACATGCTAATCCTAATATTCAATTATTATGTGTAACATAATATCCGACACCTTGGCTTAGTCAGTAGAGTGTCTGCCTACTGAGCTAAGGGTTTCTTTATCGGTTCCAAGTGTGGCCGAAATTTTTTATCATTGATGAAATTTGGGTGTACCCTTTCACATTGATAAATTAACGGCCGTTGACTGGATGTTGTGTTTGTCCTAGTCTTAAGCTAAATTATAAGGCATATTAAGCTTAGCAAGCCGGTAGTGGAAAATATATGGCTTGAATAAAATACCGACCCGGGCCACAGGCTGGAAACAGTGATGGATGTAATAAAAAGGTGTAACATAATTTAGCACTGACCTGAGATAAATTATTCTGCAAGAATAAATCGTTAACTAAGAAAAACCTACACTTCAACATCCGTTGTTTCATAAAATAAACTTCAAACTCGTCTGGTCTTGTCTGTCAGTGGTCAGAGGGTCGGGGTTTAAATCTTACCTGGATATACTTAGATTAGTTTTTACTAAATGTTTTCTTATTATACTTGCATACCAATTTAGGTACGTATTTTTAAAAACCCTTATTTCCCCACTTTTCTTACTTCCATTAGTTTAATTAAATGCGGATATCCCGTACGCTGAGCAAAACAAACCTTCTTTTCAACATATAATTGTCAGTAGAACATTGATAAATTGTGATTCCATTGCACAGTGAAGTGTAAGAAATATTTAAAATAAGCTTAGAAATTAACGACAATACTAGCCAACCAAACCTGCCCCTACGTAATTAAAATATTCTTCAGTGTTAACTACACATAGAAAATTTATGGATGACATTGTTTTGAGGAATGCTTTAGAGTGATTAGCATGGACTAGAAATAATATTCTGCAATATTGGCTCTTCAATAAATACCTCAGACGTAGAGACCCAATAACCCACACAATAGTGTGAAATTTGGTTTAGAGTACGAATAAACAAGCAAACATGAAGATAGTAGAGGTGTTTTGACTCTTTAGTTCTATCTCATCTGCCTAATTGAACTAAGGATTCGGGGTTAAATTCCCAGCATGGCTTAGAAATGTATCATTGGTGAAATCGGGGCTTTTCTTTTTTACTATGAGGAAATAATGGCTAAGAGTTGGACAGGTTGGTGTAATTTTCTAGATCTAGGTTAGTTTGTGAATCGTTTGACAATATGTCAGTTCAGAAAGTGCAGACGCTGAAATTAATAGCCCTAATTAATAAATATTACACAGCTAAGAATTAAGGCTGTGAGACTCGGAAAAACCGATATATTTATCAGTGATTAAATTTAGGTTTCCCCTTTCACAATTGATAGAAAGAGTTTCGTGTATGTTTTTTAAATGTTTGACTCATGCCTTGATAATACAATCAGTTTGTTTAGAAAGTACGCTTCTAAAACACTCCTAAAAATAAGCATACTCTTAGATTAAAGCATTTCCTAATATGCTATTTTAACTTAAGTCTAGCACAATACATTTGACATCTAGGACGTGACTGTATCAATGAGCCCTGAAAGGAAATTTCTAAATTTATCCAAATCTACAGCATCATCAACTCCACAGCTGCTTTTATGATAGGGCTAGTCCATTTTGTTCCACAAACGAATTCAGAAAGTCAGACAAAAACAATGCTGAGCATGGATGAATAATATGTTTTAATATAGAGTACGTCTAGAGTCTAGATCATATAGTTAATTGTGACGATATTATTATTATTTATTTTATTGTTGTTTATTATTATTATTATTATTTATTTTATTGTTGTATTATTATTATTAATTATTATTATTATTATTATTATTATTATTATTATTATTACAAAGATAAATGAAGCACGTTAATTTGCCTGTATGTAATCTTAAAAGCCAAGCCAAAGTCAAGTGGTCTAATAAAACACTTAATAAAACTAAGTTATCTTTATGACGTAATCGACATGTGATCGATTAAGAGGTATAGATTAGAAACATACTAATTACAAAATTTTAACATTTTATTTTACATGTGAGGTGCCAATTATTAAGTTTCTGTAGATTTTTGAAGACATTTTGTTCATTTGCATACCTAGCTGTATCCTATTATTAAGCAATCTCCTATCAATTTGCATAATAATGCTGAAATCAAGAAATGGTACTGGTAGGCCATTGAAAAAATGGGGTATAATTTATTTATAGGTAAAATTATACAAGATGAAGCTCTCACTTTTGACCGATAGCAAGATGACGATAACATTGTAATTACTTTTTCACTATTCACTTTAAAATAATTATTTTCCTAACGTATCTACTTACAGTAACAGTATCTTTCGCCAAAATTTGGATATTCATTAATTTAAGGCAACCAAATGTTCATAAAACATTTAATTATATTTTTTCAATCCCTAATTTTTTTATTTGGGGGGGGGGGGACTCTACTAGTTGTGGATCATGATGAAATCTTCCAAATGATATTTAAAAAACTAACATTTAACTCTTCTTTTATATATATACTACTATGATACTATATACTATGATACAATAGTCAATGCTTAAAGTGTTTTTTTAAATAATTGGAATTGTAGGTGCTATTAATTTAATAAGACTTCAATAAACTACTGGCCTAGGTATAGAGCGATTTCCAACACCTTACTTCACCAATCACATTTATTCAAAAAGCAATGCCAGGGCAAGCAAATGGTTAGACAATATTTTAAACCCGAGATAGGGATGAGCTAGAATTTGGAGGATATGTAACAATATTTTACATATAAGAAGATTGGGAAACCATTTAGGAAAAGATAACTTTAATTAAACGCAACTTTAGTTCAAACCATGACCTCCCCTTCACTGGTAATCCAGCTTAATGTCAGAGTAACGCCTAAGACTGTGTGACCACCGATATAATGAGGTCAATATGAAGACGTTTTGAAGTCAAGAGCAACATCAATAGTAAACACCAAGATACTATGAGTTATGACAAATAAACGTATTTAACTAAGCACTTGTTTATCTTATCTCATCGGAGTCAATTGGCTTTAGTTTAATTTTCAGTGGCACAGAAATACCTCCTGAGAGTGTGGCGGCCTTTCGGTACGGAAACTGGACTTTGATGTCTTTGTCTTGAGTGGACGTCAAGGACCAATACAGTCTTAATTTCATAGAAAGTCCTTCATTCGAAAATGGAAACTCAAGCTGCCACTATGGTGGTAAAAAATATTACAGTTATTGTATTTAAATTCTTGGTCCGTTTAGTAAATAATTTAAAGATAAGTTATACAGTAATCCACAAAGAAGTTATATTGAAAGCATTTGATAACTTAGATTAACTTTATAATTAATAAATCAAATATGACATATTTCAAGAATGTCAAACGTTGGCGACTTTTAATCATTATTGGTAGTCTAGAGTGGACTCCCTATAAAAATCAGGGTTTGATTTTAGAGAAAGTGCCCGTTTAGAATAAAACTCTTTATAATGTTGTCTCATATGCTATCAACAGTTTGATCATTAAATTTTATTTCAATAATTGTCAGTAATGGTAAGGAGAACCCTAAATGTAAAGGCCCTTCTCTGTGCTCTTTTTCCTGCGTTTGATGTTTTTTCGGCTGTTTTTATTAGTCTGTGATTAGGTTGTAATACAGTATTATCAATATGAAACATTTGTAATAATCTAAAAAAACTACCCGGCCACATGGTGTAGTGGTAAGGGCACATGGCTACGAACATAGGGGTCCCGGGCTCAATTCCCAGCTAGTATCTTGGGTATTTTTCTCTTAAGTGGAGAATTATCTCAACGGTCGCCAAGGGCTGGTAAATTAGGTTGAAATTAGGTGTAAGGCTCCCACTTGATCACACCTCCATTTTCAAGGTCATCGCATCGTCTTATTGCATGTACGTGTATAGTATGTTCTTGATAAGAAGAACAGTAGAATTTATTTAACTAAAATAATTTTAATATATTAATACATCAAGTCATGCTATCTCCAGTGTCAATTTCGTGAGATATTATCAATACCTAAAATAACACAAGTAATATGATAAAATGTTATCTATATTGGCCGCAAAGAAATATTTTAATCTTCTCTACTGTTTCTTACCAACCAAAAATCAAGGTATAAAAAACCTCCATAGGTGTAACCCTGGGCAACGCCACATACCACCAGAGCTTCTAGTAGTCCTACATATCAGGCGAACCGATCTGCATGTCATGTAAATGCCATATGCATAAAAGGGGAAAATAATTTCTAAAAACACATAAAACATGTACACTGTAGTGTACGTGGGACACTGTAAATCCTCCATTTATTCCAGTACCCTACCATTACAGTTACGTAAGTGCGTATAACCGACGTAGTAAGAAGCGGGCTAAAATAAATTAATAACATACACATATTTTTGTAGCGAGGCTCTTTCAAAAAAATTAATATTTGTCTAATTTTTCATGAAGCTACATATTATATTTAGAGGAGTTCAATTTAAATTGTATCATATTAAAAGGTAAAATATTAATATTGTGCTTTGTATGTGTTATAAAGCGTGCAAGGCCGTGTTTCTATGATTTGGTATTTTACTTTTTTTTTTGTATCATTTCAATGTCGAAATGTGTCAGAACGTGTTGTCAAGATGAATTTAAAAAAAATTATATCAAGCTGACTGGCACCTGTTATCACTTTTGACTATTGTTTTTCCAGCAATAGATATTTGAATATCCAAATATTTAAAACACGGAAATATATCGACTAAAAATATATATTTGTTTATTTAGTATTTCCTGAATGCAGGCATAATCCGGATGGCAGTGATTTCGCGATAATTGGAATGTCGCAGTCATCCGAAGTCTTCAAGATTAGTTATGTTCAAAGGTATCCTTTAAATATTTAAAAGATGTCTTTACTTTCAACAGAAAATTCTCTAAAATGTATTAAAAATTATTTCATAAGATGGTGGTCTTAGGAAGGCAACAAAAGATCCTTATGGATGATACCAGGGGTTATTAGTATGTGTCTAAATATTGTCAGGGGTAAACCAACGAGTTTTGTAGTCATATCAAGTGAGGTTATATTCGAAGTCTGATCTGGAACTTTGGAGTCTATGAGTCCACTTCGTTATGATATCTCCAGAAGTCAATAGACCTTACAAACACAGTCTATTCAATTCAACCCGACATTCCCACACGTGCCTAATTTTAACATGCCCAATAATCTTGTTCCCACATAGGACAAGAATGACAACATAAACAGTTTCTAGCAACTTGTGCCAAATGGGTCAGGTGCAGCTGTGAGGAATCTAGGGGGGGGGCAAATCGTCGTTTACCACAAGAAAAGACTGTTACCACACCCTCGGCTCTGAATGGGCGCCATCCGCTTTAAGCCGATCTAACAGTTTACGAACACACACACACAGGAAGAGCAAAACAAATTGTTATTATGGGATATTTCGTGGGTTCTTTCGTTCAAGGTTGTCCTCTCAGTTAAACCACCAGATATTTTGTGTGTGAAATAAAGAAGTTCCAACAGAGATCGAATTAGAAATGTGTGTTTGTGTATATTCCGTTTCTTACTACACATTCGGGTTATCCGCGTATTTAAAACTGATGAGGTAAACGTGAGTAGGATCAAATTGATAGATTAATGTATCCACCCGCATTTAAGTGGTGGGAGGGTGGGGAAACATGTAGGAAAACCACCCTTAGTGCAACCCCCGGGATTTGAGCCCCAGACTACCCTTCACCGGAAGTTAGTTTATTGCAGAGAAACTCATTAGACCATTCTACCACCGAAGCATGGAGTACACATACTTTTAATATCTTATAACAAAACCTATCTTCAGCTTAATATTGTATTTAGTCGGGGGTATGCTATTTATGAGTCCAACTTATTGTACCTGCATACCACTTTGGAACTAGCTAAATTAAATAACAACATCCAAACCCACTTTGGTGGCCACATGGTCTAAGGTGCTACTCTCGTAGTAGACTAGACTACCGATAGCGGGAGATCAAAGTTAGAATCTCAGCGTGTTTACTGAGGGAGTTTTTTCAAAATGTTTTCCACGGCAATGTGGCTACACTTCCTATAAATACAACCTTCCTAATCCTTAAAACCATTAACGTAATTAGTACATAAGCGTATAAACCAAAGGGTAGTAAGACATCGGTCGCGGTGCTAAAAAAAACTACATCTAAGCCGTTAATTTATCAATATTAAAGAGGAAGTTCCAATCTTACCATTGACAAATATTTAATATGTCAGGAATTGAAGACGTGACCCTTAGTTCATTGCCAACGACTGAGCTAAGGTGTTAGGACTGTTATATAATTAACTTCTGTCCAACTCCATTGCTCAGGCGATATAGTGTCTGACTACTTGCTAAAAGTATTGGGTTCGATTCCTAACATGTCAAAAAAGGTATAAACAGTGAAAAGAAGTTTCCCTTTCACAATGATGAAAGTTGAGTACCCGTTGTGCCCTGTTAGAGAATATAGTAATTTTGTAAGTATTGTGATGATGTAATCACTTGGTCCCGAAAGTGGTTAAGTATCATTAATTTTGAATAAAACTAGTTCAAAACTGACTATTGGTGACTATACGATTACAGTATATTTACACAAAACAAGATAAGGACAATATATAAGTTAATACGCGAGAGACGTCCCTTGTAGTTAGAAATATAAATTATAAAGAAGAAAAACTACCCGTCAACGCCAACTTTACCCTTTCTGACAGTTCCAAAATGTTTTAAAAATATTATCTGTATTTACTCATTTCGCCAATATGTTTGGTAGATTTTTACAATTGAATTGGTGCGTGCAGAAAGGAACTAGGTAAAAATATAAATGTATGCCAATCTACGTTTTTTAGGGAGATAAGTTGATTGGTGATGAAAGTTTTTTTTTATCTATTTCTGATTTTGACAATAATGATTTAGCTGCTTACAAATTGTAACTATTGCTATGGATCTTTGAACATTTTTAGTCAAAACCATTTATCTTCGTTATTCGCTACTGAATAATTATCTTGGTAGGTTTTCCTAAGTAATAATTCAAGCTTCTAAAAAAATGACAATTTTTCCTCGTGACATAGACATAATGTGCATATAAAGCTACATTTTATAGTGTGATCACATTCAGGAGTCATTTGACGACGCTCTACATCCCCTTCAATTAATTACAAGTCAGAAGGAGGTTGATAAGCTAAGCAAAATATATAGGGCCTAGGAATATTCTAGCAGAAAGGAACTTTTAGAAAATACAAACATATTTTATTTGTGGTCAATATTGATAACACTTTATTTCGATATTAGTATAATTTGATAACACTTTATTTTGTTACTAGTTTAATTTCATAGGTATAATACTGATAGAATCGTTCAAAATTTACAGTTGCAGATTACAATGTATTTACATATAAATATATGAAAATTATTTAAATAGCTTTTATATTTGTCAAAAACAATGATTTCTTTCGAAATTGGACTGTAACCTGCCACTTCAATCTTATTTAAGTGTATAATTATAGATTGTTATTTAGGTGTTGATATTTACCTAAACTAATATTCTTATTTATCTCTTACTCTGATCTTTTTCTCTTTTCCAAAAATAAAAGAGTATAAAAAAAATTAACTCGAGAACGGCTATGTTCATAAAACAAACTACGAAAAAATCGTGTTATAAAATCGTGTCAACGCAAATTTGATTCATAAATTTTTTAAGGCCAAAAAATGAGGATAAAACTCAACATTTCACTAAAGTTTATAGCCGTATTTCTTGAGTTTCACTTTTTTTTCAGCATGCAAATATTTTTTATTTATTTTTATTTTAGCACCGTGTCCTACTACATTTTTGGGTTATACGCTTAAAAATATGTTCAAATTTAGTGAAGGTGAAGAGAAATTATCCAATTTCAAATGAAAGCACTAAGACATTAAAATTAAACTGCTTTTAAAATCTTAAAATTATCACTCAGAGACGGTTTACAAATAATATTATTACGATCAAACCGCTGTCGGTGGTCTGCAAGCTTAGGCATCAAGTCCTTTGATCTGTTTTGCCGGTAACAAGGGTGTTAAGGTTTGAATTCAATCTGGATATAGAGAGGGTGTTTTTCTTCCTAATTCGTTTCTACTCTCTTCATACAAAAGTGGGTACATTTCTTCTAAAACTCTCCATCCCAACCAGTAGTGTAATTAAATGTGTATTATCATATAAAATTGTAATATAAGGTTCAAACTTATATTATGTTCAATACAGGGGCTACGACGCAAGAGGTTGGTGGAGGTAATGTGGTTTTAGGAGAATTATACCTGAATCAGCCTAGATATGGGATGGAAGAGCCAGACTGTTAGATTGGTTGTGGAAAAATTACCGTCGATGGATTGAGTTAATATTGAAACATTAACCTCCTCAGGATATTAAAAGTCTTACATATTAGACTGCATGACCACTGATGCAGGAAACTCAGAGAGCTAAAGTGTGATTTAAATCCTGATCTCCAAAATAAGAAAACGGGCTAAACAAATATTCATATTTTGCCAACTAACCCAGTACTAACATATAAAGTATTGTGTTTTACGTTAAGTTCATTGGAAAATAAAAATAATATTGCACAATTTTAACAAGTATAAATAGTGATTGAATGATTTCAAATCATTACGTTTCAAAAAGTTATAAGGGGTCGAACTTGATATTTTATGCATTTTGCGTGACATTATTAAGTTAAATAATTAATGTATGGGGATGAAATTTATTATTATAGATATACATTTATATTAGGTGTACAGAATAAAATATTTATAAATTATAATATTAAAAAGAATATCATAAATAATAATAATATAATTGCCATGACACAAATTGAGGTGTTTGTTTATTTTAACATTGTAATGTTGTGAATTGTGAGTGACAGAACTAGTAGACCTATAGCAACGTGTTTTGATGAGTGAGTAAGCAATAGGACGCAAGTGATGACAACCCAAACCGGCTTTTTAGCATTCCTTCTGGCAATAAGGCCAAATTTCAGAATATATAATAATATTTTTCGATCTAACTGGGCTGACAGTTGAACAATGATTCTAAAGGGTTACTGTACCCGTTTTTGTATCTTCGTGGGTTAGGACGTCGTATCATCGAGTACGTGTGCTGGAGGGCTACCATCATGCCCAGGGTACCGGGATTGTTATTCGTATAGGATCACCTAGAGTGTCAGTCAGGTTTTCCTTACCATACTTCGTTCTATCACAAGCTCCTAAGTAAAATATTTTGTATCTTTTTAGTAACTTCTTAATTTTTTTTTTATTTAGCACCTCGTCTTACTACCCGTTGGGTTATACGCTTAAGTACTAATTACACTAATGGATTAGGAATTGGGAAGGTTGAACTTAGAGGAAGTGAACCCGCATTTGCGTGAGGGAGAGTGGAAAACCATTTAGGAAAAACCACCCCCAGTTCACCCGACCGAGATTCGAACCTCGATCTCCCGTCCTCGGTGATCTGGCTCAACACGACTGGCGCTTTAGCCAACTACGCCACCGAGGCGGGTAACTTCTTAATAACATCACATTTTGTAGTAGTGCAAAGTAGTACAATAAATCCTAAAAACCAAAGCCTTCTATAAATTACGAACCCACATACACATATATCCCGTCGCCTTCCCTATCCTTGGCCTCAACCCACCCTGACAGCTTAAGGCCCACAAGGGGGGAAGTGACAGTAAAATTAATATTATCAATATGATTTCTAGTAACGCTGACACTTTTACTGTCCAAAGATACCTCAAATGTTGCGTTTCTACAAATATCACGGACAGTCCAAAGATGTCACGTTGGTGCATGTCATCTGTGACAACTGCTTCATTGAACACCAAAATGAACTGGCATCCACCTGAATCGACACTTAAAACGGTTGTTTCAAGGCATTTGCCAAAGTTAATATATCTTGTCTTACAGTCACATCGCTTTCTGACTAATACATATAAAATGAATGCTTCTTGCCGGGATTTGTATTTGTAATTTTCTTAAGTTCTCTTGGATGGTAAGTCGCCATTCAGGTTAGAAGTTTAGCGTTCAAGACCAGAAGGAACTTAACTTAAGACTTAAAGTAAAAAGTGTCATTTAGTTAAATTTATCAAGTAGAGGACGCCAATACCAACCCGACACCACGGTTCTTATGACGTCGTGGTACAAAAATCAGGAAAGGGCTTGGTTATAAATTCCCATGGTATAGTACATACATTTTATTTCTTCACCCATTTGATCTATTCACATATTTACACTAGTTGGTAAGAAATTAGTAATATAGAATTGTTAGGAACTGTATTAGGTACACTTTACAGTACATTATGTGGAAGGAGAATGAGAAACAATTTAGTAAAACACAACTTTATTAGGCCTGACTTGGATTCGAATATTGATCTCCCCATCATCGGCATTCCACTATAATGTGATAACAACGCCCTATTTCACTGTTTCAATAACTTTGATGTATTGTACGTACCTTCCGGGGTACAAGAATAATTTCAAGAGGTACATAATGTCCCACTAAATTGAATTAATCATAACATTTTACTATAATAAAGAGTAGTAATAATAAAGTAAAGAAATAGATAATAGTTCCTTATGACTGGAAGAATGCCGTCATTGCTCCTTTGTATGAAGGCAAAGGCACTAAGAGCTACGGGTTATTAGTTTGTTGAGTATTCCAGACAAAGTTTTTTAGAGAGTCTTAATTGAGAGAGTGCATGAAAGAAATGCTGCCAAGATTTAGGGTGTGAAATGTGGTTTCTTGCCAGGTAGAGGTTGCATGGACCAGATTTTTGCATTGCAACAAGTGATTGAAAAATGTATGGCAGTAAGGAAGAAAGTTTATTGTGCATTGTAGATCTGGAGAAAGCGTAAGATCGGGTGAATAGGAGTATGTTATGGAATGTTCTTAAAGAGTATGATGTATATACATGGTTAGTAAATGCAAAGGGCTGTATGATTGAAGTAAAGCATGCTTTAGGTTGGATGGAGCTTTGAGCGAATCGTTTGACATTTATCAGGGTGTTAGACAAGGTTATGTTATGACTCCATGTTTTTTAATGTTTTCATGGATAAATGTATAAGGGATGCTTGTGAGGACGTGGTTGGTGTACAATTGGCCAATGTGAATGTGAGAGTGCTGTTATTTGCAGATGATGCCATTTTAATGGCTGAGAAGGATAGTGACTTTCAGAATGCATTAAATTGTTTCAGTGTGGCGACATACAAAATGGATCCTCGTATAAAGGTCCCCAAAACTAAGGCATTGGTGTTTAATGAGGATGGATCATGAGATGATTGTCAACTAAGTATAAATGAAAAATTGTTATAACAAGTGAATGATTTTGTATATTTGGAAGGAATATCCTGTAAAAATGGAAGGATGGATGGTGAAATCGACAGATGGGTGAATGCATCTCGGATACTAGTAATATGTATCTGGACTTTTGCAAGGAATGAGGTAGTATCTAAAGAGGCAAAGATGGCTGTATATAAATTGTGTTAACGCCAACGTTGTTTTAAGGATGTGAAGCGTGGGTTTGTCAGAAGAAACACATAAGCAAGGTGAATGCGGTTGGAATGAGATATCGAGGAAATGTATGTGGAAAACTCATATGGACAGAATAAGTAATGAATGGGTGCTGAAGGAGTGTGGTATGAAAGAGAATCAAATAGGCTAATATGAAAGAAGTGTCTTGCGGTGGTTTGGGCATGTTGAGAGGATAAGTGTGGATTGAGTTACGAAACAAATATAGGAAGTTAAAGTGTATGTATCAAAAGGAATGGGTAGGCCATATAAGACGTGTCTAAATGTTGTAGAAGAATGTGTGAAATAAATAAACATTAATATTTTTAAGAATGAAAGAGCATATAAGACTAGGAG